>CM075852.1:108459599-108865232 GCA_037975125.1 Latrodectus hesperus | reverse complement strand
CAATAATCAGAAATTTAAGTTCTGCTTGCTAGTCTCAAATGAGAGGAAATACTGTAAGTTTTTGATAATCATATCTGATTCATACTATGAAAAGGAATTATATCTGTAATTGAAATGTGTAACAAGTGATTGTTATTTTTGATTTTATTTACAGTAAAAAAAAGTAACTTTTAAATAATAGAGTGACCAGACTAAATTTAAAATATTTAAAAGTGAAACAAAATATATTAATGAGAAAAAAAATTATTATTTAATTCAAATGCTGAAAATTATTATTTTAATGGTTACTCTAGTACCATATCTTAAATTTTTTATGAAAATTAAGAATCTTATGAAATTAATTAAAATTTGAGACATTACAAGGATCAATTATTCTACTAATAAAATATATAATCTAATATTAATAGCCCTTATGTAAGAAAATATAAAAAAAATTACTTTATAGATTCATTGCAAATTTGATAATGAATAAAATATTATAACGTTGGATGTATTTAAAACGCTAAAACAATCTCAGTCAATTAATAACTTATTATACTTATATAATTTTAATGAAAAATTAGTTAAAATATTTGATTTTAGAAATGGCTATTTCAAATTTTATGTATCTCTTTTTTTATTTTTAAATTTGTCATGATGTATCTTGTTTCCAGTGTATCAAATTCACAATTAAGGTATAAATACAAAAAAGTGAAAAAGTATATTAGAAAAATTTTATAAAGAAAGGAGAGAAAAGTATAATATAGCAGTATTCATAATTCAAAGGAATTTTTGAATACAATAGAATATGACCTTCAATAATAATTGTTAATATTTTTTTATATTTAAGCTTCTGATAAAATTACTTAAAATTATATTAAATTTTTAGAGAAATACTGAAATAAGTATTTGAAAAATAATTTCATATTGTGCATGGTAAAAATTCACAACACATATTAGAAAAATTTGAGTAGAAAGAACATTCTGAAAGTAATTTCCAAACATATGTTTGTTCCTTCCGGTGTATGGGGCAATAGGTATCCTCTCTGTAATTCAATTATTGAGATGACACAACCCTGAGGTGGAAAGGGAAAATATGGTTACACATCTTATTAGGAATTAGTCTCTGGTATTCTTGACAAGTGCTTAGAGGAGATGAACTAGCTTTGCAGTGAAAGCACAAACTATGCTGCCACCACAAGCAAATTTCTACAAGATTCTTCACTAAATCTCAGATGGTTAAGATGTTAATTGTTGTTGTCGTGTGCCAGCTAGGCTGGCAATATGGGGTACGCTGCTCCACTTTTCCAACTAAACCATATTTAGATGTGGAGTCTGACTTTCTCAGTACACTCATGCCGTAGGTACCCGTTTATAGGGTAGACAACCATTCACAATACATTCATACAAGGAAAGGACAAAGACAGGATAGATAGAGAGAGTACATCTATGCCGGAACTGGGATTCGAACACAGGACCTCGCTATCCGCAGTCAGACACGCTGACTACTAGACAAATTGGGCGGCAAGGGGTACACTAATCATGAAATTTAATAAAGAGTATCTGTTAGATATAATTAAAAAGTTTGAATTGATTTCTTTATGTAGAAAAATTCTTATCCAATTATTGTTCAAAGAAAATTTTACCATTTTTTCAAATATTTGTTTATAGTATTTGTACCTTTAATTTTTTCCTTTGATTTTATTAAATATATTTTTTCTTTACTTTTATAATAAGGAATCATAAAAGTAGTAATAAACTGCTTTTTTAGTTATATAATTGCATAGAAGTCATATTTCTTTCACTATTATCAACAGATTTAATGTAAATGCAAGGATACATAAAGTTTTTTTTTTTTTGAATATTATTTTAGTGGTGTGTGTTTGCATTTTATATAGAATAATATAAGGTAAATGTTTTGCAATGTAACATAATTTCCTTTGTTTCAGTATATCTGGTGAAAAAGTTGATCTTCATCCTGAGAAAAGAGTGAAAGCTGCATACCAGGCATTTGAAGAGAAGTATCTCCCTCAATTAAAAGCAGAAAACCCAAATTTGAGATTGTCACAATTGAAGCAAATGTTGAAAAAAGACTGGATGAAATCTCCTGAAAACCCCTTGAATCAGCGATGAGTTACTGTAGATTACTTTATAACTGTTCCTAATTCTCCAATACTATCCAGATATAAACTTTGCAATGCAATTTTAAAAATGACTTCTGGCAGTCATCCAATGTTCACTGTAAATAAATTTGTGGAAGAGTATTGATCATGTGATATTTATTGTGTGTGTTGTATGATGAAATAAATTATTTCAGCATTTTTTACTTTTTCTTAATTTTATAAATATTTCTTTAATTTATTTTGCAAAAATTTTTATTAAAATATTTGTAGGTCTTAATTTAAAAAGTGACTATTGTTTTTCAACTCCAGATTTTATTTTTATAAATAACAATTAAAAAAATTATTTTGGATAATTTGTTTAATATTTTGTTTTACATTCTTTAAAATTAGCAATTCAAACATTGAAAATGATGTAGGTTAATTTGTTTGAATAATTTATTGTTATGTTTTAAAGAAATAGATAATTTTTAATTAATGATAGGATTGCTTGAATTTCAAATCGCTCTGATATTCACTTAAATTACATCTGTGCATTTGTCTTAATTTTGTGAAAGGTAAGGAAAAACAAAATTTCCTGGATTGCCTTATGTAAAATTTAGATTTAGGTGTATTAATTTTGTTGTAAATGTGTAAAATACTAAATTTCTTTCTAGCAAAATTTTTTTTAAATACATTATCATATATTGTTAATTACAGTTATGCATTATTAAACTAACAACAAAATATTTTGACAGAAAACTTATCAAATTCGTAATTTATGGCGGAATACAATGAGTGGATAAGTTTAATGACTATGCTAAATTAAGTATAACACAATTAAAATTTTTATAGGTTTACTAACTTCTGTAGAAAAACTGATGAGATAAAATAAATTTTCTCTAATTTTGCTTATTTGTCTTAATGTAACTGCATATTTCTATATATATATATATATATATATTTCCTGTTTCATTGAATTGAGTTTTTGAGTTGTCAATGTAATTTCTGATAATTTCAAATTAAAATTTTATATAAAATTATTCATTTGTGATGTAACTTAGTAATTTATTAAAAATTGTGAAGAGTGCTAAATTATATGTTTTCACAACAATTCTAATTATTTCTATTTAAATTTTGTCAATATATTTACCATTTGCCTTCAATATTTTTCTAAAATTGTATGCTTGTATATATTTAAGCTTTATTCAAGCATCTGATCCTACTAATAAAACTCCCATCAGTGATTAGTTATTTTTATTTATAGATTTTATAATAAACTGCGAGTTTATGCAGCAAATGCTGACACAATTCTTAGGCTCATGAACCTAAAAGTGTTTGCTAAAAGTAATAATTGTGTTTATTTAATATGAAAAATATTAGTTTTAAAACAATCACATAATTGAAAGTTTTTAACAAATATGCATTTCCTTCATATATAATAGGGTCTCATTATTATCTAACATTACTTATATAAGTAATATCTAACATTACTTATATAGTAAAATGTGGAAGCATGTATTTCACATTTTCAGTGACATTCATTATAATATTAACCATGTAAAGATAAAAGGTTTTCCATTTTTTTTAAATATTAATCAGGCAAGGAAATAAATGCTTACTTATTAATGTGAGGAAAATTAATATCAACAGTTAAAAAATATTGATTCTAAAAATAAATGATGTTAAACAATAAAAAAAGCTTGACAGAAAAATATGAAATTATTTTGCTGATTCTAAAATTTTAAAGAATTGGACTGTCAAGGGCACACCGAAAATTGTAAAGTACAGATTATTTAAATTTATTTAACATATAATAAAATTGTGTATATAAAGTTGTTAAATAAATAGGCTTTTGTCTTAAAACGATGAATTTTAATGCAAGAAGGCTACTTGTATAGAATCAGTCATATCAAAATAAACAGTATTTTAGATGAGGGGGAAAAATCACTGTTAAATGCAATTTAAGCAATACAATTTAAAGCTATGGCTTACTTATTCTATAATGGTAACTGGGTTATATCAGAAATAATTTTCAATGTGAGTTAAATGAAAGGATTCGTATGCTGTTTACTCTCTGTGTTAGTCTGTGTAGTGTGTAGGATTGCAGAGTAAAATATAATCTGCTTTACATTGTTTCTTGAAATACATGATTTGAGTTTTTTGCTTCATATTCCAAGAACTCTTAAAAGTTTAATATTTAAAGATTTGCTGAGAAATAAAAAGAAAAAAGTATGCAATGGATATCTCATTTCATTGGCATCAAAATTTTATGAAATAATTCAGTTTCCTCACCATACAGGTAGCTAATCAAAGAGAAGAAAAAAACTTTTGAATAAATTGTTAACTTAAGGTTCTCACTTCATATTCTAAAAACACCTGAGGAAAAAAAAATTAGAAATGATTGTAGAAATAGTATGAAGATCTAAAAGAATTGTTTTAAAGCAACTCTAAGATTTTCAAATTTGGAAACATTTCATTTTTAAAAGTTGGTACAACTGGAATTTTAAACTGACTGAAAATAGTGATAAAGAAATTAAAAATTTCCAGGAGTTAAACATAGCCTTTTTAGAAGATTGTGTAATTTTTTTTACTTTGTTTGCCATTTTCAATTAAATTGGATTAAAAAACTAACAAAATAATTAATTTGTATTTTATCTTTATGTTCTAGATAAAAATAAAATCTTATGTAACCAAATTTTGATCTTGGAACAGAAGATGTTTAGCTGCTAAATAATATGCTTTCACATCACATTACTAGTTTTATTTTTGTTCAACTTTAATATTTCATGGCTTTGTATTTAAATTGAGTCGTATGACTGAGAAAATCGCATAAATTAACTGCATTATATTATTGATGTAAAAATATGAGAGCTTTTCTTTAGTGTGATTGGTTAGTGACCTTAAGGAATGTGCTACACATTAAACTTTAAGAAAGAAAAAAAATGATGTGTCTATTTCTTAAAAAAATAAAAGTTCTTTTGCCCTAAATAGTATGTATTTCTGTGACTTTGAAATCTATTTCCATCCAGTTTTAATTTAATTTGTTTTAATATATGATAAGAGACTATTGAAATATTGATTCAGATCAATAAAGATTGGTAAAAAAATTATTTGAAGTAAATATATCATTTTAAAAGTGTATAAATAGCCATGACAGTTTGAAATGCAATCCATCCTCATCCATGTCATTTCTATTCCTGAAGTTTTGTTCCCTTGAAAATATTACAAAATAAATTTTTTTAATTGAAAATAAATTTTATTTTCCATATTTAATCTTTGTTGAAGAATTAAAATTGATGTATGATTATATTTTTGGAGTTCCATTTAAAAACAAAATTTGTGTGATAACAGAAAGTCCAAAATGAAAATGTTACAATTTCTGTAATCTTAATTAGAATATTATTGAATAGAATGGTTATAAAATAATAAAAGCTGTATGCATTACTCAAACATTAATAAAATTTTAATTTTTTTGAGTTTTAATTTCAAAAAAGAGTAAAATTGTCAAGATATCTTCATTTTAATGAAGCAAAAAAAAAAAAAATTATTTAGAAATAATATGAATATTTAAACTCTGTAAAGAAAATATTTTGCTAATAAAGTTCTTATTTCTGTAGTTGTTAAATTGGTGCCAATAACTATCTAGGGTTAAAAAAGAATAATATTTTTAGCTTTCATGAATATCTGAATTTTTTTAATGATATGTAGAAAGCAGACTTTAACTTTAAAAAAAAAAAATATGGGAAATATTTTTACTATGTTTACTGTTTTTTATATCTATCTCTAAATGTTATTTTTATTAATTTTATAAATTATTTATGAATATTTATGTATAATGATTTATTTTATATGTGTTAATTTATTGTTTGAAAGGAAATACTTTCATTTAAATTAGTTAAACTTTTTCTGGTTTGTTTTCATTATATAGCCTACATTTATTCATAAAAATAAAGTAAAACTATTTCAATCCAAAAGACTTTTACTGTTTATGTTTCATGCATTGATATGAGACCTAAAAATGTATGTTCTTAAAAAATTTTAATTTTTGTAGTTATGAAGATGAAATTATTGTTTTGACATTAATTGTAAAGAAATCAATAAAATGTGCCCATTCCAGTGTTATATAGCATGAAATTTCTGGTTTGTTTTTATTTCATGCTAAGGTTCTTTAATTGTAAAATGTTGAAATTTTATTGTTATTGCTAAATGCATTGGAAGAAAGCATGCTTAAAGAAATTTCGTTACATTATAAGAATGAATAAGCTCAGTGGCTTAGTGGTAGCTTTTCACACTCCTAAAGCACTATCATCAGGTTGGGTAAGGTCGACTCAGCCTTTCATCCCTTCAGTGGGTCGATAAACTGAGTATCAAGCATGCGCGGGAACTAAATATTTGGCGTTTTTTGTTAGGCTGATCACCTAATCAGGACATATGTTTCGCAGCCCAGGGCCTCTCAGTTAAGAAAACAGAGGTGGGAACTGCAAGACTTGGCTCATGTGGGCTGTCATGCCACAGAGTTTATTTTAGTATAAGAATGAATTAGTTCATTAATTAAAAATTTGGGCTCGTAGAATAATTTCTATACTTAAAAAACCGTATTAAGCTTTTTGATCTTATTAATATAGAACAGATTCTTTTTCATTTAATTTACGCCATTATTGTTTGTGTAGTTAATTTATTATCAGTGTTCTTATGTAAACCTTTCTAAATAATAAAAAATATGGGAAAATTTAAAATTTCAATTTTATAATTTATATCAACAAAAACTTAGTTCCAGTAATATTATAATTAGTATAGATGTACTTAATTTTGCTGCCTAAATTATGTTAAAGGAAAAAAAATGAAAAAATAGCTTATATTAAGTTGGTTGACGAAATTGATAAGCTTGAAAAATCTTGGTAAATTGTGTCATAAAACTGAAAAAGAGCTGATAAATTATTTACAAAATTAACATTTGTATGGATCTTCTGGAAGTCAAAAATTAGTATTAATAATGTATTAAAATATAATTGAAAATAACTATATATGTATTAGACTACAATATGCTTCTGTAATGGTTTGAATCATTGGTGAAAAAAGAAAACAGAATAAAAAACATTTTTCATTAAATTGTAATGACCTGAACAAAAAGGAAACATTTAAACTTAAATAGTGCATTACTATATTCATTTATCATATTTTTCATTTTTTTTAATATTCTAATTTTAGCAAATTGTTTTTATCTCTGAAGTTCACATTAACAGATAGGGAGAACTATATAAAAAAAATTTGAATACACATTATATACAATATTTAAGTAGTGTATGTAGATATTTTTTCGATTGTAATTGTGTAATTTTTTCTATTGTGTTGTATTAAATGCTTCTGAAATCATTAATATTGAATATATAATAAGTAATACTTTATATATATATATATATATATTTTAACAATGTTCATAACTATCATTCTTTGGTTTTATAGTACAAGGTATGTGCTGTTATTTTGAAAATATAATTGGAAAATAATATATTGTACATAATTATAGATGTATTTTGGCTAAAAATAATTGGTAGAGTATTTTAAAAATAATTGGTATTAGTACCTGGATGCTAGAGACCATAATTAAATGTGTGACCTGAAAAAATTTTGGAATTTATTTTTGAGAATTTGCACAAGTAGTTTAATCATCTCACTGAACTAAGTAAACATGTACCTACTTCAAGGAAGCGAATATATAAGGCTCCTGAATATTTACCCTTTTTCATGCATGAGCTATCTGCCACGTACAACTTTTGAAAGACCCAAAATTAAGAAGCCATTATTTTGAAGTTTTGCACTTTTTATAACTATTTTTGTTAATTTAAGTGAATAATAACCTCATGTAACAAAAAAAACTCAGTCAGACAAATTAATATATTTAATAAATATTTAACAATAATAGAAGAAAGAAAAAAATAACTTGCAAAAAATTGCGGATTTAAAATCTTTTATTCATAGAGACCATAATTGTGACGCCAATTTTCAACCTTCAGCTTAAAGTGACCAAATAACCTGAGCTACTTTGCTTCGCAAGAAATAATGAGTCTCTCTGGTAAGTCTCACCTTGCTTCCTTTCTGCTATCAGTCTAGTTTTGGCATTTAGAAAATGATATAGAGTACAGAGAAATGTGTGACATAGTAATTATCCTAAATAATCCTTCACAGTTAATAATTTTTTAGGGCATCTAAAATTAAACTTCGTTTTTACCTGGATGCTGGACAAGCGTACTTAATGATAATGCAGCTGAAATAGTGGGTTTGACTAGTTGGATACAAATTTCTGAAGTCTTTGCAAGCTACAGATAATATAAATATTTGGAGCAGTCTATTTTATATTTAATTCTCAGATAAAAAGAAAAACTATAACATAATATACATCAAATTTTTAATCGAATCATTATGATGTTTGAAAACAAAATTTCAATGAAAAATTTCTAAAATGAATAAATGCTGTTTCTATTTCTTAAAAATAAATTGCAAGATTACTCATGTATGAGGTCTAAGTTTCATGCATGTTGTTTACTAGTATTATCATATTATGTTACAATGCATTAAATTAATCGTTTTAGCAAAATAAAATCCTTTATTATATTAATTTTGTAAACATTTTTTTAAAATTTCATTCTTTCTAAAAAAGGATTAAAAATTTAAATACAATCAGACAAGACTATTTTATGTAAAAAAGAAACATTTATTTATAAAAATTCATTATATTCAAAACACAGTTTTATAACAAATAGGAATGTATATGATAAAAGAAGTTTTCAACAATTAATCAGAGTGACAATACTTTTCCATCATTTTTCAATAAAATTTGAAATATTAAATCATAACATGAGTTAGGAAACAGAGTTATATATAACATACAATTGCAAAATACTGATAATTTGATCAAAAGCAAGTTAGTAGACATAATGAAATAATATATATAACACACAAATCTTCAAAAGAGAGAAGCTTTTAGAAAACTTATTAACATAGATGCAATTAAACAAATATTTAAACTTGGCACTAATTTTTATACTTTAAAAATTTAGACAAGCTCTGACTTTTTTTTCAATTTTTATAATTATGTTTACTAACTTCTTATGGCAAATGTAATACTGTACAAATATTTACACAAAAACATTAAATACTTTATTATCACATATAAAAAAACCTCATAAAAACCCAATTCCCTCTTATGAGTTTATTAAAATATTTTATCATTAATTCTTCCTTTATCCAAACAGCAATATCTATCAGTAATAGATAAAAAATTTAACTAATAATAAGCATGCAATATAATGTACAATTGGATTACTTGTGCGTTTCTCAACTTAAGCCATATAAATTTCTATCATTTTAAAATCTGTTTGATTAAAAAATTCACTTTTTCACATTTGTATACTTAATATGATAAATATTTAAAACAAATAACATTGAATTACATAATTTTTTCAAACTTAAGGATGAAAAATTTTAAATGATAAGAAAAATAAATGTTTATTAAAAACAGCTAAAAATTATTATGATAATCAGACAGAAATTAAATATTTGTAAATAATGGCACCCAATTTAAATCAAACAACGTAAATATCTTATAATTACTTAATGAAAGCATTACAAAAGCTAACAAATTTTCAATAACATTCAAAAATATCATCATTTAATCAATAACAATTTCTCTTATTTATTATTAATTAATTAAGACGATTATAAGAGAGATTGTTCAGAATGACATATTTATCTGACACTTAAAAAATTGATTAAAAAAATCTAGAATCATTATAATCTAGAGTTGTTTTTTTTAGAAATAGAAATAATTTATAATATCTTCTATGTCACAAACTGACCATTTTGATGTGCAAACAGAATTTAATGATTCTTGATACTTTTTAATCAAATGCATTTTGTAATTGTTCTTAGTTATTAATGTCAATAGAAGTAACTATACATAAAATGCATCTTATTATAAAGAAACAGGAAAGTGTTAACATTGTAACTATGATACATTTAAAAAACATTAAATGTAATACAAAACACATAATAGTAATGACTTCTTTAGATAATATTAATAGCCATCATAATAACAAAACAGCAATAATAAATAAATGCTAATACATTTAAATCCTGTTAATCTTTTAATTGGAACAGCTACATTTTTAATTACTTTCATTTTAAAAGAATAAAATAATTTAACCGGTGAATTTTTCGTCATCTTTTTCAAAGCATTGTGTAAATGTTTATATATCCTTACTATTTATAATGATTTGATGTTTAAAAACATTAGCATCAAATTATCAAAGACCACCACAATCAAATAGATTAGCAACATTCTATTTCATTACAATAACAAATCAAGTAGATTTCATAAGTTAACAAAATGTATATATAATCAGCTTTGAGAAACAGGAATGGATTTTATTAACAAATAAACTTTTAGTATCAAAATATTTAGAAAATGGAAGTATATTTTAACAAAGCCAAAAAAAAAAAAAAAGGCACTAAAAGTTTATATGCAAGTATGGAATCATCTTTGTTAGTTGGAACCAAATGCATTCACAATTCTATCACAAGTCTATTCACAGTAGACGTTTTGCATCATGTGACTCACAATTCCAGGTCTGTAATGTTTTAATCCGAAATAATCCTTTAAATATCTGCTACACCACTACAGAGTCATGGCACCAGAGACAGCTTTGTTATCACAAATAATACAACTGAGGTTAGGAATCTCAGTTTCATGTTTCTAGCTTTGCAGGGCTTCTTGATATGATTGGAGAGCTCTATTTGCTACTTGTACAAATTCTTTAACATCAACAATAGTGTCAGCTCCATTACGGAATATGTCTTCAGGAATCTGACGGTCTAATTCTGGATAATTATTGTGCCATTCTAAATATGGACCTCTACTTTTGAGCAAAGTTGCAAACTCTGCAACATTTAATTGAGCCTGAAATGGAAATGTTCAATAAGTTTCACTATCAAATATGCAGGTTGATAACAAAGTACAGTACAATAAAATTCTTGAAATATATAATTTAAAATATTTATATTCTTTTGAATAATTAAGAAAAATTATTAATCAAATTATAAGTAAAAAGTAATCTCAATCCATAACAAAACAAGTTATATTCAGAATATAAAAAAATATGGAATTTAGTATTCATTCAAAGAAAGTGTCAAATAATTTAAAAGTATAAATAACTTATAAGGAGAAAGAGAATTTACACAACTTCATTTTCAACAGAGAATTTTCACAACTTAGTATTCATTCAAAGAAAGTGTCAAATAATTTAAAAGTATAAATAACTTATAAGGAGAAAGAGAATTTACACAACTTCATTTTAAAATTCAGACCTATTTTAAAAAGAAAAAAATATAAAATAAACTTGTATAATAGTAGATAAAATAATATTTACCTTATAAGGCACTAACTGCACTGCTACACTGGTTTTGGGTAAATAAAGAGCATTCACTAATCCAGCTCCATTCATACCAATCAGCACATTATACTGTTGTACTTTTTCAATCTAAAAATAAGAAGTTTATTATGAGTTTATAATTTTAAGTAACAATAGAAAATATGAACTGTTAAATTATATTTAGATTTCTAGACAGAACTCAATGTAAATTTTGTTAAAAAGAAACAAAATAATATTAAAAAAAACTAAATACTATAATTTAATAAATATAAATTTTTTCAAGAACATACTGAAACTACAAATTCAAGAGAAATTTTATACTGAAATGAAGAATGAAAGAATTTACCTGTTCCTTAACAGATAAGAAGGAGAAATCAACTATTTCTATTTTTGCAACTGATGACATACTTTTCACTAATTCTGCTTCATTCAATATTTTCCTGCGACCCTCTCTAAAAATAAATATAAATTTAAAATTACATATAAATTTAATAAATATTAAACATTTTACAAATCATATATTATTTGTAGTTAATTGAATAAAATACTATGTTTAATAAATTAAATCACTAGAAATTATTCCAGACTTGAAAATAATTTTTGGAAATTAGAAGCATACAAAATATTACAAATTAAAAAAGTAAGTATAAAATCATTGCACTTAAAGCAAAGTTGAAGTCATTAAAAATTGAATATTAAAAAAGAATTTTTCTGATTTTCTTAGAAGATAGTTTAACATTAGGTAACAATTATTCCAATAAGCATATACCTTTGCCAATTGTTTTTTAAAATTATAAAAAAAACTAATTATAAACTAAGCTCTAAAATAATTTTAATTAAAAATGCTTAAAAATAATCATTACTAGGATTTAAAATAATTTATTTTTACTTATAGAATAGATTACTTTTTATGAATGTAAAAAATACATACCTATGAATAAGTCCAATTTTAGGTTTTTTGGTGTCTGGATTATATGTAGGAGGTTTGATTCCATAGGCTTTCTTTACAAAATCAGCATAGGAATGCAGAAGTTCTGGATTTGAAAAATTAATCTTTGGAGTCTGAAAGAAAAATTGGATTTTTAATTACACTTACATTAAAATATTAAGTGTTATCACAATATCCAAATTTAGACACATCAAACAAAGAACTTTTACAAGAAATTTTAAAGTTTCTACAGATGCATTGGAATATAAGATAAAGTAAGTTTATTTAAAAATAAATTTATGAATAGCTGCCATTTAAAAATTAAGCTGTTTGTCAGTTAAAATCTATGGTAGAAATCTTATTATATATAAAGATATGAATATTTACCCCAAAATAAGCTTCTTGAAAACAGACTGTTTTATTGATGCCAGCAAGTCTGCGATCCAAAGGAAGTAAACGATGAGGTTTAGACAAAGTCTGTAAGCAAGCATGACTGTTAGAAATTTTATAAAAATTGCAAATACAATAAGGCATAGCATAATTGTTTAGAATATTAACACAAATAAAGATATTAGAAATACTTACAGAAAGCAGTTGCATCCAATAGGAACTCATATCATTAAATGCATCAGTATTCCAATCAATCCCCTAGAAATAAAAGAGGTACATTAATCAATTGAACTAATTTCCAATTAATTTTTATACTTAACAAATTTTCTAATAAAATTTTAAAAAATTATAAATTCTGTGAATAAAGTGATCATATTTAAATATTTAATTTAAAAAAATTAAAATGACATAATTTAATTTGCTACTCAGTAGCCACTATTTTGGTTCACAAGGACTAACAGCATTATATTAGTTTTATGTGGATTTTGAATGACCACAAACGTTCAGACATCGGAATTAACTCCATTAATTGTTGAATATGACATTATAGATTGGATAAATTAATGCATGCAGATTCATGAGATAAAATAAGTCCTTACCTCTCCCCTAGATTTTTCTACTCCAGGAAGCAAGGCAATGTCTTTCACACCACCAGAAGGAGATTTGACAGATTCATGGTGAAGAGCAACATATAAAGGCAGAAGAGTGTCATAGTGGAGATGGAAGTAGTTGCTGCCATGGTAATAGTATGGTGTGAAAAAATGTCCTTGACTGAAAACTTGGTCACACACAATATTGTTCAGAGATTGGTGGTGTGCAGATTTCACAGATTCAAATTTCCAGATGTCTCTCAACTGATGGCAGGCATCTAGATCTGACAAGTCCCCATCAATTCTCAAGACTTGATCACCCGTGCTGAAGATGATATTTTTAACTTTGCAATAACTGGATGGCCACTGTCCAGGGTAGCTTGTCACAGAGGACTGTCCATTGCAGTTGCCAGTGCAGATGGGAGCAGAAGAAACAGTGATAATAAAGAAAGTGAAGATCATGAATAGGCTGAAGATGTCAATTGTGGAAGACATGGTGTCAAGAATCAAATATAGGTTCTATAGTTGGAATTTTATCTAATGCCTCCCAGAATGCAATAATCTGAAACAACCAACAAACAATATGAGAATAAAATTTCATTAAAATTAAAAATAGTAAGGGAAAATTTAATTTTTTTAATATTCATATATCATATACAATATTTAATAAAATAAGGTTACTATTTCTTTTAAAAAATGATTTGATCATTTAATAATTTACAATAAATTATTCAATATCCAAAAAATATTCTTACCTTTGAAGATATTTCAAATGTAAATAAAGGTGAAAGTATTACAAAACATTTAAATATGTGGTAATACAAGAAAAGTGAAAGCTAATGTTAACGCATCAAGATCCAATACAGGAATGGTAAAGTTCAAAGGAAACTTCCCAAAAATACATGAAGGAAAGGTTGCAAGAGAGGAATTAGAATTACCGCCAAATAGTGCCATACATATTAGCGCCAACAAATGGGAATCTTCGCCAATGAAACGGAATCGCTTATTCGTTTGACGAGTTTTCGAAATGCAAATAATCGCCAAAACGGAACCACGACGCGTGTAGCGATCATCGCAGATGGAGGCCTGCGATGGGAAAATATCGCAAAGGGGAGGAGGGGGAAGGCAAAGACTTGTTGTACCACGGCAGCCGGTGGTTGCGGACTGTGGGAAAGAGGAGGAGATCGGAAGATTTTTCCCACGTTCTCTTCAACTTCCCAGCGTTGATTTTTTTATTCCTTCTTTACGCCAACTGCAGTTCAAGCTTTCACCGTATGTTGGGGTTCAATTACATGCCTTTTCTCTCCCCCCTGCCCTATAGACCCCGGTAATTCCGAAACTATCATGTCGTGTAAGGCAAAGCCCCTTGTCTTTGGAACAAACACATAAATTACAGAAGAATGAAAATTGATGAGTCTAGTGTTATTTATTTATTAAGTTGTAATTTCTCTTATTCATGAATTAATAATCATGATTTTTTTTAACGAACATTTTTTTTGAAAGCAAAATGTTATGGAACTTTAAGGTTCACGACATGAGAAATTCTCAAATAGTTTATAACAGTTAAATTACATTAAAAACAATTATTAATAAAAATTATCGATTGATGGATTGATTGTGTGAAATCTAATGGCACAAGGTCCCGTCTTGGACAAGCCGCGCGACACTTATCTTAAATAAAATTTGAATATTGCTATATAATGTAAGATTAGAGAATTCGAAATAATTTCTAATATAAAAGTAAATGTGTCCATGTGTTCTTCACTAAATATAGTATATGTAAATTTTTCTAAGATGCTCTAGGCAGAAGATACCTTTAATCGTAAGCTTTGTAACTGGGCACTACTATTTCAGAAAACACCTCCATAAAATGGGACTGTTTCAGCAAGACCCTATCTGCAGGAAATGTCATACGCAAGAGGAAACGGTCAAGCATATTATTTACGTAATGCAGAGAGGACAAGCCCGGCCTCGCATTAACTTCTTTAGGCATCATCCATACTAGAGAGTTACACCTAGACTCTATTAAAGGGTTATATCGGACTTTATTAATAAAGTGGGTGACCCGAGCAACTGCAACTAAGAAACATTGGGTTTGGAGTTAACAGTACAAAATGCTGATAAAAGCAGAGGTGCACAATATAATACAAACCCAACTATAAGAAGAAGATATGTAAATTTAATTTAATCATAAACATAAATCAACATAATGCAATGCAGCTTAGGTACATTGACATTCTATTCTTATTTTTTACATACAGAAAAATATTATCAATCTTAATTTATAATAAAAATAATTTTCTTTTTTTAGCCGTCAAACCATCTAATCTCCAAGATATTGTTCACCAAGTTTTCTTTTCCTCCTCAGCATATTTGATAAATTTAGTTGACTAATACGCTGGACCCAACTTTGCCTAATTGGGACCTAGAGCAAAAACTTCTTTGGGGGCCCCAGCTGCTCCCTTCAGCAAACTTTCTATTCGATTTGGCAATGTAAAATAAACTTTTGATTTGGTTTAGGGCCCCCTACGCTAAGGGGACCCGGCTCAACTGGATCGTATGCCCCATACACAGGCTTTGCTAACACGCTAGGATAATTAACGCATATACCACACCCAAGTTTTCTCACAGTAAGAGAAATGAGAGTAGCCTAGAGAGAGAAATGTGAAAACTTAATCTTTTATAAAACATTTCGTAAAAAAAAAAAAAAAATTCAAGCAAGATGCGCTTTAAAAGAAAAATTTTTTGGAATGATTTTCGCAACATATTACTCAAGCATGTTCTTTAAATAGCACGATGCATAAAAATATTCTAATGGTGAAAATAAAATGAAAAACATCAAAATGATATCAAAAAATGTATGCAAAAGAGAAAATTTAGGAACATTACACAAAAAAAAACAAGCTTTCAATTTAACATATTGTCATATGCCTTGATTTCTTGATGAAACACATTTAAAACACAATTACGAAATACACAAATTTTATGTTCTCGTTGCAGTTAGCTGAAATGCAGCATAGAAGCACGTCAGAATTTATTAATTAATAATGATTACCTTAAAAATCACACACATTATCTGTTATAATTTATTTATTAACACTTTCCTTTGTAAAGTATATTGGAATGCTCCCAAGTTTTGAACATCCAAAAAGATACATAAGTAAAAAATAAATTAACCACTTTATCGTGTATTAAAAAATGGTGTGTGGCGAAAATACAGTATATAAAAAAATAACCACTGTAGAAAAAAAAATCTTTTTTAATTTTAAATGTTCTTGTATATATATATATATATATATATATATATATATATATATATATATATATATATATATATATATATATATATATACATATATGATACATTATTTACTTAAAAAAACTTAAATAAAAATATCATGGACATAACAGAAAGCAGTGTGAACTACATGAAAATTCCGAAAAACAATTAAAAGAAAAATTATACATTTAAAGGGATAATTTGTTTTATACGTATGAACTGAAAGCGAAAGTATGAAGAATAGTTGTACGGATTTGTTGGTGTTATTGGTCAAATTATGCATACTTGAACAATTACCTACTTAAGAAAGCATGAATAAAATGAGTGAGATAAATTAATTATAATTACCATCGAAGTTATAATTGTCGCACACATTTGATTCATAATGACTATAACAATTACTATTTAAGAAAATCACAACTTTTATTCCATATCACTGTTGAAACAGTGATATGGACAAAAAATGATATGTAACAAAAATGTGGTTTAGTTAGTGGAAAACATGGTAACACATTACGTAACGGATTTTAACCACTTGCTGCAGCAATTGTGTGAAAACAAACAGGAAATCACCTAAAAATCATTTCCGTTTATTTGGTGAAGTGATCAGCGCATCCGCTAGGGGGTCTAGGTTCGAACCTTAAACACACCCGTAAGTCAGGAAGAGAACTCCCACGAGAAAATGATGGTGTCCCTGGAAATGAGTAATAAAAGTCTTACACAACATACATATCAACTGAGCACGAATGCTTCCAATTACAATCCGTTGCAGTTTTTAGTAAAAAGGCATTAAATTTTTTTGAGAGCCACGAAACTTTTGAGCAAGTTGTTTTTTGAACATTAAAATAATTACTATTACTTCCTAAGAAACTTGGGTGCATTCGAGTTAAGTTTACGAACTAAACTAAAATGATTGTATCAGCATCAATAATGGTTAACAAAACAGCTATTTTTTTCTTCCAGAAAGGTCAAAAGGTTCTTTTTAAGCATATCATCTCACTCTATCTTTCCTTCTTACATTTTTTTCAGAATATATTTAGGAATTTTCAAACTTTTTTTCTGACTTGCTTATTTTTTAGATAAATTTTTTACAAATTTCAAAACAATCCACATACTTCAATATTTAATCATTACTCTATCTTTATTCTTTTCAAAAATCAATATATATGTATTAACATATATTTATGAGTTACCCCCATAGGGGTTAACAATAAAAATTAGGATAATCCATGTTTCTTAATAAATTGTGAATTTTAGAATCTTTGAGCCATCAACTTCATCAGGGAATTACATGGAATCGTTTCTGAAAAGATAAATTGTGCAACAAAACAGTTCTTTTCAGAACTAAAAAAAACATTTTATTCTTAATAATTAAAAAGTCCTTATTTCATTAAAATAAATCAATATATATGTGTATTTTCCAATGTCTGACTGCTCTAGTTTTATTTTTTTCCGGAACTACAGAGGACAAAATCGTTGTTATTGACAGAGACCTCTTAATTTAGAAGCAACAATCCAAAAGAACCCGAACCGATTTGCCAGATGCAAAAGTATCAGTTCGATTAGAAGACATTACAATCACGGTCTATTTTACATTATACCATTATTAACCATGACAGTCTCCGGTTTGATCAGGTTTCGAACCAACAAGTCACATTTAGCTATCTATGCTGCCGAGGCTATATACATATATTTGTGTTGTATAATAAAACATGGTTTAAGAAATGGAACAAAATGGCACCCAATGTAATGTGAGAATTCCAAGAACAAGCTAGGTTCCAATTCGAAAGTTCAGGTGATAAAGCCATAAAAAAGGGGACGCAGGTTACGGAGGGTGGGAGAGAAATAGCAAACAATATAATAGGAGAATTTCGGGGGTCAAATGGTGGGGAAGAGGCATGTGCTACACTTTGATGGGAAAGTTCTCACAAACTGGAGTCCCACGCACGCGCTGCATCTGTCACAGAAGCGAGCAGGGCACGTGTTCCAAAGAGCGTTCTCACGCTTGCTCACACTCCAAGGGAAGCCTGTAGGGGTGTCAGTTTGGCACTGAAATCGCTCAATTTTTTTTCACCAAAAACATTCAACGCGGTTACTTCCCTACCAAGAATCCAAAAAAAAGTAATACTAAAGTCCACCTGTACCATAGTGGGGTCTAGCCAAGATGAGAAGGAATAGAAAGTAAAAAATGTCGCCAGGTTCTATGACCTTTTATAGGGAACGTTAATATAGTCTCAGGGTTGAAATTGGTAATCTGAGTAGATAGTGAATCTTGTGTTGCCATCTGATGAGTGCAAAGAAAAAAAAATCAAATAATCTTTGTTAAATTTAAACGAGAACGTAAAAATTCCAAACTTAAAAAAAATCTGGACAGACCAATTTGTATAAAATAATTGTTTATTTTTATTGACATTATGCGGTCACGAAATCTGATTCCTTTACAAGATATTTATAAGCAAAAAATCATTTTCTTTTAGTTAAAATGTTCTCCTTGAGATTATAGTTCTAGGCAGTACACCCACTTTATTATATTTTTTTATAGTTAACTAATTCCCAACACAGAAGCCCGGTGGCTTAGTGGCAACGTTTCATGCTCCCATGACACAGGTCCGAGGTTCGATCCTCGGGATGGGCAAGGTTGACTCAGCCTTTCATCCCTTCAGTGGGTCGATTAACTGAGTACCAAGCATGCTTGGGAACTAAACACTGGGAATCTTACGTTAGGCTGACCACCTAACTGGGACATATGCTTCGCACCCCAAGGCCCTCGGTAATGAAAACAATTATGGGCACTGTAGGCCTTGGCCCACATGGGCTGCCATGGAGTTTAGTTTAGTTTAATTCCCAACACAAATAATTTCTAAACAAAAAATTCAGATTACACAGATATCTCTTAAACTTATTTGAAACTTTTAGGGGTTTGCCTACTTAAATCTTCAAACTGGGAAAAATTGGTTGGGTCATTGCGATAAGTTTCTTAAAGCTAATTAGCTAATTTTTACTGACCAAAGGTGTAAACACCTCGTAATTCGTTCAACTGAAATGGTCGACGACTTAGCCGCAATAGCAAAACTAGTGAAGACATTGAAACCGATGGAATTTCTCATAAGAGTCTCGTCCGCACGATGGCTAAATCGAGTATTGACCCTCGAACCGCTCAATAACAAGACCACGGCCCTCAATATGTGAAAAATAAAACAGCACTGCACATTTGCCATAATGGTTGTTTACTATCCAAACCATAATGCAAAGTCAACCGTCTCCACCTTTCAGAACAAATTTAAAACTCGTAGCAAACAACTGAACTGGTAATTTTTCTTCACAAAGCACCAGATCTGCAAAAGGGCTTAAAGAACATTGGAATATTTTAACGAGCACATTACGAAATTCCACGTTATTTCCAGGTTTATAAAACTCTCTCACAACTTTCTTTTTGAATACGAAAAATACATCTTTTTCTACAATTGCAGCATTGAGAAAGAGAAACATGGAATGAAAAATTAATTTTTTATTTTTAAAGACTTCGGAGTTCTTTTAGTGCCACAATAAAAAATGGCATAATATAATTAAAGGAAAGGTAAATCACGTAAGAAATTTAAAATTATTTTAGAGGAAAATGAACTCTGGCTTTTATATGGAGAAAAAATTTAGCAGAAAACTATCAAATTAACACATAATTGATAATTTATTCGCGAT
This sequence comes from Latrodectus hesperus, assembly GCA_037975125.1. Taxonomy (NCBI): domain Eukaryota; kingdom Metazoa; phylum Arthropoda; class Arachnida; order Araneae; family Theridiidae; genus Latrodectus; species Latrodectus hesperus. Next base: position 108,844,839 of record CM075852.1, on the reverse strand, counting down.
ATTTTTCATGCATCATTAAAATATACTGGGACACAAAAAGTATTTAAGAACTTCTAATAAAGCATATTTTGAATAATTTATTTTTAAACATATAACAAATATAGTTTAAAAGTTTCTAATACGTTTTTCACCGACAAAAATAATGCAACTGAATATTTTAGTCACTTTTGAAGACTTTTGAACGCGAAAATTTCAGATAACTAATGTAATCAAAACATAAGTAATTGTAATTTAGTATAACAATTAACGCAAAATTTTATAAACGTTAAAATGACCAGAAAAATGATTGAAGTTAATCTAAATAGACATATTTGGCTTGATCACTCCAAGATCATTTTTTGCACACGAGAGCTTATTCAATCGCAGTTTATAGTTGAAAGAGCATTCTGTGAACTACAATATTCACACAGAAGCCGACTTAATCTAACTGTGGCAAAGAGTAAAAATTTCTTTTGCTCTCCACCTTTTGCAATGTAACAATCTATTCAATTTTTCTATTCAATTTGGCGAATGATTTTTTTCGATTGACAACTAAAATAAACTTTCTATTCCATTTGGGCACCCCGTACGACTTTAACAAAGTCAGGTTCTGCATTCACGTGCATCGTGGCCTAGTGGTAAAACAGCGCTCTTCGGAGCATAAAGTCGCAGGTTCTATTCCAGTCACAGTAGAACAATGGGTGATGGATGTAGTACTTTTTTCTTTTGCATACATGTCTATCGAAGTGGGTGCTTGGAAGTTTGTGAATATGGTACACTATCTAGACCAGCCAGAGGGTAATTTACGCGAGTGGTTGCGAACCAGTTCAAACATCTAAGCCCAAAGTGGGATTCGAACCTAAAAACTGCTGAACTGAAGGTAAGAGTGCTAATCACTAGGCTGCCAGTTCGACCTGAAGAACAGAGAAGATTAGTCAGCTGCCCAGATAATACATGCACTCACAACAGAAATATTATAAAACATCGACTAGATGGAGTAATGCAAGAATAAAAAGCTAATACTATAAATTTTGAGATATCAGCCGCAAAATGGGTTGATCAAAAAGAAGAAAAAAATTGATATGATCAATACATTAAACAAAATTTTTGCAAATATTTATAGCAGTTAAAAAAAAAAAAAGAGTTGAGAAGGCCTATGACCTTTAAACTGTGTATGAATTCAAATGTCTTTTTGCTGGTCATAATGGCAAATACCATCATGATATCTCAGGAATCATTGACCTAGACATTTGAACGATGATTCAAAATAGCGAGGTTTCAGTTGGCAGTAATAAAAAACCGGAAACGCATTTTGGCACTTAAATTAGAGATGCAAAACAATGTCCAGGCCAATTGTGTAACATACTTAGTTGTTAGGCGGGTCCATTTAGAATTAAACAAAAACTTAAAAAAGTATTTGCGCTTTTAAAATGGTTATTACGACTACATTAGAAATTGCTGTCAAGTTAAATCATACAATGAGTAATACAGACCAATTAGTCCAAAAGAATGCTTGCACAACACTTAAAATTTTTTAAACAGTACCATTAAAAAAATTAACCACATAAAAAGTTAAAGTATTAATCTCAGCATACCTAAAAAATTTTTAGCTATTGACAAAATATCTAAAAATTTGGAATATCCAGAATTCTAATATTCAAAATCAAGACGGCCGTTCCAACAGTAAACAAACTTGGCGACTAAAACTAAAATTGGTCGCCACCTGATCAGAAACTATGGCGTGAGAACTACCAAAAAGGGGGAAAGAGCATGAAAAGATTTAGGAAAAAAAGGGGAAGGAATATGAAAGCTCATTTTCAACAATGGAACAAATAATGCAACAATAAAAGGGGTGCAGAGGAGAGAGCCACGGTTCCCATACTCTCGTCCTCAACTGCTAGAACGTCAGGGGCACGTGCAGGGCATCAGACGTGGCACGAGTGGTACATAGACCACGCACGTGCAGTGCCCGCCGGCCAGAGCAGACAATGGTAAGTCAATCCTATGTTTTATTACATGTACCATGCACTGATAATGATTTTATTATAAGAGGGGGCTTTAATTTTTAATTTTACGAATGCTCCATCACCCCCCGCAAAAAATTGGCAAAATTCGGGAAGTTCGAAAATTTGTTTTGAATTTTGTGAATTCAACAAGATAGTTATTTCTTAGTTTCAATGACCGATAAGTCTAGAAATTATTTTTACAAGCAAGTGTAATAGAATTAAAAAAACAATTATGATTTACATAAGTTTATTATTTGTTAATAATTACCGTTTAATAAGTTAAAATATAACACGACTACATTTTATAATTTAAAAGTAAATAAATAAAACTGTTGAGAACTACAGTGTCATCTTTAAAAGCAAAATTTGGTAAATAATTTAAGGTGTCATTTTAAAAATAGTGTTATTCAAAAGAGCCGTAGTGTTTTTTTAGAATTAAATAACCTTTAATTACATACGATGAAAATCAAAAGATACAAATATAAGTTAAAATTCTATTTTCACTTTGAGAAGAAGACAACTGAGGATGGAAAACGTGACCGTTGTTCAAATGTTCTCTATGCGTTCCAGAGGAACTTTTGAGACCCAAGAAAATTGAATGCATAAATAGAAATGTTTTTTACCATAAGTTTATACTGTGCAATTATATTTTTTTCCTCTTTATTTCAGTAAGCAAACAATTAATATTAATTCTTCAAGGATTACTATGTTTTAGCAAGATGAATTGTAACGCGTGTTTATTTGCTATTTCCCTCTAGATAATAAGCAGACAATTTTGTCCGCGAGCATCCGATGACGTCATATGCAAGTATATAATTGATGGCTAAAACTAAAATATTTTAAATTTATCATGACGATTCTGTCTATTTTATTAAGCAGAAGAAAAACACTTCTAAATGGTTCGATTTTCCTCCAATACTTTTTTGTGCTCTCTCCATATTTATATATTAAATACGATATGTAAGTCAATAAAACATTTTAAATCTTAACTGATAAACGGTTACTCAAAGTTTTGAAGTATTTAGTCGCTCAATATTTGAAATTTCTCTCAATTTTCATTGAAGCAATCTTGTATATACTACAAATACACTTTAATTCAATTAATTTATTTTTCAAGATTTAAATATTAAATTTAATATTCATTTGAATAAAAATTCAAGATTTTATTTCAAATTTGACTACAGAAATCACGCTAGGAAATTGAAAGTGTTTCGGTAAAAAAGATATTTTGCTTTCATTCTCAATTTATTTAAAATAGGTTAAAGTAAACAAACAGATCCACATAGTACTGTTAAAACTAAGGACTTGAAATTTAGAGTTGTTAAGATCGTTTGCAATACTTATTATTCTACAATTTCGATGAGCCGACCGATGGCTGAGTGGTTAGCGCTCCTGAGCTGTGGGTCCTGGGTTCGAACCCCGGTTCGGGCATGGATGTTATTTTCTTTCTCTGTGCTTCTCTATCCTTTCTTCCGTGATGATGTATCAATGTGGCCCACCCTATAAACGGGTTTGTGGTGGTATGACGCGGGCAATGCTACTCGCCTCCGTGACTTGGTTCACAGGTGCCCGCTGGGTAACGACAAATGAGTCGCAATATCTGGTCTTGTTGTGGTATATGGTTCAACCCTCAAGTATTCGTCGTTGAAAAAAAAATTCGATGAAAAAACTTTTAAAATAATATTTAAGAGAATAGATATAGCTTTAAAATAATAATAATAATAATTTTTCAGTCGATTACTTTAATTTTTATAAAGTATGTTAATGAATTTTGAAAATATATACACGAAATAATCCGATAGCACATTATAAAAATGATTGAAATGGTAAAAAGTAAATAAAAAATGAAAAGATGGATTCCGGTAAAAGAATGGATCTTGAATAGCTTTGCCCATTATTGATTTAGCAGAGGTTTCAAAAATCATGTTTGATTAAAGCATATTTAATCCAGTTATCATTCACAAACGATAAAGTATGCTAATCAATCATTTTACCATGAATTCTTGTTTAATCATAAAATTAACCACTTCGCTATTTGGGAAGATAAACAGCTCTATAGAATATTCTCAAATGACCTAATAAATATGCTACTTTATTTCATTGTCTTAGCTTCAATACTTTACAATTCAGTTTTAATAAAATATTTTACAATTATTTTGATTCATCACTGAATATTTGATAAGCGAGAATTCATCATTACTACACAAACCAGGAATAGAAAAATACAAGAATTATTTCTTATTTTAAAAGTTGTATGAAAAAATGGTTTGTTATCGAGACCGGGATTCTAATACCGCGAAGTGTCAGGATTTGTCGAAAAACTCGGAATCTTAAAAAAGAATCTTCGAAATATTTAATATTCATCCTGCAGTGAAATAAAATTTTCAGATTACTTTGGCAAAGAAAACTAAGGATTTCATATGAACATCTTTGCGATTTTTAGAAGACATTTGGCGATTTGTCTAACACCAATAGCAAAGAAAATGAATGCAAAAATAGTGCCGCAGATGAGCAATAAAAATTGATCGCAGTAAAATGGCTAAAAGCGAAATAAATCACAACATGTTGTTCAATCGAATCCAAAGTGTTTAATGAATCGTAGAAGTTATTTCCAAAATGTCTTAAATGTAAAACAGCAAAAACTCAATTTCTAAAAAAAACAACAGTTTCTAAAACAGTCGTAATAAACAGAAAGTTAGTTTTATAGTTTTTATCAACAAAGAATAAAATAGCGAGCTCGTAAAATCATGCGTTATAAAGCAATTTAATGATTTTACTCAAATAGTTTAGTTTTTCCTTTCCTTGGTATGAATAACAGATGTTTAAAGTACGTATATTTGGAATCATTTCCACACACACATGTGTGTTGTTTTGTTTTTTGTGTGTGAAACTAAAACACTAAAAATAATACAGTAAACGATCGACTTTTCGAATTCTTACGACCAATGAAATAGAGTTTAATACAATCCAAAGTTCGTAAAATGAAAAAATAAGTGTCAGATCATAAATTAAATTTGTTTTACATCAAACCGATCTCTTTATAAATGAAGTATTAATAGTATATATCGAATATCAGAAAGGCAAAATATAATTCTTAATTAAAAACCTTTCTGATTTTTCATTTTATTGATGAAAAATCGGGCAAAGAATTAATTTTATTCATTTTTTTTTACAAAACTATTTTTAAATGCATTTTTTTCGACGGAAGAAAGCTTTTATCTGTTATTTATCTTAAAAAAAGTACCTTCGCCTTGTTAATCATTCATTTGCTTGTTCTAAGAATGATGGCATCGCCACATCATTTTCTTTTCGTTTGATATCTGAAAATTATTTTTTCATTCATAATTTTTTTTATCCAATGGCGGGCACACAAGGGTGACTGAACCCTATGCCACAACATGGCTAGAAACTGCTACTCATTTATCGTTACACAGCGAGCACCTGTGAACCAAGTCACGGAGGCGAGTAGCGTTACCCGCGTCATACCACCACAAACCCGTTTATAGGGCGGGCCACATTCATACAACATCACAGAAGAAAGGACAGAGAGAACAGAGAAGGAAAGAAACATACATGCCCGAACCGGGATTCGAACCCGGGACTAACAGCTCAGGAGTCAGGAACGCTAACCACTTAGCCAATCGGTCGGCTCATTCATAATTATATATATATACATTCAATTATTCAAACACTCAGTACTTCTTACTAAGAAATTATATGAATCCATCTTCAAAGAGTTTTGAAATGGTATTTTGAGCAGCAGTGGATTTACTTTGTCGAAGTTCACGGAGGAGTAATTCATCAACATTCAAATTGTCAAGTAAATAAATGTTCTTCGCTTTCTTCCTTTAGATATGGTGATACTAAAAGCTGTAAGTCAAAATGACCTAGATGTCGTTTTTCCCTTCATCATTCCAAAAATTTATGGACAAGTACATTACACCTAGAATGTCTATTTCATAAGACGGTTTCACGTCATGACCATTCCTTGAAAAAGCACATAACGATATTTGCATTTGAAATCATTGATAGCGAATGCGCTGAAGTGGTGAAATTCCACACAAAAAACCCGGGATTTCAACAGAAGCAGTGTAATTATTTCCCCAGAGAGCAACGTAAAATATAAATACAAAACCATATTCAGCAATGCATATTATGATTAACTCGAATCTTTCCTTTTTAACAATTTCTCGTTTACATTTAATATACTTGTCATACTTTTATACTTTTTTATGTATTACAAATATATTTTGCATATATATGCAAAACTTAAATGGAATCAAATTATTAAGCTTAACTCATCACAAAGTTCCCTTATCCATAAGTATAATATGTTTTTTAAATACATTAAATCTCCGACTTAAATCATTTTTTAGGTACTAAGTGAAAAAAAAAACGTAATTTTTAAGAGAAATGCACAATGATGCAATATGAAGAGGAGAAAAATCTTTTTATAGGTAAATAAATTACTCAGATTAATTTTCAGTATTTATATATACAAAAATTTTATATCGAGCATATTTTAACCAGTAAACGAGCTTTTTAATTTCGTTTATACATCAACATTTTCAAAAATGACAGGTTTTATTATTTTATGAATTAAAACAAATTCCGCTTTTACTTATTTAAATAAATTAGAAATATTTAAAAATAAGAAATAAAAGTTAAAATAATATTTTTTAATAAATAAAAGTTAAAATAATTTTTTTTAATTTTACCTTTTATTTGTTATTAGAGAATAAGATGAATAATTCAAAATATTTTTCACAATTAGTTACAGAATGTTATATATAATATTTATATATATGTTTGTTTAAAGTGATATTTAAGTAATAACTAAATAAAAAAAGTAAAATATTTTAGAAATTTTTAGCACACAGTAAGTGAAAAAAATGAACTAAATTAAAATGCTCAAATCGAAAGATTTTTAAAATATTAAAAATGTATTTAATAAGAACAAGATGAATAAATTAATTCATCTTGATGAATTTAATAAGAACAAGAAAACAAGCAGAGTAATAATGAAATTAAAAATAGGATAACAGCAAGGAAAGAAAACAAATATTAAGAAACGATAAAAATAAAACTAGTCTATTCTTATCAGGGGGCAAGGGTAAGGTTCTTCTAATTTAAATATATGTGAGTTAAATTAGGCTTCAGATATTTTATTAATACTATAATCAAGCCTACATACAAAAAAGCCTTACATATAACAATTACATATATATGGTACACGATCTAATTCACTCCTTTATTTAGGAAAATTATCACGAAAAGATTCATCTACATATTAATTGCATTCCAAAATTTTTATACTTTAAATTTTCTTTTATGCTAAGTTGGCATACAATAGAATTCCAATATCCGAATCAATTGGGACCGAATTTCATTCGGATTATTGGATTTCAGTGTAAAAATGTTCATTTTAATTAATTATTGTTTGTTGAAAATGGTAGAAAAAACTATTTCTAAAGAAAAAGAATTTAATGAGAAGGGAACACTTTTACATGTTAAAGTACTCACAAGTCTGCTACATTAATGTAGTAGTATGCATGTACAGTGCTGCACATGAAAGTCATTCCTTGTGTGAACATTTCGGTCAGAGTTAAGCTGTTTCATTGCTTTCATCCGTTTTCGGGCAGCCAAGTCGCGCATGCTCTTGACAAGTGAAGTTGGATGTGGTTGCACTTCGAAATAAGTTTCAAAGCGGCAATGCTTCACTGGCTGATGGTCTCCTGTCTGCTTCAACTTGGACATAAAGGATATCTACCTATATTGGCGCAGTTTGCCCTATTCTGGACCTTGCGCCACAAAACCCAACCAATCATCTACCTATAGACTCTAATTTAATGAATTATTGTTTGCTGAAAATGGGAAATAAACTACATATTTTTAAAGAAAAAGAGCTTTTACTCAATTAAATGCAACACTTTTACATGTTAAGGTAATAACAAGTGCTGTACATTAATATGGAGTACATGCATGTTGTTGTTGCTTATCCCAGATGGTCCAATTCCAATACTAGACCAACTCCACAAGTCCATAAACAGCCAGGAAATCCATAAGCATAAGGAATTTTGTAAAAGCCTCTTCCAAGTCAAAATTCAATCAGCTCAAGATATGCTCAGGCACGATGCCTGTTGAGTTTTACATTTTGTGCACAGGCTAAAAGTCTTTTGACCCTGCACATATTTGAGGCCTCTTAGGCGACCAATGCACCTTCACCGTTTGGGTTTGAAGGACTCTTCGATCTGCCCTTTTTGCGGACTAAAGGACATGACTGGTGACCACCTTTACACTTGCCCTGGACTTTCGGGCGTAGCAGTTAGAAATTCTGCGGAAGATAACTTTTCATTCACCTCAAGATTGTATTGGGCTGCCCGACAGAGACTGATGGAGACGAAGCGGGAAATAGAATGCATGTATATTGTTGCAAATGAATGTCATTGTTTGCTGAACATCTTGGTCAGAGTAAGCTGTTTCATTGCCTTCATCCCTTTCGGGCAGCCAAGTCGCGCATCCACTTGACAGTGAGAATCTGCATGTTGTCACACTCGGACTAACGCTCCATCCACTTCAAAAAACTGGCAAATGCTTCATTAGCTGATGGTCTCGCATCTGCTTTAACTTGGACAATAAGATCATCAGCTTAATCAACACTTCAATTAAGCTGAGAATCATTTGAAATCTAGGGTTTGATTAATAATCCATTCTCTTATATCTTCAGCACTGACTTCTGAATGTTCAAAAGAATATTTCTGAACTCTGGAGTGTGGTACGTCTATCTCTTATCTCCTTTCTCTTACCTTTGTTCCTTTTCTAAATTTTCCTTCTCTTCTTCAGTTTAATTCAATTTTCCGAAAGTGATTCACCTATGATAAGCGATTCGGATAAACGGAGTTCGGATGAATGGAATTAGATTGTACTATAATAACTTGTGTATCACAAAATAAATGTTAATTTTTTTGCTAAATATTTTAATTTATAAATGGTATAAGAATTATAACAAATTAAAATGTTAAAAAATATTGAAAAGAAGGAGAGAATCTCGATTTCAATATTCATAACTTAGTAATCACAGAAAATTTTTGAAGCATTAAATATTTCATTCGATTAATTTTTATGTGATCTATACGAGAAACCTCATTTGCGAATAAAATTAAGTGAATATCGTTAAAAAAATAACACACACATAAACAATATTTTTTTTCCTAACTAGGTATTTTCTCCATAAAGCTAGGAGGTATTATCAATTAAAAACTAAAACTCACAGGCTAAAAATCATAACTAAATTTTCTTAGCTACCATATAAAAGTAATTAATACATATTTATTATCTGTATGTAAATATGTATTTCCCAGAAATTTAATTAAATGCACATATTTAATCAAGAAAAATACATATCATAAGCTTATAATGTGTAATTAAATATATCCTTTCACATCATTAATCTCTTTTAAAACAAAGTGAACATCTGATTCTTAGAATTTTGATTTAGCAGAGTTAACATCTTTACTATTGATTTAAATCATATCTAAGCGATTTATGTACATAAATTAATGACGCAAATTCCAAAAAGAACAAAGCGAGCAAAATTAGTATTATGAAAATATCTTTTCATGAAAATTAATCAGGTAACATTAATTAAAAATGTTAAAATGATATAATTGCAGATAAAATCGCAGAGATATTAAAGTAATTAAAAAAATTATACCTATGTATTTAAAAAAAAACTAAACATAATTTTTTCAATAAAAATCATAACTAAAAATTTATTTAAATATAAATCTATAAAATAACACGAACGAAATTGCAATGGGCTAGTACTGCCAATAAATCTGGTAAATTTTGCAGATTTTTAAAAAAGTAAAACGATTGATTATTAGAAATTATATTTAAATATATAAAACAGAATAGTATACTATTTTCTATATTAAATAGGGTTCACCCACATTTCAGATTAAATAATTACTCTCAGGCTGGTTGAGTTTTATGGCGCAAGTTCACGAATGCAAACTGCGCCAAAACTCAGACAGATTTAATACTTATTAAATAAGTAGTTTTATGAACATGTAATTTTCTAATAAATGTAAATTTTTGGCAAAAATGTAGCGACATGAATTTATAAAATACACATTAAATTGATTGAAAAATTTTTTTAAATAGCCGTATGTTTACTATTACTAGATTAAAACTAAATAAAAAATAACCAGAGTTAAATTTATTATGATTAATTTTTCTCTCCAAGAGGAAATAAATTATTTTCAGAATAATTAAATCTTTATTTTTGGCATTCACAGTCAGCATTGATATCAAGGGAAAGAAGTCCATATTCTTCAAGTTTAAAAAAAAATTAACCGTACACATTTCACACACGAATAAACTGTAGAAGTCTTTGTTTGGGCTAAATATGTCATAATACGTCTTGCACATCGAAAATACACTATCGTTGTATTATAGTAAACTATTAGAGAGTAAAGTTCTCAGCCGAACTTAAAATTTATAGTTTTTGAGAAATGTATCAAAGCGCTAGTTTATTTCGTAATAGCTTATAACATATTTTATATTTCATTTGTTATGAATAACGAAATTTTAAAATTAAAAAACCTCCTTTCTGCTATATTTTCATGAATTCCATTACATTCTTTACAACGGATATTTAGCTAGCATAAATTAAAAAATCTTATTTTTGTTAAAGAAAAAATAATACAGTAAAGTCAAGTTAGAAGAAGAAATTTAAAATATCGCTAAAAATTGCTATTCTATATGCAACATGGATGTCTTTTATATTAAGAAATTATATGTTAATAACAAGCCTTAAGGAAAAAAGTAAAAGACGAAACCAATGACATCCATATTTGATGCCATATTATTTATGTAATTTTATCATAACATTTACAAACGATTTTTACTCTTGTAAAGAGATGTCAATGAGCACATCAAAAATATTTTTATATATTAAAATTTAAATTGGAAGTAATTTAATATCTAGTGTATTAAGGAATAAATTAACATAAAAAAACGCAACATTATCCGGTAAAATTAGCCATTTAGTGCAGTCACAAAAAACTACAAGACAAATGCTTTTAAGAGATAGTTATCAATTTAGTCCTAAAACGCCATCTAGTTTTGAAAATAAAAACTAATATGTGAAAAAAACTTTTTTTTCGGAAATATAAAAAAATTGCTTACTTTTTTTAAAATCACGTATCGGTATAGAGATTATGGATTTATTTGATCTAACATAAAAGTAACAAAACGGAATATTTTAACAAAATTTTTTAAACATACTTAATATCTTCAAAAAACATAACTTCATATCATTGAAATTCTCAAGTCACATCTTGCTCATCAAAAATTTACTATGTGGCTACATTGTAAAACAAATTCACATTAAAGTTCAATATTAACACAATATATTGATAATTATTTAAAATAAATATTTCAATTTAACGATAGTTTCGCAGTGATAAATTATAATTTGAAAAGAAATATCAAAGATCTACAGGGCAATATCTATAAAATGTATTTTTTTTATTAAGGTTACATTTTGATACATTTAACTATTTTCTTTCAAATTCTTAATTTAAATGATTTCATTTTTAAGTTACCTTGTCTTCTTTTCTCAACTTGCTTGCTATATGAATTCTGAATCTTTTTGAAAGAATAACTATTAATAGCAATTTCACATTCAATTTATTATTCTACTTACATCAAAAATATTGATTTCGATTGCTTTTAAAATTTCAAATAATGACTGAATAAATTCAATTTTGAGCTTCATGATGATTCTACTGTTTGCTATGGCCACTTTTTGCATTAAAATGCTAATTTTAACAACACTTCAAGTGTATTCAGAACTACCAAAATCATTAATATTCACAATGGTAATTAAACTCTGACTATTAAACTGTAAGCCAAAGCACCCGTCATTCAGCAACCAGTTTAGCGTGATTTTATTTGGACATATAAATATTTTTTTCATAAATAATATGTACAAGTTACAAGAATACACTTATTTTTATGAAAAGGATAATTATAATTTAATAAACAAGTTTAAATAAATTTGTTACAAGGATGATTCTTGTTAATAAATAAGTTAAAAACAGTCAATATAGGCAAAACTTTTTGTTAAACATACATAATTTTATACAATTAAAGGAAAAACTTATTCTTAAATTTTCAATTTAATTTTAAATATTTTTATCTTTTTCAATTTAACTTTAAATAATTTTAAATAAGTTATTTATAAATATGAGAGCAAACAATTATAATAAATAGAAAACTTATTTTATAATACCAGTAAAACCAGGTTCACCAGGGTAAGATTCTTATATTTTCTATAACAAATGATTAAATAAAAAATTTAATATTTTAATAACCAGTCTTAATGGAGTTCATCGTGAACTAGAAGTAACAATAAATTCTTCAGAGTGAAATTTCCATGTTTGATTCCAGGTATTGGTGAACAATTAGAGATGGATGTCCTACATGAGTGCTTTAGACTTCAGCAAATTTTTTTCTCTGGCAACAAGTGAATAAGGCTCATTGTCTTCAAAAATTTTCCCAGGAAGCACAATCTGAATCAAGTGTTACATTGTCTTACAACGTTTGGCTATTATGAAATATTCAATGCCTTGATATTGGGTTTACTTGCAACAAGAAAACTTAAAAATATGCATTGAAAGCAAGAACAGAAATTTCATAATTAATCTAGATGATGCAGAATTTTTAAAATATATTATGAAGGCATAAACTAAGTTATTCTCAGTTATTATACTACAAGAACTAAGTAGTTGAGGCTATGCTGTACATTGTTAAGAAAGTCAAACAAAAAACAATGAAATTAAATTTCATTCACATGGTAAATATTGGAAAAGTTAATTTATGTTACTCTAAATGCATTAAATTCTATTAAATTATTCTTAAAATTATGTTTATCAAAAATTGTAGAATACTCTTCAAAGACAGGTATGAACAAAATTTTCTTATTTTGTATTAGATTTACATTTATGAAAAATAAATTTTTGCACAAGTATATATTTATGTATGTACTGAAATCTATTTTATCATATCTCTATTTTGACAAGCATTTTTTCTCCTGTTACCTCCAAATTAAGTATTTGGAATGAAATTTAATGTAACACATAGCAGTGATGTTAAATTTCAATAAAAAATGTTTTTCATAATCAATTATATTGCACAATGAGAAAAAACAATACAGATATTTTGACTATTTTATTATATTTTAAAATATTTTTTAGACATACATTTCATAAGAAATCAAATGTTTCCTAAAAATTTTTAAATAATACCTACATTGCAAAATCATTAGAAATAATACTTTAAAAGTTCACCAATTTGAATAAAGTTCTTAATTTAGGTTTGGTGATGAAAGATCACCAAACCTAAATTAAGATCAACAAGACAGACTGCATAGTATAATTTTTTCACTAACTAAATCTTTAAAATGACAATGAAATCTTAAAAAAATAAATAGAAAAAATAATAAAAATATAAAAGTTTTATTAAAATTTATATACATAAGAGAGTAAATTTTAAAAAGTTAAGATTTAAAACTAAATGTGATGTAAAAAGCCTACACAGAGGGTGGAAAAATATTATTACAGACATCAAAATGTAGAAGAAACTTATAGCACTTCACAGATATAATTAGTTGTTTACAAAAATGAATGATATAAAAAGCAGTCAACTTAAAAAAATTTATTATTAAATGTTTCATTCAAAAACATTAAATATATTATCATCATCCTGTAATTAAGAAATGCTTTTACATATTTAAAAGAATCAAATTTGTTTAAATACATGTCACCAATATTTTATTTCAACAGAAACATATATGAGGATAAAATATTTATTATCCAAAAAATATTTCAGTTTTTCAGAATAAATAAAAATCCATTATTTCAAAGATTATTCCATCCAGCATTATATATTTGATTATTTTTCTTTTTTACAACAATTTTTGAAAACTACATTTATAGACAACTAACTATTTCAGAAGCATGTTCATTTTTATAGTTTTCAAAAAGTAGATAAATTTTAACATTATAATTATTACAACAGTTGTAATTTTATAAATGTTTTTTAATTAAATGTAATTCTTTAAATAATAGTTTAAATATAATTAAATAAAAACAAGTGTTTTCCAGATTAAAGTTTACATTTAGAAATATTTTTTTAATCAGGCTTTCACCCAAAATTTAAATGATATAAATAGATTTAAAAAATTCTTCAAAATAAAATAATTTTTGTAATAAACACATTTAAAATATTAGAGGGAAAATATGTTGAGTAAAATGAAGGCATTATTTTATATAAAAAAAAAGGCAACAACTTTATGATATAACAGAAATTTAGTTATCATTTGATATTTACAAATGCATATTCCCAGTTACCCATCGCATACTGGCTATCTATCCAAAAGTTATCAATAAATCTTTTTTAGAGAATTAATTTACAATTTTACTATTGTCTAGTTAAATTTAAATGTAATCTTTCAACAAAAAACATTAGTTACTTTGTAAGCATTTCTATCTTTAATCTTAACTCATTCAGAATAAAGAATAAAATGTTACTAAATAAATCTTATGGACATAATTTTTACTTCATGCTTTACATCTAATAAAATATTATCATGTCAGTTATATTTTTAAAATTTCCATTTATACTAAACAAATTTCATTAATAAAAACATAATGTGAAATATGAATGTAGATTACAATCAATCTTAAATATATGTTCACTGTTTTATGACACATATTGGTCTTGCGACATAATAGCTTAGTTTAGACCTTTGCCTTTTGCAATTGCAGAAAGATAATATTTTGTACGTTCATGATGGTCACCCCAGTTGTAGCTGTCCATGAAGGCACAATGTGCCAATCTTTTTTGTTTTGTTTATTAGAATGTTTTCAATTCAGTCTTTCTCTTAAAATATAAATTAAATATTTACAAAAAATGCTTTTTCCCATTAATCAGTCTAAAAATTTGAAACATTTTAAAAGCAATTTGGCATTTCAATTCAATTTGGAGATCAATATTCCTTTTCAGATTTAAAATCGTTTTCATTCTGAGCAAATTTGGTGATTTAGTTTTTATCTTTTCTTTTGCTGTTTAGATGATGTCAAAAAATGTTCTTGAATATTTTATCAGTTGTTTTTTCTGTTAGCTGAATGTTTATCTTGTTTGGGCCCAGCATGTTTTCTTTCTTGGATATTGCTGTCCTAAATATTTCAGTTATTAAATATTTCGGACAACTGTTACAGATAGAAGGAAATGCTTTGGGATGAAATTCCTAATTGTCTAGAATGATAGCTATCTTTTTCACTTGTCCTTAAAATATCACTGCACAAAATAAAATGTATCTTGAAACCTAGGGATAAAGTCAAACATGAGAAAATTAAATATGTACAGCACTATTATTAATTAACAAAGCTAATTATTAATTAAGAAACTACGCTAAAGTGAAGAGATGGGTACGGAGGGTAAAATGCGCCAAGCAGGCGATAAAGTGGTGCGATAAGTTCGTTAAACTGGTTTAACGGTTCGGATTACGTATGTATGACCTATTTTTTTATTGGGTAACGTGATCGCGTGACATGCGCGTTTTGTATGTAACCCTTGAAACTATTTTAGAATAATATTTAATAATTGAGTTTCAATATTCGAATTTTGGAGTTTGTGTGTTGCTAACGATAATTAACTATGGATGAGAATGTTTTGAACTTACGTTTCTTTTTTATTTAGAGCGTGAGGGTAGTAAGAAAGTAAGTATATGAATTTTTAAGTTGTGTGTATTGCATGTTAGTGTTAGAATGTGCCGCGTACTGATATTTTTTTTATGTAGGTGCCATTGCTCGGTATATTAAAATTCCAGTTTAAACAAAATGTGAAATTTGTTAACGTTCGAAATTTAGTTTTACTGCCCGGTTGGCACTGCAGTAGGTAGCGCTACACTGATGTTTTTTTTAAGGTGGGCGCCATTGCTCGGTATATTTAAAATTCGAGTTTAAACAAAAAGTGAAATTTTTTAACGTTCGAAATTTAGTTTTACTGCCCGGTTGGCACTGCAGTAGGTAGCGCTACACTGATGTTTTTTTAAGGTGGGCGCCATTGCTCGGTATATTTAAAATCAAGTGATAAAAATTTCCTTTCTATTTATTCAAATTTTAAAACTTTTACAGTATTTAATTGTAATGAAATATTCAACTTTTTAATATTTGGAATTTGAAAAAACGCGTGATTTCAAAGCTGAAGTTCGAACGCGATCGTTATTGGTTGAAATTTATCGCGCGTAGTGACGCAATTTAGGTTGGCGACTGAGCTGTAGAGCGCTTGGTGCCAAAATTTGAAATCGCGCCAATCCCGTACCCATCTGGTAACTTTTACCAGAAACTATTATCTATTACAAATTAATTTCAATTATTTCAAAATATAATTTTCTGTCTCATTAAATAATTCTGATTAATTCTGAGTTTATCTTCTAAAAAGCTAAATAAATTTAATAATCATACGGATAAAATTATAGTAATTTATTTTTCTTGAAATTAAGGAATTGAGCAATAATTATTATTTCATACAAAACAATTTTCATTACTGAAATAAAAACTAACATTTTCTATTATTTCAAGAAAGTTAATTTCTTTCAGATTTTAACTATATTTCAGTATTTACTTTTATCACTTGCCCATACAAAATATTAGTTATTATTTAATGAAACTTGTAGCCTCAACTATTCATTATCCTAACACAAAATATAGTAAATATAAACATAATAAAGAAATTAAAATGAAAAATATCATTTAATAACATAAAAAATAAAATTATATAATTTAATAAATTCAAAACAATACTGTAATAACACATTAAAAATATGATATATTTTAAAGAAACTATTTAAATATTAAGTAATCTCTTAAAAACTGTAATTTAAAACACTGAATATTTTTCATTAAATGACATTCAAAAGATTTTAAAATAGAAAATAAATCAAACAAAGCAATAAATAAAAAGTACTTACTCAGGTTCTCATATATTTCCCTGTTTTGTCTTTGGTAGAGCAAATCCACAGGAACTTTATATTATCATCACATGGAAATCAAAAGTGGTGGTGGGACTAATCCCCATCTGGTCTAGTGGTTACTAGACCAGATCCATGAGATCAAAGACAGCCAAAAGGTCCAAAAGCAGATGTGGAATTTTCACAGCCTCTTCACGAAAAAACCCCAGCACTTCAAGATGTGTTGCGGGCAAAACGGAACATTGTTGCACTTGGGGCATGTTGGGTATTTTCTTTCACTGCCCTCAAAGATCATACACTTCAAGTGGCCAGTAGAAAGTCGAGACAATGTCGTCTGATGTACTCTGAAGCCCTTAAATGTTGTGGCAGCTCCAAGAGGAAATCAAAAGTTGATGTGTCTAATCCATATCAATTTCTTTGCATATCGGTATATGTTATTTTACGAGCATATTTTCGCTTTTCCGCCAAAATGCATACCATGAATTTTTACACACACTAGAGAAATGTTGACAGATTATCGCAAAATCAGAAATAATAAATGTAGATAATAACTGTTACTGTAGATGAATCAACCTACAATGATGAATATCACTTTCATTTGCTTACGTGGTTATAGATTTTCTATAATTCGAAAGTATTGAATGTGTTAATATAACTTATTATTACTTTTTCAATTATATACCCCTAGATAGATATTATTTCACTCCAAACATGTTTAAAATGAGATGCCATATACCATATAAATTGTTAAAACCAATTAATGCATTCTAATAAAATAACAAAATATTTTATTTTGTTTTTTGTTGTGTAAAAATTTTATATATAGTAAGGCTGAGGTGATCAGATTGTGAAGTATCACACTCGGAACAAGAAGGTAGCAGATTCTGTAAACACCCAACAAGAAGTCAGCTGTGTTCAATGATGACACTAAACCACAATATTTACTAAAAATAAATGATTGAAATTTCTATGTAAGATTAAAGGTGGCCAAATAAGAATCACTGAATTTTTTTTTCTAAACCAAAACATTACACTGAAAACACACAATCAGAAGAGTATTGAAGGATTATCGTAAAAAAAATAAGAAAAAAAAATTAATTTTATATCTTTTCTTAATACTAGTAATTTTAATATTTATTATATAATGCTTGCTGAACATAAATTAATAAACTTGTCGAGTTACATTCAGTTGTTTTGAGTTCAATTCTCAGTTTTAGAGAAGGGATTTCACACCTAATAGAAATAAGCTGGAAAGGAAATGTTTTTTTGTTATACATATAAGCAGCACTTGACTAAAACATGAGCATATAGGGTAGTTATTCTGGGTCTCTATACCATAGGGGCTCAAAAATCGAATAAGAAGTTTATTTTACGTTGTCAATCGATTAGAGTCATTAGCCATATTTCCTGGAAAATTTGATATTATGACACAAGAGGGTCATCAAGAAAGTTTTTCCCATGCCTCAATCAGGCCCTGCTTATTAGATTTTCATAATAGACATTTTAAAATAGGGGACTATACATAAAGTTTATATAATATTCATAAGAATGACTCCAGTGATTTTTCTTATACTATCTTAATCATTTTGAACATTTTTACAAATGAAGTTCAGACTAAGATTAATAAGAGATTAAAAGTTAACAAAACTGTCATTAGCTTTAACACAGTTAATAAAACAGCCTTAGTGCTAGTGTGACACATCAAGTATGTAATATAAATATAAATTTAAAAAGAAACATAGGTTAAATGCTTAAATTCTATTCTGGAGATAATTTATTTACTCAGAGAATTGTTTCGTTTTATTTACATTGTTCTTATTAATTTAGAAATTCATCAAAAACCAGCAAATAATATCTGTTCTAAATGCTTCATCATGTAAAGATTGAAAAAGGTAATGAGAAACTACTTTGATATCTTGAAGCAATGCATCTCAATAAAATCTATTGAGAGAATTAAATGAAGATTTTATTAAATGTTGATAATTGTTTTACATTTATTACACATATCGTAAATTTAAAAAACAGTTATAACAATATCATTGGAAATTGAAATAATAGTAATACAAAAGAGACTGCCAAGAGACAGAAAAACTAAATACAAACTAAGATTGTGGCAAAAAGTGGTTTTCTTAAAACTTGATATTAGTCAAAATTTAATATAAACGCTCATACAAATGCGATAGTGATTTTGTGTAGTTTTATTAGTGGTTATTTTCAGTTTCAAGAGAACTCGGACTTTATATTCCAAAAGAATGATAAAGATAAAGAAAATTTTAAATAAATTATATTATAGGAACCATTGCATTTTTATATATAAAGGAATTTTTAGTGACCGCATACATGAATACTTTAAATTGCACTGTCCTTCTTTGCTCTTTGTACTTCATTCTTTTCCAAGTTCACCTTGAATTCTTTACATTTTAATACATTTTTTAAAACAAACTGCAATTTTATTGAGTCTAGCATTTCTATTTGTTTTTTCACTCGGTTTTTTTCAAATTATTTTCATTTTTTCATAGAATTGCATCGTTTTATTTACATTGTTCTTTTTAATTTGAGAAATTCATCAAAAACAAGCAATATTTGTTCCTATATGTTTCGTTATGTAAAGACAGAAAAAGTTAATGAGACATTACTTTGATATCTTGAAGCAATACATATCAATAAAATCTATCATGAGAATTAAAAAAGAATTTATTAAATGCTTTGACGAAAATTAAAATATTTGCAATTTAATGATAATAACGTATTTAATTCAAATAAAAAATACGAATAAGAATGAAATTATTGAAGACTTTAGGGTTGAAATAGAAATAACTTACCATTCGAAGGCGAATGACAATACAAAGAGTGAGCAAAAACATCATAGGATGGTTAGCGATACAATAAAATAATAGATTCATATTCTTACATACATTTCATAAAAATGCATTCGATATTCATTTACTTCAATGTTTTAAAATTACTATATATATATTTCCTAAATTTCAGGACATTTACATATATGTTAACTAACTGAGATAAAAGAAAATTCAAGAGCATTGATGCGAAACGGCATTCCCCTAAAGGTTTAATGCTAAAATTTCAATAAAAATATAAACATATGGATTGATTAATTGATACAATCAACCATGTGAAGAAATTTGGGCTAAGTATTTGCTGCCACGGACGTGGTAACCACTGAGCTGTATATAAACTGAAGAGAGCTCCAGTGAGCGGTTTCCCCGGAAAGAATCACCCCTTGGTTAAGGGGACTCCTTCCGCGCCATATTGAAAACGAGCGCTAATGTTAAGTCTATGGAGAAATTTAAATGAATATTTCTCAAGTTCTATTATTGCTAGACCTTCACTTTTTGTTGGTTTTCCTAATGCACAAAAAGAATAATTTATTTTGTTTTGAAATTTATTTTTAAAATTATTTTAACTATGTTTAAATTGGCTCAGTAATTTGATAATATGCTTAAAACATTAATAACTTAAAAAAGGTAAAAAATTTAGAAATTTTAAAAACAGACTTAATATCTACATATATTTATAAATCCCAACAAATTTTTTTTTTACTTTATCTACGATAGAATTTTTTTTATTTGTATACATAAAACTTAAAATTTTTCGCAAAAATTAGCAACGCCCACATGGCGGATGAATACTTGGTTGTTTGAAAAATCAATCCAATCAATTGCATGCTTTAGTCAACAAGCTCCTCCTCACACACTAAAATTTGAAGTTTGGTTTTTCGCAGTTCTATCAGATAATTTGTGTGTTCCCTTCCCTCACCCCCAGCAAACGCTGCGGGTGTTCCTAGTATCCGGTATCTTCCTGTAAAAATATGCTTCTAAATTGGCGCGAGAAGGGACATTTCTTTCCCCTTTACTACATACGAGGGGCTCTGATGATTTCCCTGAGACGAATCTTCATCTTTCCAGAGCGGTCCTGCAATTATTTTCACGAAAAATGATGGGCTTATGAACATTACATACATTGACTTTAAACAGCTAAATCTATTGAAAAAATATAAAATTTATACAGTTCTCATGTAGTGTACTTTTTTAATTCTTTATTTCTATTTTTGATGCAATTTTTCAAGAAGTATATCTACATGATATGATATTGCAATACATATCTATAGCTATTGCAAAATTCTTCAATTCCATATTTTTTAATCTTTATTTTATAAAAACTTCTCAAAGTTTGTTGTTTTTCTTAATTTTATATTTGATTCTAAGTTTATTGCTTACTGATTTTGGATGCAGAATTAACTTGAACATTTCAACAAAACCTACGAAATATTTATTTATCCATGAAAAATATAAAAATTGTTTATTATTAAATATAAAAATAAATAATATTATATATATATATATATATATATATATGTATATATATGATGTGTGTGTGTGATGTGTATGTATATATATATATGTATGTATATATATATTTCTTTTGATTTTGAGGTAATTTCTTCTAAGTTCGAATTCTTGGTAAGCAAAAGCATTCTTCTCTAAATCGGAATACATACGTTTCGATGATGTTTGGGACAATAATAAATATGTTCATAGGCCTTACACAATTCAAAATTTTAGTAAGAATATCCCACTTATTAGTTATTATGAAACTTGTAAAGTGTAGAAAATTGGGATACACTCTTGAACAAATGTGTTATAGATATTCTCAGAGTATCGTAAATGTCACTTTTATTAATTCAAACATGACATCAATGCACCAAAATTAAATCTTTCAAAATATATTCTAGCATTTAAAAAATGCATCTTGTGAGTCATGGCATGCAGTTTAAGAATTCTAAAAACTAAAAATTTGACATGCATTACATATAATACATTTGTAAAATTGTATCCTCCTTTTTTATTTTCTCTCTCTGTAGATATAAATTTCCTCCGAATTTTATATTACTGATATTTAATGGTTCGGTGGATATTACGTATAGGATCGATATGACAATCAGGAAGATTTATTTAAAAAAAGTTTTAAATAAGACTTTTGGAAAGTCAAGTATTTTTTGAAATCTCTATATTAAATTATAATTCTATATTCAATTATTACTTGCATATGGAATTCCAGATGTTGGGGGAAACCTTGGATACAAATTGTAAGACCTTGTAGGGGCTGGGGAGATCTTGGACCTACATGTGGTTGTCCGTTCAACACTTCCGTCCTGGCTACATTCAAATTTTATGAATTTCGGACATAAAAAGCCGAAATCTCTCACCACTGCCAGAAGGAAACTTGATCGGTAGAAAATGGTTCCTCGAAACGGGGAAAGAAATGTTATTGTTTTGTGCCAGTTAGACTGGCAACATGGGGTGTGCTGCTCCACGGGAGAAGTAATCCATCAAGTGCTGTCCGAAAGACTCGTCCTGAAACACTCATAAAGGTCTTCTACAAGAGTTTACAAGTGCGCTGATTATTTTTGCAATCGCCAGAGTATTTCTGCTGATTTATTTTCAAAACTGAAAAACAGCGAAATTTATTTTAAATTAATGGAGGTCATGAACTTTTTAGCAGAAAATGCTAAAAGTTTGTTGTTTGATGTCACAAACAATGCAGTTGAAGAATTTAATTCAATAATTGCCAAATTTATTGGGGGAAAGCAGATTAATTACTGTTTTTGCTGTTTGCCACAACACAAGAACTCCGCACTCGAAGCTCCATAGGGAGCTATACAATAGTAGCCCTGGAAAAAGTTTTTCATAATCAAGTGTAAAGTATAACATTTTCAAACTTCCCAATAAATTAAATAAAACGAAAAATTGAATTTATCAAGAAAAAAGCTGAGAAATTACGATGAAGGGGTGCATTGGTAGGGATGTGAATTCTATCACATCATTGTGATAAAAATACACATACTCGAGTGTATTCTTATCACATTTCTTGAACTACTAAATGCACATTTTTGAAGAAATTTCTCCACATTTTATCTTTAGAGCATGAATAATTTTTTATTCAATCTCTTACATAGAATAAAAATTACATAATAATTTATTTTACATCTTTTTAAATATATTAATATACTAACAAAAAGAATATGTTATTACAATTTATAATTATATATGTATGTAGGTATTTAAATATTTTATTTCTTTTAGAAATTTAAATCAAATAATTTCATTTTTATAATCTTTTATGCATTTTGGTCTAAAGCATATACAAGTGAAAGTTTAGAAAATTATTATCTTTATTTAGCTACTTTTGTTAGTAAACTTATAATATTTTTATGGAAAAGTAAAGTTAATACCAGCAAACAATAAAAATGCAAAATATGTGGTATAAAACATTTTCGTTTGTTGATGTCCTAAAACATATTTCATATCGAAAATAAAAATAATGACGAAATCAGTTCAAAAAGGAATTATTGAGATGCGAAAATACTTTTTGCAAAATGTATAAAATGTCACTATTGAACTCAGTATAATAGCACTTATAGTTTTCGAAAATTAGAATATATATATATATATATATATATATATATATATATATATATATATATATACATATATATATATATATATATATATATATATATATATATATATACATATATATATATATATATATATATATATATATATATATATATATATATATATATATATATATATATATATATATATATATATATATGTATATATATATATATATATATATATATATATATATATATATATATATATATATATATATATATATATATATATATATATATATATATATATATATATATATATATATATATATATATATATATATATATATGTATATATATATATATATATATATATATATATATATATATATATATATATATATATATGTATATATATATATATATATATATATATATATATATATATATATATATATATATATATATGTATATATATATATATATATATATATATATATATATATATATATATATATATATATATATATATATATATATATATATATATATATATATATATATATATATATATATATATATATATATATATATATATATATATATATATATATATATATATATATATATATATATATATATATATATATATATATATATATATATATATATATATATATATATATATATATATATATATATATATATATATATATATATATATATATATGTATATATATATATGTATATATATATATATATATATATATATATATATATATATATATATATATATATATATATATATGTATATATATATATGTATATATATATATATATATATATATATATATATATATATATATATATATATATATATATATATATATATATATATATATATATATATATATATATATATATATATATATATATATATATATATATATATATATATATATATATATATATGTATATATATATGTATATATATATGTATATATATGTATATATATATATGTATATATATATATATATATATATATATATATATATATATATATATATATATATATATATATATATATATATATATATATATATATATATATATATATATATATATATATATATATATATATATATATATATATATATATATATAGCTAAATTGTCGCTTGATACTTTAAAATGAACACTATAAGATCATTATCTTCAAAATTTTAGGATTTTTTGGCGAGTTAAAATGAGAATAAATACGCTAAGAATAATTATGAAAACAATATTTAAAGATGATGTTATAAATTTGGCTGCAAGCTTGGTGCTCTGATTTTGGATACCTGGAGTTCTAAATTTTTGTTACAGATGAAGAAAATTTAAAAAATTTGAAAATGGTACATACATTGAATTTAGATGAAATGTGAGACCCTAATCTATTTTACGACATTTCGAGGAATTTAGAGTATTTTGTAATGTTTATGATTTTATTGAGAAACACATTCTATTTTAATTCGTTGAGAGGCTAAGCTTTAACACACATACACACAAAAAAGATCATTTGCTTATTCCCAAAGTGAAGATTATATTTAATTCTTAAATTAAAGACTCTATTTTTCTTTAAGTGAATTTACTTCTTCAGATACGAATGATGATATCGCCATATTTGAACTCAAAAGTGCGGATTATGTAATAGGTTATATTGTTTTTAAAGTTTGCTTAGAAATATATCAAGAAACAATGTCGAGATGCCTGATCAATCCAAATAGAGAGGTAGACTTTCCATTCCTACAAAAATCATTGATAGAAATTATAAGCGAAATATACGGAATTTTCCGTTCATTTTATATCGAAATATTTTATAAAGCTAGAAAAGTTATTCCAAAGTTAATAAATAAACTACATTATTTTCTCTTTTTTTAAGAGAGATAAGAAATTCGGCATTTTTGTCTATTTGAAAATATTTTTAAAAGTGAAGTTTACTTAGAGAGAAGCGTAACTGTTTTGCTTTCTCATAAGGCCCATTAAAAAAGAATCAAATCTCGTAAAATCAAAGCAAATTGAAATTATATCAAGAAAAATAAATAATTATATTTTATATTTTTATTTCAACATTGATACTAAGTTTTGATCATTTAATGAATAATAACAAAATTGATCAATTTTTTATGCATCTGTATACTTTTCTGCTGAACAGTAAATAGAATATTTTTTCCCAAAATCTCCGAGCAGAGCATTTTCTCTCTCATTGCTTGACTAAAGCCCGCCACACACGATACAATTTTTCCATAGGATTTGTTGGAAGGGGTAGGAAGTAATTAAGCACACAGTCCCCTCAAACTCTGCTGACCACAGAAGGGAGGCACATCTGGGGTGAGAAGTTATTTTTAAGGGTGCCATTTTTCAACATTTATTGCTTTTGGCTTAAAATGTGTGCCATGTAAATGGAAATCAAAAATCGCCAAAAATTTCAATAATTTGTTGTTCAGTCACTTTTTCTGACTTGACGTATTTATTGTTGTACTCATTTGTCTGCTTGTAATTTCTGCCATTAAAAATTATCATATAACATGAGCAAATTAAGCACAGAAGTATTATTGGCTGTTGCTTTGGACTGTGATGATGGTGAAAAGCAAACAAACAATAAGAAAAAGAAATGGGCAAAAAATTCGCTGCTCCAGCGTGAATCTCTTTCACATCTAAATTTAATTACAGAAATACAATCGGAAGATTAAGATTTCTTGAATTACATGAGGATGAATGAAAAATTGTATTCAACAATTAGGTTTAAGGTCAAATGATTATTTAACTGGATTAGAAATAGGGCAACAAAGAAATTATTCCGATGAAGCAAAACTCATTCGAAAAAAGTTTGCCAATTATTTTGCTTCCAATGAAGGCAAACTACCATGGCAAGACGCTTTGATTTAATCCTAAATAAAGTACTTAACTTTTAAAAGTTTATGTTTAGAAAATATAAGATATGGATACTAATAAAAGTGCTAATTAATTGTTAGTTTTATTATTATATATCAAGAAATTAGTACTTAACACATTAAATATATTTTGCAACTGTATATATGTATTATGAATACTATATAAATACACATAAATATATCTAATCAAATTCTGGGAAATTATAAAATGGTCGATATATTTAAAGGGTAAAAATGGCATCTTAATAGCATGTGTAAAAAGTTATTTGTGCTTGAAGACGCGAGATCCCTTAAATTTATATGTGTATCTCCATAAAAATTATAAATACACAATAATTGAAGCATTAATTGAAGCATTTTCATCTATTTTTTTTATATATTTTCAATAATTTTTCGTACGCTCTAACTTTTTTTTATTTTATTCGTATAATCATTACTCATTACTTGCCACAAACAAGGCTCATCTCTATATACTTCAATGAATTCTTGCAATATATGCTTCATGGACATTTTTAAAAAGTGAATCTAATGTTTGTGAGGTGTTGTATAACAGAAATCTAAGTTTCAGTAAATGAGAAGTTTCAAAAATTTTCCCAAGTGTCGCCAAGAAACAATTTGTAGCCCTGTGGGAGAAGACACGCGACAACAGGAAGCAATTATTTACTCCCTGTAACCCCCATGTTGGAAGAAAAATCAGAACTTGTTTGAATTTTCGTGAACCTGTCCAACTTCACCACAGACGGTACAACTTGTTCACGTCCAACAAATCCTATGGAAAAATTGTATCGTGTATGGCGGGCTTAAGCTCTCAACGGATATTTCCGGTGTCAAATTTGAGAAGCATTTGAGCTTGCCCTACTTTTTCCTCACCCATGAGATTTACGGACATACAGTTCCAGGAAGGTGAGAGGGGACAAACAAACTGACCACATATGCGGAGAAAATCTGCGTCAGAACATGGGGAAGGAAATTAGGATGCAGGGGGTTATATTGTCCACTTTACCCCTATTGCAGTTAAGTGGTCTTCTCATTCCCCACTTAAAATTCGCCCCCCATTGAGATAGGAACTATTTTTTCTTTGTAAACAAGTGCTGTGGCGTGACTTATGAGTTTAAATTCACCAATCAGTTCTTTCAGTCTTTGTAAGAAGGACTGCCCCCAAACAACTGCGCTAGATGGCGCTGAAGCTCATTTCTAGATTTATTTTGAGGAAGGATTCCCCTTAAAGTAGATAAAAAGATCGTATCTGGTCGTCTAGTTTAGTGGATAGAAAAAAGTAATGTGTTAAATTTTATTTAGCATTGGAATGAATAGAAATTTGGATTTAAGTGCAATTAAAAAATAATTTTACTTATTAACATAAAATTGATAATTCACAATATGAAATTAAAGTCGAGTTAAAAATTGAATTATAATCCAATGACTGCAAAATTATTTTAATGACAATTACTGATGGTTGGTTGATTGGGTTTTATGGCGAAAGGTCCAAAAACGGAAATGCTGCGCCAAGAAATAAGTTTTGAAGAAGATTTTTAAGTTTTTTTTTATTAATTTAATCTTGTTATTTTATTTTATTTATTAACTTATTTCCTTTTTTTGGAAACCCAAGCAACACTAAAATTCTAAAAAACAAAAATTAGTGAATATATATCATATTAAAATCCAATTGTAAAATATTAAAGGAAAAACAAAAATATATATACATTTAAAATTTAAAAATTACAAATTAAATATAATATAAAAAACCTATTGCCCTCAAAAAGACAAACAGGTTCCTATGTGGTGGTTCCCCAAGCAAATTATATAAGTTTAAAATATCACAGTTAAAAAAGAGTAAACGATATTGGTTAAAATATGAGCATGAAATTAAAATATGATAAACAGTGAATGGTTCATCACACGTTTCACACCAAGGATTTAATTCATTTAGAAACAAATGTCTATGTGTGAAACGTGAAGGCGGGTTAATCTTACATCAGCACTTCGTATCGGTAAAACTGTTAATGAGGTGATGTATGTAAATATGACACGCAATTTATTATTGACCTGCATATTCCATGACTCCTACCAAAGAGAATGGATTAATATTTTAACATTTTTTCTCACGTCAGACAAAGAAACTGATGGAAGACATGGGCCAGATGCAGATTTAGCAGCTGCATCAGCCCTTTCATTACCATCGAGACCTACATGACTTGGGATCCAGCA
The DNA here is from genome assembly GCA_037975125.1 of Latrodectus hesperus. Lineage (NCBI taxonomy): Eukaryota > Metazoa > Arthropoda > Arachnida > Araneae > Theridiidae > Latrodectus > Latrodectus hesperus. Next base: position 108,816,249 of record CM075852.1, on the reverse strand, counting down.
GAAAATCATGTCATATCCCTTGCCAGCAAGGAAACCTAATGCTCGGAAAATTCTAGACACAACAGGATGACAGTTAAAACTACTGTTCCGCAAAGCTTCCAACACACTCAAACTGTCAGTATAAACACAGTATTTTGAACTATCACATGTATTCATCTGCTGAAGAGCTTGATAAATGGCTATGGCTTCAGCAGAGAAGATGGAACAGGATGGATGGAGGCTGTAACTAAGAGTTTTGTTTTCAATAATTACAGCACATCCAACATGTCCTGCAGATTTTGATCCATCTGTGAAAACTGGTGTGTACGTGACGTACTGATAGCGATGTGAGGCATACAGCTGCTGGAAAACAGTAGTTGCTGTGTCTGATTTTCTTTAACGAGCAAAATCATCAATGATTTTAATCTGTAGATCATACCAAGGTGGGTGTAGAAGAAGTACCGTTTTGTCAAAACTGACATCACATAGGTCTGAATATATAAAGTTGGACTTTGTCCGAGTGCGAAAAGGTAAGATGCTGTATGCACGTGCGTCATACAGCCTTATTAATGCAGGAGCAGCAGTCATGGATCTTAATGGATGATGAGGGCCAGACATTATTTTTGCATAATAATTGAGAGATAGCTGCATCTGTCTCAGGTCTAAAGGCAGTTGATGACATATTGCATATAGACTCTGGACGGGTGATGTGCGGAATGCGCCTGAACATATTCTCAAAGCAGAGTGATGTATTGTATCCAATCTGCGTAGAACGGAAGACCTAGCAGATCCATACACAGCACACCCATAGTCAATACGAGATAAAATTAATGACTGGTAGACACGAAGTAGTGCCGTGCGATCAGCACCCCAAGATGTATTAGAAAGCACCTTGAGGATATTAAGCGATCGCTCGCACTTCTTCCGCAAATGAAGAACATGCGGAAGAAAATTTAACTTTCGGTCAAATGTTATACCCAAAAATTTTATCTCGTTGACAACAGGGATAGATGTATTATTTATATAGATAGTAGGATCATTATGTAGGCTAATCTTCCTGCAGAAATGGACACAATTACTCTTGCTAGGAGACAGCGTGTGGCCATTCTCAGCACACCATGCAGCAAGTTTATTAACTGATGTTTGTAGTTGTCTCTCAATTAAACGCATGTTAGAACCCTCACATGATATTTGCAGGTCATCAACATAAAGCGTGCCATAAACAGGAGGTGAAATTTGATGAAGAATGCAACTGATGTAAAGGATAAAAAGTGTGACACTTAAAATAGAGCCTTGGGGTACACCCTCGGCTTGAATATAAGTATTGGACATTACAGAACCAATACGAACTTTAAAATTACGGGAGCATAAAAATTTATCTATAAATATTGGCAAATTACCCTTAAAGCCAAAATCATACATCCTACGGAGAATTCCATAACGCCACGTACGGTCATAAGCCTTCTCTATGTCGAAGAAAATGGAAATGAGATGATTCCTTTGCACAAAGGCATTGCGGATCTGCGTTTCCAGGTATGTAATATTATAAAGAGTGGACCTTCCTTTACGGAAGCCACTCTGATTGATATGAATAGATTTATTTACTTTTTTGTTAATTTTTGTTACTTACTTTTTTGTTGCTGTGTTTTGTTAAATCTGCCGTAAATCAATCGCGCCTAGACATGCAGACTATGAATTTACGAGATATATTTCGTTTGAGTGATAAAGGTGAAAAAAAGTGATTATGTTGTGTATGAATGTTGGATTAATTTCTAAAAATTATTTATGTTGTAAATGTGGTGCGGAAATGAAGCTTGCTAATAGAATGGATGTGAGCGATAAGTGTGAATGGAGATGTAATGTGAGAGGTAAGGATAAACATGATGTGAAAAGAAGTTTTCGAAAGGGATCCTGATTTTCCCAGGGACGATTGCCTGTGAGTGTGTTGTTGCAAATGCTGTATATGTGGGTAAAAGAGTTTTCAAATAAAATTATATGTGATGAGTTGAAAGTATCGAGTCATGCGGTGGTTGATTGGAAGAGTGTTTGTCGTGAGGTGTGTATTGAAGTGTGTAAGAAAACGAATGATAAGGTCGGAGGACCTGGTGTGATTGTTGAAATAGACGAAAGTAAATTTGGAAAGAGAAAGTATAATGGAGGAAAGAAAGTTGATGGAAGGTGGGTGTTTGGAGGCATCGAAAGAGAATCTGGAAAGTGTTTTATGAAAGTTGTAGCATGTCGGTCGAAAAACGTATTGTTACGAATCTTGAGAGAGAATGTTTTGCTTGAAAGTGTAGTGATATCTGACTGCTGGAAAGATTACGATTGTTTATCGGATGACGGCTTCCAGCATATAAAAGTTAATCATAGTCTGCATTTCAAGGACCCTGATTCAGGCGCACATACCATTACAATTGAAGGGACGTAGAGTGCTATAAAAAGAAGCCTAAAAGAAACCCGGCAGGTAGGTGATCAATTCGACTCCTATCTTGCCGAGTATATATATCGTAAAAAGCACTCCGCATCCAGCGATATTTTTAAAGATTTCATCGACGATATTGTGAATGTCTACACACCTATGAATAAAGATCCTCCGCAAAATGATGTGAAGGATTCCGAAGAAAAATGACGCTAATATTTAATTCCAATAATTTTTTGCGTTATATTTTTTTAACTTTTTCACATCTGTTTGTTTAAGTTGTAAAATTTCTAATTTTAAGGAATTTTTTGAAACTAAACTAAAATTTTTTAGATTAAATTAAAAATTAATTCTTAGTTTAAAAAGCACTTTAAGTGAAAATGGAAAATTTACACTTTTATGTAATATTGTGATTTGTATCATTCAATTTAAAATCACTGGATTTATAAAAAATGTTTTACCAAATGCATAAATATTAATTAAATTTGAATTTAATTTTTAGTCAAAAAAGTATTTTTAGTGAAATTTTAAAATTTATTTTTATGTAATATTGACTTGTATCATTCAATTTAAAATCATTGGAATTAAAAAAAATTGCAGAAACTTAATATTTAAGACGATTACTATTCAAATTTACTGTTAATCTCAGCAATTTTAATTGAATGGTTTGAATGATTGGTAATTGTGCTTAATCGGAAAACACTCCCGCCGTTTTTGCCGCCATTTCAGTTCCCATTGGCAGCTTTTGGGTTGCCGATACAAGCGTCTCGAGACCGGGCCCGGAAGGTCAGCTCCAAATGGGAATTCTAACGCATGCGCACTAGAAGAGAGTAGTTGCAATAATTTGGCGGTGTAAAATGTGACTATTGTTCAGATTTAATATTAGTAACCCTATGTTTTCTTATTCCCCGGTCTAATTTGAAACGAGGTTCGTGTTTGTCGATTTGTTGATATATGTTTGCAAGTTTTAATATTTTTTCGAAATATGAAGGAAAAGCGGAATAGTTTGCTTATATCTTAGCACCATATTTAAAATAGAAATAGATAACAACTTTATTTGTATTTTATATGGTGCTGAAGACATCTATTTTTTCGCAGATAAGGTGGATGTGATAATATGAAAGTAACAAAGAAGTGTGAATTGCATTATCACGTTTCATTCTTATTTCTGTATTCCCATGATAAAATTAATTTGACTAAATTGTTTTTGACACTATCATGCTTTAATTATAAATTAGCATCTCAAGTTTTTTTCCAAAGCCAAAATTAAAATATCTGTTAATTCAAAATAAAAATTGTTTAAAGTATTTTTTGCACACATGATTTGTTTTAATAAACTTTGTATGTAATAGAAATTTCAATAGAAAACCGCTGAATAAAAAATATTTTGCTATTTAGTGTGTACATTGTCTATTTTTTAAATTAAAAATTCAAAATAAGATATATCACAAGTTGTAAATATTGAACATCTGTAGTTCAATTTAAGAATGCGACTCATTTATTTGAAATACAAAAAGATTTATAAAGATTTTAAAAGATTCTTTAAAAACGGGAAAATTTATAAATTTCATTTATATGAATAAAAAGACACTCAGTATAACATTTCATTCTGATTTTTGTGTTTTAATAAAGGTATTATAAATATAAATGGGAATAAAATATCGTATGTAAAAAAACTGAGGGTGAAACTAAATAAATTTTTTTCACTAAGTTTCTCAGAATTCATATAACATTGGGATGACTCCGTGCCCAAAGCCACAAATATTGCTTCAAAACTTTTTTCATAAGCAGCTGAATTTTGAGCTCCAGATTATTTTCCTATTCTTGTTAGCCGTTTTACTTCTAAAGAATAGTGTACAAACATAAAATTAACTGAAAATGAAAGAGATGAGTTCTCGAAGAAAACTATTTCAGCAGAAGATACCCAGTGAGGATGTACTTGATGAAAAAATATACTGTTCTCATGATGGTGGTGAATTTGAACAGTGATTAAAATAAAGAATCTGAATTAGGAGAAATATTTTTGTAAAGAAACAATGAATCATATAATATTAACTACAATTCTTCTCTTCCTTTAGATAAATCAAAATATCAAGCTAAATAAATTTCAAAAAATAAAATTCTTTCTTAAGTAGAAACTTCGTATAAAATATTTTTCAGCTACTTTGTTTGCAATAATGTCAAAAGGGTTTATGCTTGATTATGCATAATCTGTTTAATAAACATAACAACTTACATATTTATAAACAATAGTAAATTATTTATGAATAAATAATTAATAATTCTAATAATGAATAGACATTATATTCACAATGAATTAATAAACAAATTCTTTCTTATTTTTACGAAAATATAACAATACTAAGTCGTTTAATCTTTACAGAGGAAAAGATCATGTAAACGCAATACACACACATCCATTGTTTTTATAATACAAAGAAATTATATTCCCGATGAATTAATTAACAAATAATTTGTTATATTTATAAAAATATAACAATACTAAATCGATACATTTTTCTAAAGGAAAACGGAAAGCTTAGCTGTGAAATCCGCCCTGTTTAACAATGAGATAAACTTCCTAACCAGAGAAACTTATCGCTTTCTTTACATCGCCAAGTCACTGAATCATAGCCAAAATCTTCTGGGAGCCGAGGCTCCGGGCTCTAGCTCGAGACGCTTGTGTTGCCGATCGTTCCTTAATTTGGCGTCACATTCGGGACTTGGACCCTGCCATGATAGGACGTGCCTAGCCAAGCTCTTCATACATCCAGATCTGCCGCTGCTTAACAGTATACATTCCCTCGGGAATAAAAAACAGCAGTTTTCACTGCTATTAAACGGTCGATAGGACTTATTATTTAAACCTAATTCATTATGGAAGAACCACAAGATAAGACTGAAGATACTGAAAGAATCATCAACGCCATCCTCAGAGCCAAGGAAAATGACGTAGCTCAATTACAACGTCAGCCTAACTCTGAGTCACTGATAAGGAAAATCGCCATATGGGATCAACAACTTGAAAAGAAGCGTCGTCAATTGGAAGAACACGACAACTACATCAAAGAAACTGAAAAGCCATCTAGCACAGGTAGCTATACTGTTTCTGATCTGGCATTCCCCCCTCTTTCAGTTAATGATAGGGAAAATGTTAGTTCTACTAATGATAAAGATAAAACAGCTAATGTTGCTGCTAATAATAGTAGTAAAAAAAAGAATAAAAGATCTTTAAAAAAGCCATCAGAGGAGTTTGTTCACCCCTCTAAGACTGCTAAAATCTCAACCCCAGAACCTCCGGCTCCTGTAAAAATTGCAAATCAATTTACTCCAATTGACTCCGACCAGGAGATTGAGCAACCCACAGATACAGCCCCCCAGTTGAGGAAAAATATTACCGATACTAGCGCGATATGGAGATGATCCAATCGAATTCATCCGTAAATTAAAAGAATATTTCAAACACGATTTTATTACCAAAACCGCAGGAAGAAATCTGAAAATTTCAGTTAAAACCGCAGTTGCTCATAGAGAGCTTACAAAACTATTTGACGATAAATCAATAGAGTATATCATAATAAAAAGCAATAATCAAAAGCCCAGAAGATATGTTATTCGGGGTCTCCCCATTAAAACTAAGGCACAAGATATTGAAAATAATCTAAATCTGATAGGTTTTCAAGTGGCTAAAGTAAGCCAAATGAAAAACCCCAAAAATAATAAAATCATACCTCTATTCCTAACAACAATTTACTCTGAACCCGAAGGGGTATCAATGTACAAAATCGATAAATTATGCTACATATCAGGAGTGACAGTTGAACACTACAGAGGAACCAAATCGGTGATGCAGTGTTTCAACTGTCAACAATTCTTCCATTCAGCTGACACTTGTCATATTAAACCAATAAAGTGTTAAATGTGCAGGAGCACATAACACTAGGGACTGTCCCCATGCTAGAGTAGAAACACCCAAATGCTCAAATTGTCAGGGTGATCACCCTGCTAACTATAAGGGTTGCCCCAAATTCCCCAAACAAAAAGCAAATAAATTTAGCAATGTTAATCACAACAGTACAAAATCCAATACCGTGAGACCTGGTATCTCGTACGCGAGAGCTGCCTCCCCCTCCCCTGCTCAAGAAACAGAACCAACTCCTCTGACGTGCAATACAGAAACAACTGAAAGCGTCTCAGATTTATTCCAACTAATAAATGAAATCAAAACTATATTTAAAGATATGCCAATTAAAAACCTCATTAAAGAACTCAGAGAAATTAAGTCCCCCATGGACAAATTATTTAAATTAACTCAATATTTCCAAGATGCTGAATAATAAACTTTCTATTTAAAATTCTGAACTATAAAATAAATATAATTATAATAGCTTAATATTTAATTCCCACTATAATTCCATATTTGTCTAATACTATCCCTCTTCTTTAATATGTAAATTTAATAAAAAAATAATAAATAAATAAATAAAATAAGATAAATCTTCAAACCACTAAAATTCTTAAATAAGCCCCACCCATTCTAGAACTAATAACCAATGATATGCCAGTTCAGTTACAGCTATAGCTATCCAGTCAATTCCAGCTCCAGACGAGGGTGAGGTCCGTACGGACCTCAAGAAAACGGCACAGCCAGCCGAAATTGTTCTTAATTTGGCGATATCCTGTACTTGGCGAAAAATAAAATTGCCAAATGATACCATATTACACAGTTTTACCTTGTTATGAATGATGCAAGAATAATATATTTATTTTATGTTGAAATATTATTTAATTACATGTTAAGAAAACTTCATAAACTGATGATAACATGACAACAAGAGAAAGACATTGGAAAATGTTTGTCATTGTATGTTTTAGAATAATTTCATTACCGTGTGAGGAATAGAAAATGTATCATGCACACAGGCATTTTTTTTATTCCATATATTAGTTACATTTAATCAATTAGTATAATAAATTTTTCAATGCTCAATTTTTTTTAATCGAATTCGATTGCTACAAGGCTTAAACGTATTTATTGCATTTTTTGTTTTTTTACGAAGCAAGTTAATGAAATAAGTGATAGTCTAAAAATATTCGATTTGAAAGCGCTTAGATGTTTATTTTCAATAAATAATTAAAGGATCTTGAAGTATTTATGATCAAAAAATTGTGTGCGAATTCCATATAAACTTTAATTATTTTATTTTTAAAAGGCTTTCTTATTTACTATTATTTTTAAGCAATTTTTAAGTTCGGTCAGTAAAAATTGCACATGTATACCTTACAAAGTAAATTAGTAAGGTATACATGTGCAATTTTTACTGACCGAAATATTTTGTCTTATAAGGATTCGTGGTTTTAAATTTTGTATACTCCTGAAAGATCTGTTTTAAAGAATGAAAAATTTTACAATGCATAAACATTACAAAATATTTTATTGCATATATAACATGGTTTTTATGTATAACCCTGTCAACCACATTAAAATCATTCTTAGTGGATTTCTTAGCGAAATATTTTTGCATCTAAAACTCGAAAATTGTATAAACTTGAAAATATAGTACTGAAAATAATAAATTTTAAAATTTCTGTAGGAATCTGACAGATTAATTGCCACAAATTAAAAAAAAAAACATCTGGAATTCTATGGTTGGAAAATGAATATTAACGCATATGAAAAAATGTTCATATGGAACAACTGTTAGTATTTAAATTAGTTGTGTAGTATAGCTATCAGATGTAACAGCTTAGTAGCTACTCTTGTGTTTACATACTTTATTATATTGACAATCATATTTTATGTTTTTATTTATGACTGAAAAATTGAAGTATGCATTAACAATAATTTCAAACAATTTAATGAAAATATAAGTTAACTAGAATATTTGTCCCTTTACATTCTGGAGAAAGGGATTAACATTTCAAGCATTTGATGATACTTTTGACATTTTGATCACTTGATTCTTTTATAGTAATGTAAATGGTTTTACTGTTATAGTAAATAGTCGACCGGATAATGGGTAAATGATATATCTAATCTTATATATATAAACACACATAAACATACAATTAAAACATAATTTTTTTCTCCTTTACCGATTTATAAAGTCTGATTATGATGACAATACTGTCCTAGATATAATATTGTCAGAATTATTTTTATTTACTTTTGATTTTTCTCTTTAAGGAATTGAAGTTAAATAAAGAACTTAAACATAATTTTAAACAAAGTAAATTAGTAAGGTATACAAGTAAAATGAGTATGATGTGAGAAATAGTTAAAAAAAGTTTATCTGTTTTGATTTCAGAAATACTTCTTATTTTGAAATTCACTATACAAATTTAAAATAATAACAAATAATTAAAATATTGCATTTGTAAAGTCATTTTTGATAGTTGACATTATTTTGTTTGTTGTTTTTCTTATTGTAATTTATAACATAAAACGATTAAACTTAAAGCCCATATATTGGTCGAAATTATTCAAAACACCACTTGTTATCAAAGAGGTAAAGTTTTGTGATATCCATCTTGAGAATAATTTAATCATTTTATTAGAGAGAAAGAATATAATTTAAATTTAATCTTATTTATCAGTTAAGCATTTAATATTTTAAAATTGATATTTCATTCATTAACATGTTGGATGTGTTTTACAACTGTTCTACTTAATGGATCAGTTGTTTACGGATTGCAAATGATTATGAAATAGAAACTTAGAAAAGAAAATAATATTGCCAAATTACATAAAGGAAATAGTTAGGTCTTTATTTATACGTTTTATCTTTTTTCTGGCTTCTTGCAAATTTTGAATTTGTTATTGAAATTTTTTTATCAATAACATTTGGTATACATATATTATACTGGAAAGTGACCTTTATATATATTCTCATGTAATTAATCAATTTTAAGTTTTAAGACGGCACCTTTTCCAACATAGCCCGATTGAGCATATTTTATCTTCTGCATATATAAAGGCAAAACCTTTTGTGTGAAATTAACTTTCATTTGTGGAACTAATAGATATTTTTTTATTTATAGAACACTCTACTCACAGATGTCATGCAGCAGAAGTTGCGAAACCAGTTACTTTAAAATGCTGCTATTATGTCTACATACAAAAACAAGTCTTTCTTTTTGGATATGAGTGATACCAATAAGTGAGTAATACCAATGTGTTAGCATAGTAATTAAAATATTTAAATGTACAATAAATTTTGATATATTGCTGAACTTTTTTTAAATCATTAAATTAAGAACAGTGTATAAATTTCTGAAAAATCTTTTAAGTGCTTCCGTTATATATATTTACTCAAAGTGAAATAAGTTTTTTTTTTTTCATAAGAAATGTTTTTGTAACTTGGGAAATTTAATTTACAAATTGAGTAGTTCTGACTATGCAAATTAATCAGTTGTAAAAATTAAAAAAAATATGTTGTAATATTGTGTTGACAAATATAGTTTTACTTTAACATATTTTAGAAAATAATTTTTTAAATAAATGCTAATATGAATATACAGGAAACATTTAATAAATAAGTCAATCTTTGTAATGTTTTGTTTAGTTTTGATATGCATTTACTGTAAGCCTCGAATGTAAAATCACACTTATTTATTCATTTTACTTTTCTTAAAATTAAGATTATATTTTAATTTTAAGCAGTTTTCTTAAAATATGTAAGAATAAAAAAATGAATTTATTTTATTTATTTCATTTTCATATTTAATAATTCACATCTGTTACGTGATATAATTATGATGAACAGTATCTATTTTAATAGGTATTTTATGCTTATATGTAGTCTCGATCAATGACCACATCTAACCATAAATACAAATTTTTACTTAATATTTTTCAATATCATTGGTAATTCTATTTCATTGTGTTAAATTTTTTTTAATTATTTGTATTAACAAATAATTGTAAATAATATAATTCTTGCAAATAATTATAATTATAAATCATATTAACAAATAATTTAATTTTAATACAATTAAATATAGTTAATATAAGATTTGCAAATAATTGTAATTATAAATACTATTAGCAAGTAAATATAGGTAATATTATTTTAATTAAAGTAACAAATTATTGCTTATATTTATTATTGATGGCTATTTTGCTAATATTTCATTTTATACATTAACTTTGAAGATTGTGTTTCTAACATCTCCCCACTCCAATGTAAAGTGTACCTATTTAAACTATAGTCCAGAATCAATAACTTATTTTCTAATAATGTTGGATTAAATATAAATTTAATGCTTTGTGTAAAATAAGAATTATAAAGTTATGTAAAACATTTTTACTTCTAAATAATTCATGATTATGATAATTACTTTTGATGTAAATTTACTGGGTAACAACTAGAATGCATGTATTCAAAGTCTGTAAATCTTTTGCATTAATTGACGTAATTTTTTTCCATTAATCTGCAATCACAGGTGTGTAAAAAAATAAATTCCATGTTAATAAGATTTTGCATAGAATATTGTATAAATAATTCGAGATTGTCAATATGTTTTAAAATTCCTCAATATTTATTTTAATTACTATGATTTTATAAACTTTACTTATCTGTAATTGTAGTTGTGTAAAAAATAATTTGATAATCATTGATGAATATTTTATTAACCATATTCTATAAATTTAAAATGCTTTTTTAAAATCATGAAATACAAAGTGTATGTTATTAATAATTAGATTCTATTATTATAACCTTGAAAATGTAAAAATTCACAACCTATTCAAGAGCTTGGCTTCTTTTGCTTTGATTGTAAATTTAATTGTAAAATATTGTAAGTTTAAAAACAGTTATGTTGGATTCTCCTTATTCAAATAATTATTACTGTGAAATAATACCTAAATATGTGAAAATAAGTGTTATGCATGAAGTTTCACCTGATTTATATAAACATATGAACTCAATTTCTTTCTGTTTTTTACGTGGGCTGAAATTAACATCCTGCTGTTTCTATTTTTGTTATTAAATTGAATCAGTTTAACAATTCTGTTTTTTTTTTTATTTTCAGAGTATTACAAAAAAATGAAAATCTTCACAAAAGGAGAAATTTGTTCCAGAGTACTAATTCGGAAGGTGGACCACAAAAATAAAAAAAAAGTCTTGTAAATTAAAAATGTTAAAAAAATATCGCAAAAATTATTTTCACATGTAAATAAAAATAGTAGATACTTTTTTTATTTTCAGTATTATCATCAATAAAAAATGTTAATTCCATTAATATTTAGACATTTCACTTATATATGGCTTTTGTTGTGTTAACTTTTATATGTAATAAAAAATCTTATAATCTGTATCCTTTTGTATCATTTTTCTCAACATCTTGTTGCTTGAAGACCTTTCACTTAATTATGGCTTTTGTTTTGTTAATTTTTATAAGTAATAAAAAATGTTAATCTTTATACATTTTATCATTTTTTTCAACATCTTGTTGCATGGAGTTAAAGGATTTGGAAATGAAATATTAATTTATATACAAAGAAAATATATATGTGTGTGTGCTTTAAAATAATTCTATAAATTTATCATAAAACAACTGGAATTCTTTTATATCTTCAAGTTCAGTTTTAGCAATAAATTGACACTTGCCAACAGATTAATTTTTTTTTAAAAAATTATAAATAATGAAATTCTGTAATAACAAAATATTTTAAAAACAGAATATAAAAATTATTTAAATAAAATTTAGATTATTAAGATAAAACTATAAAATTTAGATAGCATTGTCAAAAATATGATTTAAAATAGGAATTAGTAATTCATATTTTTTAAATCTTTATATAATTAAGAACTAAAAATGCACATAATGATATTTGACAATTACATGGATAACAATTGTCTTTTAGAATCATAAAAATATATTCAGTATTAATTTGATGGATTTCCAATACTTCCATATTAACTTTAACAATATATACAATATTAACATAAAAATGAATTCAATATTTATAAAAATAAATAACCATAACCAGCCCTACGTCGGTGAAAGCGGCTATCGTCGGCCAAACGGCAAAGGGCTGATGGATAACCGTATATGGGCACGTATTGGCAATTACATGGGCCACATGCGGCCAATATGGCATTGATGGCCACCCGGCGTTGGGTCAACAGCAGACCGTACTGCCGGCTCAGCAGCAATGACGACCACCATTTTATTGACGGAGACGACGAAGCCGAAAAGTGGCGGGCAGCTGCTGGCCAAGACGGATGCCCGGCATCTTTGTGTTTGCTGGGTTACTCCTAAAGCCAAAATCATACATCCTGTTTAAATGAAATGAAGTTTAAATTTTATATTATTAACAAGTAGAATTAAATTGCAGAAGATTGATTGATCTTTCTGATTATATCAATTTGACATCAAGATTGATAGTATTTACAAATTTTTGAAACTTGGGAATTTTTAAATTCCGCAGGAAACCGATAAATTTAAATTGAAAACGAATGTAACATTAGTATAGTAGATGCACATTTTCAATCAATTTATCTTGAAAACATCTGTCAAATGATATATTCCACGTGAGCGTGTCAATAAATCGTCCTCAGCTGGCCAGAACAAATTATTGAAATGTCATACTTAACCTTGCCATTCTTGTTTGCGTATCTAACTCTATAGGATTGCGGTTTAATTTACCTTCACTCTCAGAAACTAAATTCTAGTAGTTGCATCTGTGAAAATATTACCATTTTACAAATATTATGCCTGATTTAAGCAGCAAAAAAGAATTTTATTTTTATGATGAAGGATAGTGAATCTCTTCGGACACGGATAATGAATTTGATGATCTTTCTGGGGTTCGTAATTGGTACCCAGTTGACAGTTCAGTTGCGATAGCTCCACCAGCATTTCCATTTACAAATAAATCAGAAGTCAACATATTTATATTGGATTCTTCAAATCCACTGGAGTATTTTAGCTATTTTTTGATAACGAAATTTTAGAAATCATAATTTTGAATACTTATGAATGCGCTAAGTTATACTCGCATGTTGAAAGTAATGAATTAAGCCCAAGTTCTCGCTCAGCTCAGTGGGAAAATATAAATAAAGAAAAATTGTTGGTTTTTCTAGCGTTAATCATTAACATGGGTATTGTTTAAAAACCCGAAAAAGAAATGCACTGGTCAAAAAATACCTTGGTTGATACATCATTATTTCGAACAGTAATGACTGAAAACGATTCAAATAAACAATGAAGTTTTTTTATTTTTCTAAAACTGCCGAAAATGATTCCCAAGGAAAAGAAAAGAAAATATCGAAGCTTTTTAAATCTCTTGCTAACCCGATTCAAGGTAGCAATAAATTTACAAAGAGATTTGAATACAGATGAATCTCAATTACTATTCAAAAGGCGGCTTGGGTGGAAGTCATATATACACAACAAAAAAGCAAGGTTCGGTATAAAACTTTTTATGCTTTGCGAATCATCTTCAGGTTTTGTGAGTAACATTATAATGTACACTGGAAAGGAGACTAGTTTTAATCCTACATACATTGAATATAGCCTTGCTACGAAGAGCGTTCTATCCTTGATGAATGATTATCTGGATAAAGGACATTGTCTCATAACAGATAACTTTTACACGTCACCCGAGCTAGCACCTAATCTAATAAAAAGAAAAACTGATATCTTTGGAATCCTAAGGTTAAATAGAAAAGATTTTATGAAACTTTTGAAAGAAAAAAATCTGAAACGAGGTGAAATAATGGGATTCCAAAAAGAAAAAAAATTTAGTCATGTTAAATGGATGGACAAGAAACCTGTTGCCATAGTGAGTATCATACATTCAATGGAAGTAAAAGAAGAAGAAAAATTAAATAAACGTTTAAGTAAACCCACACAGCAGTTCTTTATTATAATCACAAAATGCGTGGAGTGGAGAAAGTTGATCAGTGCGTTTCTAGCTACTCGTGTGCAAGAAACAGACAAAAAAAATATTATAAAATTTTTTTTAGACATTTGCATTTGGAATGCATACATAATTTATAAAAAAAAGTGTGGAGAAATATCCCATTTAAGTTTTCGGTTAACTTTATTGGAAAAACTTTTGCAAAATTTTTCAAGTAGACCGTATATGCAAGACCAAGCCGAAATGTGATTTTGAAAACAGTGGGAGATTATTTTCCTGAATTCATTCCTCCTAACGGCAGAAAAAAGTCACCAACACGTTGTTGTGCAATATGCTGCAATAAAAGGAATGAAAAAGGGGAAAAAGTAAGGCGAGAAACTAGATATTAGTGCAAAATTTGTGCCTTCGAACTTTGCCCAGCTCCTTGCTTTCGACTTTTCCATTCTAGTGAATAAAAGCAAAATTATAAGGTAAGCTAATTTTATTTAAATTAACTACAAATAACACATAGCTATGAATTCATATAAATGTGTTGGGCTGAAATATTATCGTACTTATTTTTAGAAAATTCGGAGTTCATAAAATCTACGTAAACACTGTCAACATTAATCCAATTTGGCAAATTCGACCAACACACTAATGGTACTCTGGAACTCTTCTGGATACAAAATGTGACCGAATATCTCAGACTGCCCTGGCCAGATTCTCAAGTGGATATCTGAAATGTTTATCATTTGAACGTGGTACAAAAATGCATCCCACTTGTAAAAAATGCTGTGAACATCCAGCCTCACCGAAACATATTCTGGATTGCGTTGGACATTCCAGGGAGGATTTATTCTAATATTCCTTCCTAGTCATCGACTTTCTAACTGTCAACAACAATTTAATGGAGCTGATCTAACAAATGTCAGATCTTTAAAGAGGATAAGCCAACAACAAAAATTTCATAACCACTTTTTATAATTTTCTCTAAAAAAGTAAATATTGAGCTAGATTTATTATGATGTGTATAATATATATATGTGTGTGTGTGTGTTTTTTTCTTAAATTAGTCATAACTTTTTAATTTATTAATGAAAAAATACTTTAAAATATGACGTTAAACATTATAATAAATGCAAAATATAGTTACATTTAACTAAACCGCTCTATCTGCCGAACACGAGAATTAGTATCATCATTACCCTACAAAGAACTATGGCCGTTAAAGTCACCTAACAGCAGAAATGGTGTTGGCATATTAGTGCATCGAGTTCCTCTTGGTAGATGACATCATGTGGTGGTAAATATAAACTACAGACTGTTAATAAGCATGAATTCTTTCTGCTAACCTCAACAAACACGTGGGTGATTTATTCCCCAAGAGTAGCTAATAGCAACAGAGCGGCAAAAGCTACTCAAGGGGAGCCCTCACCCTCTTACGAGGCAACCACACAGACGGCCGTATTCACCAACCAGAGTTAAACGAGGTTTCAGGGTAAAGGGCGCGTTTAGTCATGAAACTTTATTCACCACGACAAAAACAGCGATTCACTTGCCGATATGCATCCCTAGAATAACCCTACGATTTCGGAGTGATAGCGCAGAGTCAGCAAACAATGGCGGAATTAAGCAATATCTTTGTTGACATTGATATGCAAAATCTTGAATTAAAAGAAAGAAGAGCGAGATGTGTATATGAAAGTAGGCAAAATGATTTTGAAACTTTGAATGAAGTTGATTTTCGTAGCCGTTACAGATTGAATAAAAGAACGGTGGAAATTTTAATTCAGCGTCTATCGCCGAAATTGGAATCACGAACTATGCGAAACTAAGCATTGACACCTGCAGAAAAAAATATTAATTGGTTTAAGATTTTTTGCTACAGGAACTCAACAACTGAATATCGGCGATATTATTCAGTGCAGCCAACCATCAGTGAATCGTGCTGTGACCGATGTCGCCAGAAGCCTGGCAGAGCTACATGCCGAATACATTTGTTTACCACAAAATGAGGAACGAAGAGAAGTAAATGCATATTCAACTAGACAAATTAATATGATATATGCCAAAATAATAAGTGTTTGATATTGTGTGTAATTTAATTTACCTAATGAGAAAAAATCTAAGTTATTTATCTCATACACAGCAATTTATTAAAAAAAACAATTTTAATAATTAAGCAACAAAAATTCCATTCCATTATTAAACATATGTTTGAAATGAGCATTGCATAATTTACAAAAAAACTTAAAAAAGAGTATTTTTTTGTCGAAATTGGTTAACAAGAGCAGATGTGGCTATTCAATTATTTAAGTTTGTTAATAAATGTGTGAACCTGCATGTAACAATACAGAGAATAAAGCACAAAAATAATGAGTCATTTATGTGATGTAATTTGTTGCTCAATAATGAAAATTAATTATTAATTGATGTTAGAAAAATTGCAGTCACAAAGTATGAGTATAAAGATTTTTCGCATGCATTCATTATTAAAAAAAATTGATAAGGGAAACTTGGCAAAACATTCATTTTCTCAAATAGCACAAATTATTAATGAAATTATTGTATAAGTTTATGTAATTTTCAATATATATGTCAAAAAACAATGAACTGCTGTCAAAACATGTCATCAGGTTAATTATTTACCCTTATTGTCAATTATATTATCTCTCTCATACCTGTGGATTGTTATTAAAGCAAACAGCACAAAAATAATTTAAACAACACTGAAACAATTTAAACTCTTGCTAATATTGGTTTTCTTTTAACAATTTAACTGTTAATAGAAATTAGAAAGTTTAAGAGTACACCTAAGGTGTTCTGCAATTATTTACTACACAAATAAATTTTTAATGGAAAATTATGTTGTAAAATTTTTATTTTTGGATGCAAAAGTTATTATAAAATTTTAATTAACTTACAGTATAGGTGTTAAAAAACAGTGAAACTGTTGCTGAACAATGTTATCGAGGCAAGTTTTAAATTTTAATTATGTGAAAATTTTGATTAAAATGTTAAATCATATTATTAGCCGAATAAAAAGAATTATTCTTATATATAAATTAGCTTTATTGAATATATAAAGTTGACACATTAATAGCAAAGTACTAAAGCATTTTATTTTCAACATGGATTTAAACAATGTTTTTTTTACAGGTTAGCTCAAGCTTCTATAGGTTGTGTGGTTTGCCAGGTGTGCTCGGTGCACTAGATTGCACACATATTGAAATTCAAAGTCCTGGATGTGACATCGGTGAGATATTTAGATGCCGCAATAGCTTTTTTAGCCTTAATGTACAAACCATGAGTGATGTGGATTTATACATCAGAAATATTGTTGTACGATGGCCAGGCAGTACCCATGATAGTACTGTGTTTAACCATTCTTACATAAGAGCTCACCTGGAAACCAAAGTGCCTGTATTACATATCATATATTAGGTGATAATGGATATCCTTTGCGGTCATATTTGATGACACTTTTTCTTCATCCAAACTCGGATAGGCAAAAGAGGTAATTTTTGTTCACAATTTGTTTTCTTTACTTTTTTAAATAAAAAAATTGCCTGTTTATGATCTATATTACGGAAAAATTTTACTGCCTCATAGTTAATACGATATGTAAAATTTCTGTATTCCATTGAATGTTTTTACTAATTGAAATAATCAAAAAAGTGTCAAGTGATAGTTTGCATTGAGTTAAGTAAATCATTTTATGTTGACATTTTGAATTTAATTATTGTAGATTAAATTACAAAAATGGTAAACTATTTATAAATCACTCTATAAAAGTGATTAATTTTCTTCCGAGCATTTTGATTCTGTATGTTTCACTAAAATTAGTCACAAAGATGAAAAAAATGTATAAAATGATTATTTATGAAAGAAAAAAGATGTGCTTATGAAAGAGTAGTCAGGATACTTTTAAGTAATGATATGTTATCAGGCTTTAGTGAATATTACAGAAAAATTAATCATTAATGGTTGGTTGGTTGGTTGGGTTTTCTGGCGCAAGGTCCAAACAGGACAAGCTGCGCCAAGTCTAAAATTATTGTTGATTTACATTTTTTTATTATTTTTATTTATTTATTTATTTATTTTTTTTATTTTTTTATTTATTTATCTTTTTTTTCAAAAAAACCCAAACAACATTAAAATTTTAAAAAACAAAAATCAGTGTAAATATAGTTTTAAAATCTTTTTATGAAATATAAAAAGTAAATAATTTAGATATATATATATTTTAAAATACATAACATATATTTAAATAAAATTTAAGAAACCTATAGCTTTCAAAAATGCAAATAGGTTTCGGTGGGGTGGATGCCCCAATAAATCAAATGAAGTTAAAATGTCAGTTTTAAAATAGTGTAAACGTAAATGGTTAAAATCTTGACATGAGATTAAAATATGATATACTGTGTAGGGTTCATCACACGTTTCACACCATGGACACAACTCACTTTGAAATAAATGCCTGTGTGTGAAACGTGTGTGTCCGATACGAAGGCGAGTCAAACGGACATCAGCACTTCGTA
The DNA here is from genome assembly GCA_037975125.1 of Latrodectus hesperus. Classification (NCBI taxonomy): domain Eukaryota; kingdom Metazoa; phylum Arthropoda; class Arachnida; order Araneae; family Theridiidae; genus Latrodectus; species Latrodectus hesperus. The sequence goes on along the minus strand of CM075852.1, from coordinate 108,797,459 downwards.
ACGGTAAAACTGATAATGAGGTGAGGGATGAGAAAATGCTATGCAGTTTGTTTCCGACCTGCAAGTTCCACGATTCCTGCCAAAGACCATATATAAATCTTTTTATACCCTTTCTCACATCTGAGAGCGGAACCGATAGTAAAATTGGTTCTTCAGCAGCCTTTGCAGCTGCATCCGCTCTCTCGTTTCCATCAAGACCCATGTGGCTTGGTATCCAACAAAATACAATTTCTTTTCCCTTGCCAGCAAGAGAATCCAATGCTTTGAAAATTCTCGACACAACAGGATGACAGTTAACGCTATTGTTTTTCAAGGCTTCAATCATACTCATGCTGTCAGTGTAAACACAAAAGTCATGACAATCATCTGTATTCACATGCTGAAGCGCGTAGCAGATGGCATTTGCTTCAGCAGTAAAGACGGAGCAGGATGAATGTAGGCTGTGACTAAAAGCTGTATTATTGATAAAAACTCCACAGCCCACATGTCCTGCTGTTTTAGAACCGTCTGTGAATACAGGTTTGTATGATTGATACTGACAGCGATGAGAAGAATATAGCTGCTGAAAAACAATAGGTGTTGTGTCAGATTTTCTATAGTAAGCAAAGGCATTGATAAAAGTATATGTTGGATTATACCAAGGCGGATGAGCATACTGATCGACAGACTCAATCCGAATATCACATAGGTCTGTGAGCCACAGATGTGATTTGGCTCGTGTGAGAAAAGGTGGGATGCTCATTGGTCGAGCATCAAACAGTCTATTAAGAGAAGCATTAGGAACCATGGAACGTAATGGGTGATGCGGGGCCGATATAATTTTTGCATAATAATTGAGAGTTTGCTGCATTCGTCTCAGGTCCAACGGTAGTTGATGGCATACAACGTATAGACTCTGGACGGGTGATGTGCGGAATGCCCCGGAACATATCCTCAAAGCAGAGTGATGGACTGTGTCCAGTCTTCGTAGAACAGAAGATCTAGCTGATCCGTAAACAACACATCCGTAGTCAATGCGGGATAGAATCAATGACTGATAAATTCGCAGTAGTGATGTGCGATCTGCACCCCAAGATGTATTTGATAACACCTTGAGGATATTAAGCGATCGCTCACACTTCTTCCGCAAATGTAAAATATGCGGAAGAAAGGTTAATTTTCGGTCAAAGATAATACCCAAGAATTTTATTTCATTGACTACTTGTATTGGAGTGTTGTTGATATAAATAGTTGGATCATTATGCAGGCTAGTCTTTCTGCAGAAGTGGACACATTTACTCTTGCTTGGTGATAAGGTATGGCCATTCTCAGCACACCATGCAGCAAGTTTATTAACTGCTGTTTGCAGTTGTCTCTCAATTAATCGCATATTGGACCCCTCGCATGATATTTGCAGGTCGTCAACAAACAAAGTACCATTTACTGATGATGGAAGTTGATGAAGAATGTTACTGATGAAGAGGCTAAAAAGTGTGACGCTTAAAATAGAGCCCTGAGGAACACCCTCAGATTGTGTAAAAGTATTGGACGTATGGCGTCCAATACGTACTTTAAAACCACGGGAGCATAAAAAATTCTGTAGAAATATCGGCAGATTACCCCGAAAGCCAAAATCATATAATGTACGGAGAATTCCATATCGCCATGTACGGTCGTATGCCTTCTCGATGTCAAAGAAAATGGAGACCAGATGGTTTCTCCGCACAAAAGCATTGCGGATTTGGGTCTCCAAATAAGTAATATTATCAAGAGTGGATCTCCCTTTACGGAAGCCACTCTGATTATTATGTATACATTTATTTTTTTCTAAGACATATACGAGACGGGCATTGACCATACGTTCGAGAGTCTTACAGAAGCAACTCGTCAGAGCAATTGGTCGATAATTTGAAGGATCAGAAGGATCCTTACCAGCCTTTAGGACAGGAATCACTATTGCTTCTTGCCATAAAGATGGAAATTCATTTTCCGTCCAGATCCTATTGAACAGGTAAAGTAAGTTCAACAGGGAGTCTGGACTCAAATGTTGAAGCATGAGATAACTGATTCCATCAGGTCCTGGACTGGTGTTTTTGGCCTGCTGTAAAGCTTTCTTCAATTCAAACATTCCAAATTCACAGTTGTACGGTAAAGTTTGTCGATGGTTGAAGCGAATTGGTACTCGCTCAGCACGACTCTTAGTCCTCAAGAACGAAGGACTATAAGAGTTCGAGCTTGAGACGTTAGCAAATGCTTCACCAAGGACGTTAGCAATATCCGTAGGAGAAGAGTATATAGCAGCTCCGGACTTTAAAATAGGAATAGAAAATTCTCTATAAATTCCATTGGCTGCTTTCACCCTTCTCCACAACTGCTTACTGGAAGTTGAAGATGTTATTGAAGATACATAGCAGGACCAGGATTCCTTCTGACTTCGACGACGAGCTCTGCGAGCTAGTGCTTTTGCTCTCTTAAAGGCGATAAGATTCTCCGTTGTGGGGTACCTCCGAAATAACCCCCATAACTTCCTTTGTTTTTTATAAGTTTGTTTACATTCATCATTCCACCATGGTTTGCAACGCCGGTGTGGTAAAGAGGAACTTTTTGGTATTGATGCCTCAGCTGCATTTATAATTGTTTCAGTGACTTTAGATACGGCATTATCAATATCATCGATCGTAACCATTTCGTTATCAACAACTGCCAATTGTGTAAATAACGTCCAATCTGCCCGACTGTACACGTAAGTAGGTAAGCGTTGTCTTACACTACTACCTCCAGTCTGGGAGATGACGAGAGGAAAATGATCGCTGTTATGCAGATCATTTCCTACTATTAGATTTAACAATGGCAGAAGAGATGGAGAACAGATGGCTAGATCGAGTGAATGAAACGTTCTTGTGGGTACATGGAAATATGTCTTCTCGTCGGTATTTAGCAGACAGAGACTATTATCTGAAATAAACCGCTCTATCTGCCGACCGCGAGAATTAGTATCATCATTTCCCCACAAAGAACTATGGCCGTTAAAGTCACCTAACAACAAAAATGGTGTTGGCAGCTGATCTATCAATGCATCGAGTTCCTCTTGGCGGATGACATCGTGTGGTGGCAAATATAAACTACAGACTGTCAGCAAACATGATGTGTGAATTCGGACAGCTACAGCCTGTAGTGTAGTATTTAAATCTTGGGCAGTGCTGGGATAGTTGTTGGATGTTAATATGCAAACACCTCCAGACACTGCACCATCGTCACCACAGTCTTTTCTAAAGCTTTTAAACCCACGCATGGAAATGTTCTTGCTGGACTTCAGGAATGTTTCCTGAAGTGCAACACATGCGGGGTTGTAGGCTGAAATTATGGACTTGATGTCATCATGATGGGAACGCAAACCATGGCAGTTCCAAGAAACAAAGGAAGTTATTGTTCAAATTGAAAAGCTCCTTTCCCGGAGCTGGAAGGCATGTCATCCGACATCTCCTCGAGCGATAAATCTTCGTCCGAGGGATGTAAGGAAACAGCGTCAGCCTCCAGGTTTAAGGCTTTTCGGGTGGATATAGAGGGCCTAATTTTGCCCTCTTTTGCAGATTTTAATTTTAAGGCCTTCATGGCTTTAGACTTAGCCATCGGAGCTTTTCTACGTTGAATAGTTGTGGAGGTTGATCTTGGGCTTTTTTCAGATGTAGGGGGTAATTTGACTATTGGAAGTGAAAGAGCAACCGTTTGTGTACTTGTCGTTCTGGTGACCTTTGCGGCGACAGAAGCATAGCTAACTCCTGCTTGAGGTGTACGTGATGTAACAGTACGTCTCGCCTCAGGATATGAACAATTGTTCTTAACTTTAGTGGTTGTGATCTCCTTTTCCAGTATCCAGATAGGACAACTCCTAGCGTAGGAGGGGTGGTCACCCTTACAGTTGACACACCTCTCCTTTGCAGTACAAGACGAGCTGTCGTGGCCAACTTCTGCGCAGCGAGCGCAAGTAAGTTTGCCTCTGCAAGTCGCTTTGGAGTGACCAAATCTCTGGCACTGGAAACAACGCAAAGGATTTGGAATAAACGGCCTAACGGGTAGATGCATATAGGCAGCTTTAATATGCTGCGGTAGGTCTGGCGTCGCAAAAGTCAGAACGAGATGTTTAGTATTAATAATCTGCCCATCTCGTCTGATAGTTATGCGTCTTACAGCACAGACCTTTTGATCTTTGAGATTTTCTAAGATCTCATCCGTAGGCGTGTTAAGCAAATCCCTTGCGGATACCACACCACGAGAAAAGTTAAGGTTCATATGAGGAGAGACAGACACCTCAATGTTAGCAAGCATAGTCAAGTTGTTTATAGCGTTAGCTTGTGCTTCTGAAGCGACCTCAACCATTAAGTCTCCAGAACGAATTTTTCTAATGCTCTTCACTTCGCCGATATTTCCACAGATACCTTTTTGTATTAGGAAAGGGGATACATTATCGAAAGTACCCTCTTTCCGTTTTACAACATAAAATTTTGCTTTTAGTAGTGACAATGAGTGCTCCCGTGGGAGAGAAGAAATAGTTAATGTTTCCATATTAGGAATGGAAAATTCGGGACCTGACGGCACCACCCACCACCGAGTCCAACAAGGGGATGCAGACCAGCTGCACCAGTGCTAGCCAGGTCCTATACGCTCACAGTACATCCCTGAAGTGGCCTCCACCCTTAACGAGTCACCCAGTAGATGTACCGATCGCTTGATCCATAAAGCCGATTGATGTGCTGAGGACCACAACACACCTCCCGTTTACCTGAAGCAGAGGCCAAAGCAATGTGTTGGTCTCTGGAGGCCTCAATTACCAGGATCCTCCTTTCCAGGGACACGGGTCTCCACGCACGGCAAACACGTGGGTGATTTAGTCCCCAAGAGAAGCTAATAGCAACAGAGCGGCGAAAGCTACTCAAGGGGAGCCCTCAACCTCTTGCGAGGCAACCACACTGAGGGAGAAGAGGAAGAAAAAGCAGAAGAGTAGAAGAGAGAAGAAAAAAAGAAAGAGGACAGATCACTAGGGTACCTCGGGATTGTGACACCCGTGTTTACCTAAAGAAGGTAAACCCCCTGAGGGGAAATTAATCATTAAATAGATTTTTATGGGTAAGATAATTTAATAACCAAAGTTCATATTATACTAGTCAAAAGAATTTCTTAAAATATTATGCAATTTATGATTCATTTCTAATTGCTGTATTCTGCACTTTTCTTCAAAACTAACCATAAAGTTTATTTTCTTATTTATAGGTATAATGCAGCTCACATCTTGGGGAGAAATGTCGTGGAGCACCAATATGGAGTTTGAAAGCGAAGGTTCCAATGCATTTCTCTGCCTTTGCGGTGCAGTTTACAAAATACACAAACAATCATTGTAGCTAAAGCCGTGCTGCACAACATCGCATTAAGAATGGGTGACAGCTACAACACAGAAATTCCGAATGAGGATAATGACCATGACAGCAACTATGTTAATAATGAATGTGCTGGCAACTCTAATTTTTATGCACAATAAAGTTTTCTCATTCATTATTTGCCCATGTTTATTTTATAAATACAAATTTCTCATATAAAATTTTATGTATTTTTTTAAAATCAAATAAGTGTTTAAATCAAATAAAATTTAATCAATAAAATGTTGAAAATTTCACTAAATTTAAAAATGTGTTGCCTTTGAGAGTGACATGTTCTTTCATGCAATATTACCAAATTTTTTTTAAATGCATAGAAACTTAATTTCACTGTAGAAAACTGCATTTATCACTAAAACAAATGTTAACGATAGTATAAAAAATTCAAACATTTTCAGTTTCACATTTCTTTAATAAATTTAATTCGTTTTTTGTTTTACTATTTTAACCTATCTTGTAACATTGATTTGTATAAATTAATCATTCCATATTAGCTCTTTATAATTTAAAGAACTCACACCAGAACCAATTTTTTTCCCTTTTATTTTATAAATAAAAGGTGTATTACCTGTAATTTTTTTAAACCCTCCTCATTTCTTATGAAAAGCAATTATTTTTAATTTTAATATTTGCACATAACCATTGAAAATGCTAGATAAATAGACAATTTTTTTAAAATTGATTTTAAGCAAAAAAATGACAGTAAATGAAAAATAATGAAATTTCATTTGATATTTTAAATATTAATGGTTAGTAAATCCAATAAAATTTTGTTAGTAAATGTTAGTTGAAAAGAAATGAACAAACTAAATAATTATATAATATTAAAAAAAATTATTTTTGCTGTTTTTTAAGCTCATCATAATATAATGCTTTTGCTGCATTGTGGTATTTATAAAATTGATTTAATTTTAAAAAATACTATGAAGAGCATCTAAGTAACGCACATGATGTTAGATCCAAAAAGAAAATTTGATATTTGAAACTAAATTAGAATTTTTGGAGTGGAAAAAAAATACTGAATATATTTTTGATTATGTTAAACGTAGTGGTACCACACAATATCGTAATGGGTAAAATTTATGAATATTTTTACTGCCATGGATCTGGTGAATTTTATGGGCGTAGGAATAACAAACGCAGTAATAAAATTATATAACAATATTATAATTTTATTACTGCGTTAATACAACTAATATAATCATATAAAAATATTGCAAATAGTTAACAGGTATAGATAAGCGTTACTGGGTACCTACTTGTATATTAAAAAACATACTTCCACAGTAATGGTATGTGTGAACAAAAATAAAAATAAAAAACCCAAAATACCCTGCCTTCCTTCACCCATTGTGACATGATCGCTTCCGTTGCTGTCATCGAAATTTAAAAAAAGCATGCGTCAAGTAACAATGTATATAATGAAAGAATGTGTTTTTTTACATCCAGCTTTACTGGGTACATAAAATAAAAAAAAAACATACATCCAGTAATGGTATGTGTGGACAAAAATTCAAAATTATACAATGCACTACCTTGACACTTAAAAAACTATCGTATGCCATAAATATTGAGTATCTATAATTTCCGATGAGCAATAATATATATTTAATGAATTTATAATTATAATAAAAAAATTTCTACTAAATTGAACATGCCGGTTCCACTGTGCAGTAAATAATTTAATTAAAAGGGCTGTCTGTGCAATTTTTAATTAATTAAAATGTGTGCAACAATGTTTACTAATCATATCTTTGAAAATGTTCTCCATTGGGTGTTTGAATTTGTAATCTTGCATATTGAGTAGCACGCACGTTCTACTATATGTAATTAAATTAACACCATAATTCGGCAATATTCCGTAATTACCAAACACCGCAATTAGCCAATATTGACTTTTGATGCTTAGGTAATGTGCTATAATGTATGTTTTATTAAAGAAAAATGAGTCTATACATTGTAAAAGGTACTAGATATTCTGTGTATAGTGAATTGACAATTTAAATATGCTTTTCAAGTTCTTAGAATTTACACGTTATCAGTCACTTTAAATATTTCTATTGTTTATATGTAAAAAGAGAAATGAAATATTAATATCATAATTCTTATTTTATGCTTTCTCTAGGGAAGGTCGTCTTTTTCATTCTTAGATTCTAATCTCTTGCAGCTAATGGTGCTGCAGCTTAGTCTCATTCTCTGACATTCGTATACTTACACCTAGCTAACTGAGTTCTGGGTCCCTGAGGTCAATTTCTGGTCTTCTCCGATTTTTCACACACCACGACAACATTAGAAAATCTTACGAATTTACTCCAGAAGAAGTTCAAAGAGTCAACGGCATGTGCGAAAAATTCGCCATGGCATTAAAGCCACAATCTGTTCAAAGCAATGAATCTACTATGACAAGTCCAATGGACATACCTTCTACAAGCAAGGAAACCTATAATGTTACCACAAGCAATAAATTTGCAGTTCTGGAGGAAACTCTAAAAACAAAAACCACAGCAAGCGGCAACGTGAAAACCACGAAAAAACACCTGAACGCAGCACTAAAGTTCAAGTTGTTGAAATACTGGACAATGCTGAACCTATCGAAAAGACCACCACTAATACTGATATTACTACCACCAACGAAGACATTCCTGTTGATAGTGAACAAACCAAGCAACAAGGTGCCTCCAATTATTATAAAAGACCCGGCATGTAGCTGGAAATTAATTAACGATGCATTTAAAAAAGAAGAACTTAAAAACTATCATGCAAAGTGCTCAACCTATGAAATTAAAATAAAAATGCAAGATAGTGCCTCACATAGTAGCGCCATCAAAATGCTAGAAAATATGAACATTGGCTATCACACCACCCTGTTAAATGAAGATAGATCACTTAGAGTGGTCCTTAGAGACTTACCCATGGACACACCAATACAAGATATTACTGACGAGCTGATCAATGAAGGATTCGTATTAACTAGCATTAACCAAATGACAAGAAAGCGAAATGGCGAAAACCAGAAAATGCCATTATTCATAGTTACCTTGCTCAAAACTGATAAAGCCAAGGAAATACATAACATCAAACATGTAAATAACTGCACAGTAAGAGTTGAGCCTTACCGTAACCGTAACGGCCCAAATCAATGTCACAGATGTCAAATGCTATATCACTCACAAAGGCTATGTAGACATGCACCCAAGTGCGTCAAATGCGGAGAAGGTCATCTTACTCCTAAATGCTCTAAACCAAAAGAAATGCCTGCTACTTGCGCAAACTGTGGGGGAGACCACCCAGCAAGCTACCGTGGATGTAAAATATTCACAGAAGCCAACAAAATAAGCTAAATAAAAACATCAATGGAATTAAAATAGTCAACGACGAAGTCGTCCAAAATAAATCATATGCTCAAGCAGTAGCAAAAGACAACATAACAGAAGCTAAAGATTGGTTGGTTGGTTGGGTTTTCTGGCGCAAGGTCCAAAGAGGACAAGCTGCGCCAAGTCTAAAATTATTGTTGATTTACTTTTTTTTTTCAAGAAACCCAAACAACATTAAAATTTTAAAAAACAAAAATTAGTAAAAATATAATTTTAAAATCTTTTTATGAAAGATAAAAAGTAATTAATAATTAAATATATATATATTTTAAAATTCATAATATATATTTAAATAAAATTTAAGAAACCTATACCTCTCAAAAATGAGAATAGGTTTCTACGGGGTGGATCTCCCAATAAATCAAATGAAGTTAAAATGTCAGTTTTGAAATAGCGGAAACGTATATGGTTAAAATCTTGACATGAGATTAAAATATGATATACTGTGTAGGGTTCATCACACGTTTCACACAATGGACACAACTCACTTAGAAATAAATGCCTGTGTGTGAAATGTGTGTGTCCGATACGAAGGCGAGTCAAACGGACATCAGCACTTTGTAACGGTAAGACTGTTAATGTGGTGATATATGGGAATATGGCATGCAATTTATTAGTGACCTGCATGTTCCAAGACTCCTGCCAAAGATCTTGAGTAAATTTTTTAACACACCTTCTCACATCTAACAAAGGAATGGATGGAAGAGATGGGCCGGATGCAGATTTAGCAGCTGCATCAGCCCTCTCATTGCCATCGAGACCTACATGACTTGGGATCCAGCAGAAAATTATGTCATATCCCTTGCCAGCAAGGGAATCTAATGTTTGGAAAATTCTAGACACAACAGGATGGCAGTCAAAGCTACTGTTCCGCAAAGCTTCCAACACACTCAAACTGTCAGTGTACACACAGTATTTACGAGTTTCACATGTATTCATCTGATATATAAATTTTAATAATACATATATCTTATATATATCTTATTTTATAAAATTAAATAAATAAATTTTATAAAATAAGATATATGTACAATTTTAAAATTTTACAATTAAATCAAATAAAATGTATGAAACCTATTTCTCTTAGAAAAACGAATAGGTTTGTATGGGGTGGATCCCCCATTAAATCAAATAAAGTTATAAAATCAGTATTAAAATAGTGTAAACGTTGTTGGTTAAAAACATTACATGAAATTAAAATATGATATATAGTAAATGGTTCATCACACGTTTCACACCATGGATTTAGTTCATTTAAAAACAAATGTCTGTGTGTGAAACGTGTGTGTCCGATACGAAGGCGAGTTAATCTAACATCAGTACTTCGTAACGGTAAAACTGATAATGAGGTGAGGGATGAGAAAATGCTATGGAGTTTGTTTACGACCTGCAAGTTCCACGATTCCTGCCAAAGACCATATATAAATCTTTTTATACCCTTTCTCACATCTGAGAGCGGAACCGATGGTAAAATTGGATCTTCAGCAGCCTTTGCAGCTGCATCCGCTCTCTCGTTTCCATCAAGACCCATGTGGCTTGGCATCCAACAAAATACAATTTCTTTTCCCTTGCCAGCAAGGGAATCTAATACTTTGAAAATTCTGGACACAACTGGATGACATGTAACGCTATTGTTTCTCAAAGCCTCTAAAATACTCATGCTGTCAGTATAGATACAGTATTGATGGTAGTCATCCGTATTCACGTGCTGAAGCGCATAATAAATAGCTGCGGCTTCAGCTGTAAAGCTCTATCTGAAAATCACATAGGTCTGTGAGCCACAGATGTGATTTGGCTCGCGTGAGAAAAGGTGGGATGCTCATTGGTCGAGCATCAAACAGTCTATTAAGAGAAGCATTAGGAACCATGGAACGTAATGGGTGATACGGGGCCGACATAATTTTTGCATAATAATTTAGAGTTTGCTACATTCGTCTCAGGTCCAACGGTAGTTGATGGCATACAACGTATAGACTCTGGACGGGTGATGTGCGGAATGCCCCAGATCATATCCTCAAAGCAGAGTGATGAACTGTGTCCAGTCTTCGTAAAACAGAAGATCTAGCTGATCCGTAAACAACACATCCGTTGTCAATGCGGGATAGAATCAATGACTGATATACTTGAAGAAGTGATGTGCGATCTGCACCCCAAGATGTATTTGACAACACCTTGAGGATATTAAGCGATCGCTCATACTTCTTCCGCAAATATAAGACATGCGGAAGAAAAGTTAATTTTCGGTCAAAGATAACACCCAAGAATATTACTTCATTGACTAATTGTATTGGAGTGTTGTTGATGTAAATTATTGGATCATTATGCAGGCTAGTCTTTCTACAGAAGTTAACAAACTTGCTGCATGGTGTGCTGAGAATGGCCATACCTGATTGGTTGGTTGGTTGGGTTTTATGGCGCAAGGTCCAAAAACGGACATGCTGCGCCAAGAATACGGTTTTAGAAGAATATTTTTTATTTTATTTATTATTATTTTTTTCTTGTTTTTTTTTTTCATATATATATATTTAAACCCAAGCAACATTAAAATATTAAAACACAAAAACCAGTGTATAAGTTATTTTAAAATATATACTTTAAATAAAATAAATCAAATATATATAAATTTTAAAATGTATAAATATAAATTTAGTAATTATATAAAATTTAAAAAACCTATTGCTCTCAAATAAGCGAATAGGTTTTTGTGGGGTGGCTCCCCCAGCAAATCAAACATTGTTAAAAGGTTTGTTTTAAAAAATTTAAAACGGTAGACGTTAAAAGTAGAGCATGAGATTAAAATATGATAAACAGAAAATGGTTCATCACACGCCTCACACCATGGATTTAAATCACTTAAAAACAAATGTTTGTGTGTGAAACGTGTGTGTCCGATACGAAGGCGAGTTAATCTAACATCAGCACTTCGTAACGGTAAAACTGATAATGAGGTGAGGGATGGATAAATGGTATGTAATTTGTTGACGACCTGCAAGTTCCATGATTCCTGCCAAAGACCATATATAAAACTTTTTATAGCTTTTCTCACATCTGAGAGAGGAACCGATGGTAATATTGGATCTGATGCAGCCTTTGCAGCTACATCTGCTCTCTCATTTCCTTCAAGACCCATGTGGCTTGGTATCCAACAAAATACAATATCTTTTCCCTTGCCAGCAAGGGAATCCAATGCTTTAAAAATTCTCGACACAACAGGATGACAGATAACACTATTGTTTTTCAAGGCTTCAATAATACTCATGCTGTCAGTATATATACAATATTGATGATAATCGTCTGTATTCACATGCTGAAGCGCGTAGTAAATGGCGGTTGCTTCAGCAGTAAAGATGGAGCAGGATGGATGTAGGCTGTAATTAAAATCTGTAAAATTGGTAAAGATTCCACAGCCCACATGTCCTGCTGTTTTAGAACCATCTGTGAATACAGGTTTATATGATTGATACTGACAGCGATGAGATAAGTATAGCTGCTGAAAAACAATAGGTGTTGTGTCGGATTTTTTGAACTGAGCAAAGGTATTTATAAAGGTATTTGTTGGTTCATACCAAGGTGGATAGAGAAATTGATCAATTGACTCTATCCTAACATCACATAGGTCTGTGAGCCAGAGATGTGATTTGGCTCTTGTGAGAAAAGGTTGGATGCTAAATTGTCGAGCATCATACAGTCTTTTTAAAGAGGCATTAGGAACCATAGAACGTAATGGATGATCAGGGGTCGACATGATCTTAGTATAATAATTGAGAGACTGCTGCATACGTCTCAGGTCTAGAGGCAATTGTTGGCATATTGCATAAAGACTCTGGACGGGTGATGTGCGGAATGCGCCAGAACATATTCTCAGAGCAGAATGATGTACAGTGTCCAGTCTGCGTAAAACAGAAGATCTAGCGGATCCGTAAACAACACAACCGTAGTCTATGCGGGATAAAATTAGTAATTGGTAAACTCGGAGGAGTGACGTGCGATCAGCACCCCAAGATGTATTTGAAAGCACCTTGAGGATATTGAGCGATCGCTCGCTCTTCTTCCGCAGATATAATATGGTTGGTTGGTTGGTTGGTTGGGTTTTATGGCGCAAGGTCCAAATGAGGACAAGCTGCGCCAGATTTTTTTTGTATAATATTTTTTTTTTATTTTTTATTATTTTAAACCAATCAACTTTTAAAATTTCTTTAAAAATATAAGAAATATTTATAAAATTATTAACATAAAAAATAGACAAACACCCAACATATAAATGATTAAATTATATCTAAAACATATAAGATAAAAAAACCTAAACTAAATCTGTAAAATGTTTTATGTATTTAATTAAAAATCTTTAATTTAAAATTATATATAATCTATAAAACCAATGCTTCTTAAAAAAGCAAAAATATTTTGATGCGGTGGTTCGCCCAGCAAATCCCGCATCGTTAAAAGATCAGTTTTAAAAAATTTAAAACGATGTTGGTTAAAATCAGAACATGAAATTAAAATATGAAACACAGTGTATGGTTCGTCACACGTTTCACACCAAGGTTTTAATTCATTTAAGATTAGATGCTTATGAGTGAAACGTGTGTGTCCAATACGAAGGCGGGTTAATTTAACATCCGCACTTCGTAAAGGTAAAACTGAAAATGAAATGAGTGATGAAGTTATGGTATTTAGTTTGTTGTTGACTTGCATCCTCCATGAATCCTGCCAAAGTTTATAAATAAAACTCTTCACACCTTTTCTTGCATCACATAACGGAACGGAAGGCTGAAGTGGAGTAGATGCAGACTTTGCAGCTACATCAGCCCTCTCGTTACCATCAAGACCTACATGCCCTGGGATCCAACAAATGATAATATCAAATCCCTTGCCTTTCAGAGAGTCTAATGCGCAAAAAATCTCCGACACAACAGGGTGATAGTTGACATTAATATTCTCCACAGCTTCTAAAACACTCAGGCTGTCAGTGTATATACAAAATTTATTTGATCCTTTACTACCCACATACTGAAGCGCGCATAATATCGCAGTTGCCTCAGCAGTGAAGATGGAGCAGGACATATTAAGGCTGTAACTAAGAGTTATATTATCAATATAAACTCCACAGCCAACATGTCCTGCAGATTTTGAACCATCTGTAAACATAGGTTGATAAGAATCAAACTGACAGCGATGTGAAGAATAGAGCTGATGGAAAACAACAGGAGATGTGTCCAATTTTTTGAACTGTGCAAAGGGATTGATTATTTTACATTGTGGCTCATACCAGGGTGGATGTGAAGTTCGATTTGTGGCAGATATTCGAACGTCATGCAGGTCAGACAATATTAAGTGAGATTTTATTCTAATGAGAAAAGGTGGTATGCTCCTTGGACGAGCATGGTATAGTCTTTTAAGAGCAAATGTAGGAATCATGGAATGTAATGGATGATGAGGGTCAGACATGATCTTAGCATAATAATTGAGAGACTGCTGCATTCGTCTCAGGTCTAAGGGCAGTTGTTGGCAAATTGCATATAGACTCTGGACGGGTGATGTGCGGAATGCGCCCGAACATATCCTCAGAGCATTGTGATGAACAGTGTCTAATCTGCATAAAACAGAGTGTCTAGCTGAACCATAAATAACACAACTGTAGTCTATGCGTGATAAAATTAGTGACTGATATATTCGAAGAAGTGATGTGCGATCAGCACCCCAGGATGTGTTTGAAAGCACCCTGAGGATATTAAGTGATCGCTCACACTTCTTCCGCAGATTTAAAACATGCGGAAGGAAAGTTAATTTTCGATCGAATATTACACCAAGAAATTTCATCTCGCTGACTACAGGTATAATGGTGTTGTCAATCAAAATCTTTGGATCACTATGTATGCTAGTTTTCCTGCAGAAGTGGACACATCTACTCTTGCTAGGAGAAAGAGTATGGCCATTCTCAGCACACCATGCAGCAAGTTTATTAACAGCTGTTTGTAACTGTCTCTCAATTAAATGCATATTTGACCCCTCACAAGATATTTGCAAGTCATCAACGTACAATGTACCATGAACAGAAGGTGATAATTTATGTAATATGCTACTAATGTGAAGGTTAAAAAGGGTTACACTCAAAATACAACCTTGAGGTACACCCTCAGCTTGATTAAAAGTATCAGAATAAAAAGTTCCTATGCGGACTTTAAAAACACGGGAGCGTAAAAAGTTTTCCAGGAATATCGGCAGATTACCCCGGAAGCCAAAATCATATAGTGAACGGAGAATTCCATAACGCCATGTACGGTCATATGCTTTCTCTATGTCGAAGAAAATGGAAACCAAATGATTTCTCCGCACGAAAGCGTTGCGGATTTGGGTTTCCAAATATGTTATGTTATCAAGAGTGGACCTTCCTTTACGGAAACCACTCTGATTAACAGGAATACAATTATTTTTTTCTAAGACATAAACGAGACGAGCATTGACCATACGCTCGAGAGTCTTACAAAAGCAGCTAGTCAGAGCTATGGGTCGATAGTTTAGAGGATCAGAAGGATCTTTACCAGCTTTCAGGACCGGAATTACTATAGCTTTATTCCAATGCGTAGGAAATATATTTTCGGTCCAGATCCTGTTAAACAAGCGAAGTATATTCGCTAAAGAATCTGGACATAAATGTCTAAGCATTTGGTAGCTGATTCCATCTGGTCCTGGGCTAGTATCATGGGCCTGCTGTAATGCTCTCTTCAATTCCAACATCCGAAATTCACAGTTATATGGCAAAGCTTGCCTTTGGTTGAAACGAATTTGTGTTCTCTCGGCGTGACTCTTAATTCTTAAAAAGGAAGAACTGTAAGAGTCAACGCCTGAGACACTAGCAAAAGTTTCACCAAGGAGGTTTGCAATGTCCTGAGGAGAAGAGTGTATAGCAGCTCCGGATTTTAAAATAGGAATGGGAAATTCTCTATATATACCATTGGCTGCTTTCACTTTTCTCCATAACTGCTTACTGGATGTGGAAGAAGTTATTGAGGATACATAGCGAGACCAGGATTCCTTCTGACTTCGACGACGTGCTCTGCGAGCTAATGCTTTTGCTCTCTTAAAGGCGATAAGATTCTCCGTTGTGGGGTATCTCCGAAATAACCCCCATAACTTCCTTTGTTTTTTATATGTTTGTTGACATTCTTTATTCCACCAAGGTTTGCAACGCCTGTGTGGTATAGAGGAACTCTTAGGTATTGATGCATCAGCTGCATTTATAATTGTTTCGGTAACTTTAGTAACGGCATCATCAATATTCTCGATCTGAACCATTTCATCATCAACATCTGCCAATTGTGTAAACAGTGCCCAGTCTGCCCGACTGTACACGTAAGTAGGTTGACGATTTTGTCGCACACTACTACCTCCAGTCTGGGAGATGACGAGAGGAAAGTGATCGCTGTTGATAAAGATCATTTCCTACTGTTAAACTTAACGATGGCAGAACTGAAGGAGAACATATAGCCAAATCGAGAGAATGAAATGTTCTAGTGGGTAAATGTAAGTAGGTCTTCTCGTCGGTATTCATCAGACAGAGACAATTATCAGTAATAAACCTCTCTATCTGACGACCGCGAGAATTTGTATCACTACTTCCCCACAAAGAATTATGTCCGTTAAAGTCACCGAGTAACAAAAATGGTGTTGGCAGCTGATCTACTAATGCATCGAGTTCCTCTTGGCGGATGACATCGTGTGGTGGCAAATATAAACTACAGACTGTCAACAAGCATGAAGTATGAATTCTTATAGCTACAGCCTGTAGAGTAGTATTCAATGGATGGGCAGTGCTGGGGAAATTATTAGATGTTAATATACAAACACCTCCAGACACTGCACCATCGTCACCACAGTCTTTTCTAAAGCTTTTAAACCCACGCATGGTGAAATTTATGCTGGACCTCAGGAATGTCTCCTGAAGGGCAACACATGCGGGGTTATAGGCTGAAATTATAGACTTGATGTCATCATGATGGGAACGCAAACCATGGCAGTTCCAAGAAACAAAGGAAGTCACTATTCAAATAGAAAAGCTCCTTTTTTGGAGCTGGAAGTCAAGTCCTCTAGCGTTTCCCCGAACGTGGTGTCATCGTCTGAGGGATGCAGAGAGACTGAGTCAGACTCCAAGTAAGAGAAAGCATTATGGGTGGATAAAGGAGGTTCTCTTACACCTTCTTTTGCAATTTTTAATTTCATTGATTTTTTGCTTCTCGATTTAGCAAAAGGAGTCCTTTTAGTGAATATCGGAGATTTCGTAAATTTTGGCTTTGCTGATATCTGGGGTAATCTAACCGGGGAAGGAGAAAAGGTTTCAGTTTGTGTGCTACTCGATTTAGTGACCTTCTTAGCAGCAGTGGCATAACTTATCCCTGAAAGTGGGGTACGAGTTGTAACTTCTCGTCTTGCCTCAGGATATGATAATTTTTTAGTAACCTTCAACGTGGTTATTTCTTTTCCAGTACCCATTGTGGACAACTTCGAGAATAGGAGGGGTGGTCACCATGACAGTTGACACACCTCTCCTTTGCAGTGCAGTTCGTACTATCGTGGCCAACTGCTGCGCAACGAGCGCAGGTCAGTTTGCCTCTGCATGCATTCTTCGAATGTCCAAAATGCTGGCACTGGAAACATCGTAAGGGATTTGGTATATAAGACCGGACGGGTAAATTTAAGTAAGCAACTTTAATGTTGTCTGGAAGGTCTGGGGTCGCAAAAGTTAGAATCAGATGTTTGGTGTCCATAAAGACACCTTCTCTTCTAATCCTAATGCGCTCTACTCCACAGACCTTCTGATTTATCAGATTTTCCAAAATTTCCTCCGTCGGCGTATATAGCAAATCCGCAGCAGATATTACACCACGTGAAAAGTTAAGGTTACTATGAGGCATGACTGTTACTTCAAAGTTTGCCATTTTATCCATTTTCAGTATAGTTGCTGCTTGCGACTCTGATTTCACTTCAATGAGAAGGTCACCCGAGCGCATCTTCTGAATACCTCTAACATCTCCAACCATTCCATAGATGCTTTTTTGTATTAGAAAAGGTGACACTGATTTAAAAGTGTCATCCTTTTTCTTCACAATAAAAAACTTTGCACTTAGGCAAGCTAACTGTTGCTCCCGTGGGAGAAGAGATATTTTTCTATTTTCCATAATAAAATTTTAAAATTTCGGGACCTAACCGCACCACCCACCACCGAGTCCAACAAGGGGATGCAGACCAGCTGCACCAGTGCTAGCCAGGTCCTATACGCTCACAGTACATCCCTGAAGTGGCCTCCACCCTTAACGAGTCACCCAGTAGATGTACCGATCGCTTGATCCATAAAGCCGATTGATGTGCTGAGGACCACAACACACCTCCCGTTTACCTGAAGCAGAGGCCAAAGTAATGTGTTGGTCTCTGGAGGCCTCAATTACCAGGACCCTCCTTTCCAGGGACACGGGTCTCCACGCACGGCAAACACGTGGGTGATTTAGTCCCCAAGAGTAGCTAATAGCAACAGAGTGGCGAAAGCTACTCAAGGGGAGCCCTCAACCTCTTGCGAGGCAATCACACTGAGGGAGAAGAGGAAGAAAAAGCAGAAGAGTAGAGAAGAGAAGAAGAGAAAGAAGAGGACAGATCACTGGGGTACCTCGGGATTGTGACACCCGTGTTTACCTAAAGAAGGTAAACCCCCTGAGGGGGCAGATATAATATATGCGGAAGAAAGGTTAGTTTACGGTCAAATATCACTCCGAGGAATTTTACCTCACTGACTACTGGTATAGGTGTGTTGTTTATACAAATGACGGGATCATTGTGGAGGCTAGTCTTCTTGCAGAAATGGACACAATTGCTCTTGCTAGGAGATAGTGTATGGTCATTCTTAGCACACCATGCAGCAATTTTATTAACAGATGTTTGTAATTGTCTCTCAATTAAATTCATGTTAGAACCTTCACAAGATATTTGCAGGTCATCAACATACAGAGTACCATGCACAGGAGGTGAAAGTTGATGAAGTATGGTACTGATATGAATATTAAAAAGTGTGACACTTAAAATACTTCCCTGAGGAACACCTTCAGGTTGGTTAAAAGTATTGGACAAAAACGTACCAATACGAACTTTAAAACCACGGGAGCGTAAAAAGTTTTGTATAAATATCGGCAAATTACCCCTAAAGCCAAAATCATACATCCTACGGAGAATTCCATATCGCCACGTACGATCATATGCCCTCTCGATGTCAAAGAAAATGGAAACCAGATGGTTCCTCCGCACAAAAGCGTTGCGGATTCTGGTTTCCAGGTAAGTAATATTATCAAGAGTGGATCTTCCTTTACGGAAGCCACTCTGATTGATATGGATACATTTGTTTCTTTCTAAGACATATACGAGACGGGCATTGACCATACGTTCGAGAGTCTTACACAAGCAACTCGTCAGAGCAATTGGTCGATAATTTGAAGGAACAGAAGGATCCTTACCAGCCTTAAGGATCGGAATCACTATTGCTTCGCTCCAAAGTGATGGAAATTTATTTTCAGTCCAGATCCTATTGAACAGGTAAAGTAAGTTCAACAGGGAGTCTGGACTTAAATGGCGAAGCATTTGAAAGCTGATTCCATCTGGTCCTGGGCTAGTATCATGGGCCTGCTGTAATGCTCTCTTCAATTCCAACATCCGAAATTCACAGTTGTAAGGCAAAGCTTGTCGATGGTTGAAACGAATTGGTGTTTGCTCAGCACTACTCTTTGTCCTTAAGAACGAAGGACTATAAGAGTCGTTGCTTGAGACGTTAGCAAAGGTTTCACCAAGGACGTTAGCGATGTCCTTAGGAGAAGAGTATATAGCAGCTCCGGTTGGTTGGTTGGTTGGTTGGGTTTTATGGCACAAGGTCCAAATAAGGACAAGCTGCGCCAGAATTTTATTTATTTTATTTTTTCTATTTTTTTTTTTTAAACCAATCAACTTTTAAAATTCCGATAAAAATATAATTATTATTTATAAGATTAACATAAATAATAAATAGACAAACACCCAACATATAAAAGAATAAATTATACCTAAAACATCTAAAATAAAAGGCTAAACTAAATCTGTAAAATGTCAAAGGTATTTATTTTAAAATCTTTGATTTAAAATTATATATAATTTATAAAATCAATGCTTCTCAAAAAAGCAAAAATATTTTGATGCGGAGGTTCGCCCAGCAAATCCCGCATCGTTAAAATATCAGTCTTAAAAAATTTAAAACGATGTTGGTTAAAATCAGAACATGAAATTAAAATATGAAACACAGTGTATGGTTCATCACACGTTTCACACCAAGGTTTTAATTCATTTAGGAATAAATGCTTATGAGTGAAACGTGTGTGTCCAATACGAAGGCGGGTTAATTTAACATCCGCACTCCGTAAAGGTAAAACTGGAAATGAAATGAGAGATGGAGTTATGGCATATAATTTGTTGCTGACTTGCATTCTCCATGATTCCTGCCAAAGTTTATGTACAAAACTTTTCACACCTTTTCTCGCATCACAAAGTGGAACGGAAGGCTGAAGTGGAGTAGATGCAGACTTTGCAGCTGCATCAGCCCTCTCGTTACCATCAAGACCTACATGTCCTGGGATCCAACAAATGATAATATCAAATCCCTTGCATTTCAGAGAGTCTAATGTGCAAAAAATCTCCGACACAACAGGGTGAAAGTTGACATTAATATTCTCCACAGCTTCTAATACACTCATGCTGTCAGTGTAAATACAAAATTTATGTGATTCTTTACTACCCACATACTGAAGCGCACTTAGTATAGCAGTTGCTTCAGCAGTGAAGATGGAGCAGGACATGTTAAGGCTGTAACTAAGAGTAATATTATCAATATAAACTCCACAGCCAACATGTCCGGCAGATTTTGAACCATCTGTAAATATAGGTTGATAAGAATCAAACTGACAGCGATGATAAGAATAGAGCTGATGGAAAACAATAGGAGATGTGTCGGATTTTTTGAATTCTGCAAAGGGATTGATTATTCTACATTGTGGCTCATACCAGGGTGGATGTGAAGTTCGATTTGTTGCAGTTATTCGAACGTCATGCAGGTCAGACAATATCAGATGAGATTTTATTCTAATGAGAAAAGGTGGAATGCTCCTTGGACGAGCATTATAGAGTCTTTTAAGGGCAGATGTAGGAATCATGGCACGTGATGGATGATGAGGGTCAGACATGATCTTAGCATAATAATTGAGAGACTGCTGCATTCGTCTCAGGTCTAAGGGCAATTGTTGGCAAATTGCATATAGACTCTGGACGGGTGATGTGCGGAATGCGCCCGAACATATTCTCAGAGCAGAATGATGGACAGTGTCCAATCTGTGTAAAACAGAAGACCTAGCGGATCCATAAACAACACAACCGTAGTCTATGCGAGATAAAATTAGTGATTGGTAAACTCGGAGGAGTGACGTGCGATCAGCACCCCAAGATGTATTTGAAAGCACCTTGAGGATATTGAGCGATCGCTCGCACTTCTTCCGCAGATATAGTATATGCGGAAGAAAGGTTAATTTACGATCAAATATCACTCCGAGGAATTTTACCTCACTGACCACTGGTATGGGTGTGTTGTTTATACGAATAACGGGATCATTGTGGAGGCTAGTCTTCCTGCAGAAATGGACACAATTGCTCTTGCTAGGAGAAAGTGTATGGCCATTCTCAGCACACCATGCAGCAATTTTATTAACAGATGTTTGTAATTGTCTCTCAATTAAATTCATGTTAGACCCTTCACAAGATATCTGCAAGTCATCAACATACAAGGTACCATAAACAGAAGGTGATAATTTATGGAGTATGCTACTAATATGAAGGATAAAAAGGGTGACACTCAATATAGAACCTTGAGGTACACCTTCAACTTGATTAAAATGATCAGAATAAAATGTTCCTATCCGAACTTTAAAACCACGGGAGCGTAAAAAGTTTTGTATAAATATCGGCAAATTACCCCTAAAGCCAAAATCATACATCCTACGGAGAATTCCATAACGCCACGTACGGTCATAAGCCTTCTCTATGTCGAAGAAAATGGAAACGAGATGATTCCTCCGCACAAAAGCATTGCGGATCTGCGTTTCCAAGTATGTAATATTATCAAGAGTGGACCTTCCTTTACGGAAGCCACTCTGATTGATATGGATATATTTATTTATTTCTAAGACATAGGTGAGGCGGGCATTGACCATACGTTCGAGAGTCTTACACAAGCAACTCGTCAGAGCTATTGGTCGATAACTTGAAGGTACAGAAGGATCCTTACCAGCCTTAAGGATTGGAATCACTATTGCTTCGCTCCAAAGTGATGGAAATTTATTTTCAGTCCAGATCCTATTGAATAGATAAAGTAAGTTCAACAGGGAATCTGGACTTAAATGACGAAGCATTTGATAGCTGATTCCATCTGGTCCTGGGCTAGTATCATGGGTCTGCTGTAATGCTCTCTTCAATTCCAACATCCGAAATTCACAGTTGTAAGGCAAAGCTTGTCCATGGTTGAAACGAATTGGTGTTCTCTCAGCACGACTCTTTGTCCTTAAGAACGAAGGACTATAAGAGTCGTTGCTTGAGACGCTAGCAAAGGTTTCACCAAGGACGTTAGCGATGTCCTTAGGAGAAGAGTATATAGCAGCTCCGGATTTCAAAATAGGAATAGAAAATTCTCTATAGATTCCATTGGCTGCTTTCACTCTTCTCCACAACTGTTTACTGGATGTGGAAGAAGTAATTGAGGATATATAGCGAGACCAGGATTCCTTCTGACTTCGACGACGAGCACTGCGAGCTAATGCTTTTGCTCTCTTAAAGGCGATAAGATTCTCCGTTGTGGGGTATCTTCTGAATAGCCCCCATAACTTCCTCTGTTTCTTATAGGTGTTTTGACATTCATCATTCCACCAAGGTTTGCAACGCCTGTGTGGTGTAGAGGAACTCTTAGGAATTGATGCATCAGCTGCATTCTTAATTGTTTCAGTGACTTTACTGACGGCAATAGCAATATTTTCGATCATAACCATTGCATCATCAACAACTGCCAATTGCGAAAATAATGTCCAATCTGCCCGACTGTACACGTAAGTAGGTAGGCGTTGTCCTACACTACTACCTCCAGTCTGGGAGATGACGAGAGGAAAATGATCGCTGTTGAAAAGATCATTTCCTACTGTTAAATTAAACAATGGCAGAAGAGATGGTGAACAAATGGCCAGATCGAGAGAATGGAATGTTCTTGTGGGTATATGGAAATATGTTTTCTCGTCGGTATTAAGCAGACAGAGACTGTTATCTGAAATAAACCGCTCTATCTGCCGACCGCGAGAATTTGTATCATCATTTCCCCACAAAGAATTATGCCCGTTAAAGTCACCTAACAGTAGAAATGGTGTTGGCAGCTGATCTATTAATGCATCGAGTTCCTCTTGGCGGATGACATCGTGTGGTGGCAAATACAAACTACAGACTGTCAACAAGCATGATGTGTGAATTCGCACAGCTACAGCCTGTAGTGTAGTATTTAAATGCTGGGCAGTGCTGGGATAGTTGTTGGATGTTAAAATGCAAACTCCTCCAGACACTGCACTATCATCACCACAGTCTTTTCTAAAGCTTTTAAACCCACGCATGGAAAAGTTATTGCTAGACTTCAGGAATGTTTCCTGAAGCGCAACACATGCGGGGTTGTAGGCTGAAATTATAGACTTGATGTCATCATTATGAGAACGCAAACCATGGCAGTTCCAAGAAACAAAGGAAGTTATTATTGAATTTGAAAAGCTCCTTTCCCGGAGCTGGAAGGCATGTCATCTGACATCTCCTCGAGCGATAGATCATCGTCCGAGGGATGTAATGAAACAGCGTCAGCCTCCAGGGTCAAGGCTTTACGGGTGGATATGGAGGGCCTAATAATGCCCTCTTTTGCTGATTTTAGTTTTAAAGCCTTTACGGCTTTAGATTTAGCTATAGGAGCTTTTCTACGATTAGACGATGTGGATGTCGATTTTGGCTTCTGTACATATACAGGGGGTAATTTAACAATCGGAAGTGAGAGAGCATCTGTTTGTGTGCTAGTCGTTCTGGTGACTTTTGCGGCGGCAGTTGCATAGCTAACTCCAACTTGAGGTGTACGAGCTGTAACAGCACGTCTCGCCTCAGGATATGAACAATTATTCTTAACTTTTGTGGTGGTGATCTCCTTTTCCAGTACCCAGATAGGACAACTTCTAGCGTAGGAGGGGTGGTCACCTTTACAGTTGACACACCTCTCCTTTGCAGTACAGGACGAACTGTCGTGGCCAACTGCTGCGCAGCGAGCGCAAGTCAGTTTGCCTCTGCATGCCGCTTTAGAGTGACCAAATCTCTGGCACTGGAAACAACGCAAAGGATTTGGAATAAATGGCCTAACGGAGAGATGCATATACGCTGCTTTAATATGCTGCGGTAGGTCTGGCGTCGCAAATGTCAGGATGAGATGTTTAGTATTAATAACTTTATCATCTCTCCTGACAGTAATGCGTTTTACAGCACAGACCTTTTGCTCTTTTAGATTTTCTAGTATCTCATCCGTAGGCGTGTTAAGCAAATCCTTGGCGGATATCACACCACGAGAAAAGTTAAGGTTTGTATGAGGCGAGACAGACACCTCAAGGTTAGCTAGCATATTCAAGTTCACAATCTGAGCTGCTTGAATTTTAGAGACAACTTCAACCATTAAATCACCAGAACGCAATTTTCTAGTGCTCTTCACTTCACCGACTGTGCCTGTTATAGCTTTTTGGATGAGGAAAGGGGATACTGTATCAAAAGTACCCTCTTTCCTTTTAATTACATAAAACTTTGCATTTAATAGTGAAAATGTTTGCTCCCGTGGGAGAATAGAAATATTGCTTTCCATATTTAAATTGGAAAATTCGGGACCTGACGGCACCACCCACCACCGAGTCCAACAAGGGGATGCAGACCAGCTGCACCAGTGCTAGTCAGGTCCTATACGCTCACAGTACATCCCTGAAGTGGCCTCCACCCTTAACGAGTCACCCAGTAGATGTACCGATCGCTTGATCCATTAAGCCGATTGATGTGCTGAGGACCACAACACACCTCCCGTTTACCTGAAGCAGAGGCCAAAGCAATGTGTTGGTCTCTGGAGGCCTCAATTACCAGGATCCTCCTTTCCAGGGACACGGGTCTCCACGCACGGCAAACACGTGGGTGATTTAGTCCCCAAGAGTAGCTAATAGCAACAGAGCGGCGAAAGCTACTCAAGGGGAGCCCTCAACCTCTTGCGAGGCAATCACACTGAGGGAGAAGAGGAAGAAAAAGCAGAACAGTAGAAGAGAGAGGAAAAGAAAGAAGAGGACAGATCACTGGGGTACCTCGGGATTGTGACACCCGTGTTTACCTAAAGAAGGTAAACCCCCTGAGGGCTATAGCAGCTCCGGATTTCAAAATAGGAATGGAAAATTCTCTATATATTCCATTGGCTGCTTTCACTCTTCTCCACAACTGTTTACTGGATGTGGAAGAAGTAATTGAGGATACGTAGCGAGACCAGGATTCCTTCTGACTTCGACGACGTGCTCTGCGAGCTAATGCTTTTGCTCTCTTGAAGGCGATAAGATTCTCCGTTGTGGGGTACCTCCGAAATAACCCCCATAACTTCCTTTGTTTTCTATAAGTTTGTTTGCATTCATTATTGCACCATGGTTTGCAACGCCGGTGTGGTATAGGGGAACTCTTTGGTATTGATGCATCTGCTGTATTCTTAATTGTTTGTGTGACTTCAAAAACGGCAATATCAATGTCTTCGATCGAAACCATTGCATCATCAATAACTGCCAATTGTGTAAATAACGTCCAATCTGCCCGACTGTACACGTAAGTAGGTAGGCGTTGTCCTACACTACTACCTCCAGTCTGGGAGATGACGAGAGGAAAATGATCGCTATTGTGCAGATCATTTCCTACAATTAAATTTAACAATGGCAGAAGAGATGGAGAACAAATGGCCAGATCGAGAGAATGAAATGTTCTTGTGGGTACATGGAAATAAGTCTTCTCGTCGGTATTAAGCAGACAGAGACTGTTATCTGAAATAAACCGCTCTATCTGCCGACCGCGAGAATTAGTATCATCATTTCCCCACAAAGAACTATGGCCGTTAAAGTCACCTAACACCAGAAATGGTGTTGGCAGCTGATCTACTAATGCATCGAGTTCCTCTTGGCGGATGACATCGTGTGGTGGCAAATATAAACTACAGACTGTCAACAAGCATGAAGTATGAATTCTTATAGCAACAGCCTGTAGAGTAGTATTCAATGGATGGGCAGTGCTGGGAAAAGTATTAGATGTTAATATACAAACACCTCCAGACACTGCACCATCTACACCACAGTCCTTTCTAAAGCTTTTAAACCCACGCATGGAAAAGTTATTGCTAGACTTCAGGAATGTTTCCTGAAGTGCAACACATGCGGGGTTGTAGGCTGAAATTATAGACTTGATGTCATCATGATGAGAACGCAAACCATGGCAGTTCCAAGAAACAAAGGAAGTTATTGTTTAATTTGAAAAGCTCCTTTCCCGGAGCTGGAAGGCATGTCATCTGACATCTCCTCGAGTGACAGATCTTCGTCAGAGGGATGTAGAGACACAGCGTCAGCTTCAAGGGATAAGGCTTTACGGGTGGATATGGAGGGTCTAAAATTGCCCTCCTTTGCAGATTTAAGTTTTAATGCCTTTAGGGCTTTAGATTTAGCCATCGGAGCTTTTCTACGGAGAGTATTTGCGGATGTTGTTTTTGACTTTTTCTCAGATGTATGGGGTAATTTGACTATTGGAAGTGAAAGAGCATCCGTTTGGGTACTAGCCGTTCTGGTGACCTTGGCGGCGACAGATGCATAGCTAACTCCTGCTTGAGGTGTACGTGCTGTGACTGCACGTCTTGCCTCAGGGTATGAACAATTATTTTTAACTTTAGTGGTTGTGATCTCTTTTTCCAGTATCCAGATAGGACAACTTCTAGCGTAGGAGGGGTGGTCACCTTTACAGTTGACACACCTCTCCTTTGCAGTACAAGACGAGCTGTCGTGGCCAACTGCTGCGCAGCGAGCGCAAGTCAGTTTGCCCCGGCAAGCCGCTTTGGAGTGTCCAAATCTCTGGCACTGGAAACAACGCAAAGGATTTGGAATGAACGGCCTAACGGATAGATGCATATACGCAGCTTTAATATGCTGCGGTAGGTCTGGCGTCGCAAATGTCAGTACGAGATGCTTAGTATTAATAAACTGCCCATCTCGTCTGATAGTGATGCGTTTTACAGCACAGACCTTTTGATCTATGAGATTTTCTAAGATCTCGTCCGTTGGCGTATTTAGCAAATCCTTGGCGGATACCACACCACGTGAGATGTTAAGGTTCATATGAGGTTGGACGGACACCTCAAGGTTAGCTAGCGTATTCATGTTGCTAATCAGAGCTGCTTGTGCATCTGAAGCAACTTCAACCATCAAATCACCAGAACGAAGTTTCCGAATGCTCTTTACTTCGCCGATACTGCCACTGATACCTTTTTGGATTAGGAAAGGGGATACATTATCAAAGGTACCCTCCTTCCTTTTCACAATGTAAAATCTTGCCTTTATTAGCTTAAAAGTATGCTCCCGTGGGAGAGATGAGAATAGTTGTGTTTCCATATTTGAGATGGAATATTCGGGACCTGACGGCACCACCCACCACCGAGTCCAACAAGGGGATGCAGACCAGCTGCACCAGTGCTAGCCAGGTCCTATACGCTCACAGTACATCCCTGAAGTGGCCTCCACCCTTAACGAGTCACCCAGTAGATGTACCGATCGCTTGATCCATAAAGCCGATTGATGTGCTGAGGACCACAACACACCTCCCGTTTACCTGAAGCAGAGGCCAAAGCAATGTGTTGGTCTCTGGAGGCCTCAATTACCAGGATCCTCCTTTCCAGGGACACGGGTCTCCACGCACGGCAAACACGTGGGTGATTTAGTCCCCAAGAGTAGCTACTAGCAACAGAGCGGCGAAAGCTACTCAAGGGGAGCCCTCAACCTCTTGCGAGGCAACCACACTGAGGGAGAAGAGGAAGAAAAAGCAGAAGAGTAGAAGAGAGAAGGAAAAAAAGAAAGAGGACAGATCACTAGGGTACCTCGGGATTGTGACACCCGTGTTTACCTAAAGAAGGTAAACCCCCTGAGGGGTCATTAGTGCAGGTGTAGTAGGCATGGAACGTAATGGATGATGAGGGTCAGACATGATTTTTGCATAATAACTGAGAGACAGCTGCATTCGTCTCAGGTCTAAAGGCAGTTGATGACATATTGCATATAGACTCTGGACGGGTGATGTGCGGAATGCGCCTGAACATATTCTCAAAGCAGAGTGATGTACTGTATCCAATCTGCGTAAAACGGAAGACCTAGCAGATCCATACACAGAACACCCATAGTCAATACGAGATAAAATTAATGATTGGTAGACTCGAAGTAGTGCCATGCGATCAGCATCCCAAGATGTATTAGAAAGCACCTTGAGGATATTAAGCGATCGCTCGCACTTCTTCCGCAAATGAAGAACATGCGGAAGAAAATTTAACTTCCGGTCAAAAGTTATTCCCAGAAATTTTATCTCGTTGACAACAGGGATAGGTGTATTGTTTATATAGATAGTAGGATCATTATGTAGGCTGGTCTTCTTGCAGAAATGGACACAATTACTCTTGCTAGGAGACAATGTGTGGCCATTCTCAGCACACCATGCAGCAAGTTTGTTGACAGTTGTTTGTAGTTGTCTCTCAATTAAACGCATGTTAGAACCCTCACATGATATTTGCAGGTCATCAACATAAAGCGTGCCATAAACAGGAGGTGAAACTTGATGAAGAATGCAACTGATGTATAGGTTAAAAAGTGTGACACTTAAAATAGAACCTTGGGGTACACCCTCGGCTTGCATAAAAGTATTGGACATAACCGAACCAATACGAACTTTAAAACCACGGGAGCACAAAACATTTTCTATAAATATTGGCAAATTACCCCTAAAGCCAAAATCATACATCCTACGGAGAATTCCATAACGCCATGTACGGTCATATGCCTTTTCTATGTCGAAGAAAATGGAAACGAGATGATTCCTCCGCACAAATGCATTGCGAATCTGCGTTTTCAGGTATGTAATATTATCAAGAGTGGACCTTCCTTTACGGAAGCCACTCTGATTGATATGGATAAATTTATTTGTTTCTAAGACATAGATGAGACGGGCGTTGACCATACGTTCGAGAGTTTTACATAAGCAACTCGTCAGAGCAATTGGTCGATAACTTGAAGGAGCAGAAGGATCCTTATTAGACTTAAGGATTGGAATCACAATTGCTTCGCTCCAAAGTGATGGAAATTGGTGTTCAGTCCAGATCCTATTAAACAATAACAGCAAGTTCAACAGGGAATCTGGACTTAAATGGCGAAGCATTTGATAGCTGATTCCATCTGGTCCTGGGCTAGTATCATAGGCCTGCTGTAATGCTCTCTTCAATTCCAGCATCCGGAATTCACAGTTGTAAGGCAAAGCTTGTCCATGGTTGAAACGAATTGGTGTTCGCTCAGCACGACTCTTTGTCCTTAAGAACGAAGGACTATAAGAGTCGTTGCTCTAGACGCTAGCAAAGGTTTCACCAAGGACATTAGCGATGTCCTTAGGAGATGAGTGTACAGCAGCCCCGGACTTAAGAATAGGAATAGAGAATTCCCTATACATTCCATTGGCTGCTTTCACTCTTCTCCACAACTGTTTACTGGATGTGGAAGAAGTTATTGATGATACATAGCGGGACCAAGATTCCTTCTGACTTCGACGACGAGCTCTGCGAGCTAATGCTTTTGCTCTCTTATAGGCGATAAGATTCTCCGTTGCGGGGTACCTTCTGAATAGCCCCGTAACTTCCTCTGTTTCTTATAGGTGTTTTGACATTCATCATTCCACCAAGGTTTGCAACGCCGGTGTGGTATAGAGGAACACTTAGGTTGCATCAGCTGCATAAATTGATGCATCAGCTGCATTTATAATTGTTTCAGTGACTTTAGATACGGCATTATCAATATCATCGATCATAACCATTTCATTATCAACAACTGCCAATTGTGTAAATAACGTTCAATCTGCCCGACTGTACACGTAAGTAGGTAAGCGTTGTCTTACACTACTACCTCCAGTCTGGGAGATGACGAGAGGAAAATGATCGCTATTATGCAGATCATTTCCTACATTTAAATTTAACAAGGGCAGAAGAGATGGAGAACAGATGGCTAGATCGAGAGAATGAAACGTTCTTGTGGGTACATGGAAATATGTCTTCTCGTCGGTATTAAGCAGACAGAGACTATTATCTGAAATAAACCGCTCTATCTGCCGACCGCGAGAATGAGTATTATCATTTCCCCACAAAGAACTATGGCCGTTAAAGTCACCTAACAACAGAAATGGTGTTGGCAGCTGATCTATTAATGCATCGAGTTCCTCTTGGCGGATGACATCGTGTGGTGGCAAATACAAACTACAGACTGTCAATAAGCATGATGTGTGAATTCGCACAGCTACAGCCTGTAGTGCAGTATTTAAATGCTGGGCAGTGCTGGGATAGTTGTTAGATGTTAAAATGCAAACACCTCCAGACACTGCACCATCGTCACCACAGTCTTTTCTAAAGCTTTTAAACCCACGCATGGAAAAGTTATTGCGGGACTTCAGGAATGTTTCCTGAAGTGCAACACATGCGGGGTTGTAAACTGAAATTATAGACTTGATGTCATCATGATGAGAGCGCAAACCATGGCAGTTCCAAGAAACAAAGGAAGTTATTGTTGAATTTGAAAAGCTCCTTTCCCGGAGCTGGAAGGCATGTCATCTGACATCTCCTCGAGTGACAGATCTTCGTCCGAGGGATGTAGGTTGGTTGGTTGGTTGGTTGGTTGGGTTTTATGGCGCAAGGTCCAAAATCGGACATGCTGCGCCAAGAAATAAGTTTTGAAGAAGATATTTAATTTTTTTTTTAATTTATTGTTAATTTATTCTATTTATTCACTTATTTACTTTTTTTCGAAACCCAAGCAACATTAAAATTCTAAAAAACAAAAATTGGTGTATATATATCATATTAAAATCCAATTATAAAATGTAAATGGTAAAACAAAATTATATATACATTTAAAATTTAAAATTGTAAATTAAATATAATATAAAAAACCTATTGCCCTCAAAAAGGCAAATAGGTTCCCGTGGGGTGGCTCCCCCAGCAAATCAAATAAATTTAAGATATCACATTTAAAAAAGAGTAAACGATATTGGTTAAAATATTTGCATGAAATTAAAATATGATAAACAGTGAATGGTTCATCACACGTTTCACACCAAGGATTTAATTCGCTTAGAAACAAATGTCTATGTGTGAAACGTGTGTGTCCGATACGAAGGCGGGTTAATCTTACATCAGCACTTCGTATCGGTAAAACTGTTAATGAGGTGATGTATGGAAATATGGCACGCAATTTATTACTGACCTGCATGTTCCATGACTCCTGCCAAAGAGAATGGATTAATATTTTAACATTTTTTCTCACGTCAGACAAAGGAACTGATGGAAGACACGGGCCAGATGCAGATTTAGCAGCTGCATCAGCCCTCTCATTGCCATCGAGACCTACATGACTTGGGATCCAACAGAAAATTATTTCATATCCCTTGCCAGCAAGGGAATCTAATGCTCGGAAAATTCTAGACACAACTGGATGGCAGTCAAAACTACTGTTCCGCAAAGCTTCCAACACACTCAAACTGTCAGTGTACACACAGTATTTAAAATTATCACATGTATTCATCTGCTGAAGAGCTTGGTAAATAGCACTTGCTTCAGCAGAGAAGATGGAACAGGATGGATGGAGGCTGTAGCTAAGTGTTTTGTTCTCAATAACTACAGCACAACCAACATGTCCTGTAGATTTTGAACCATCAGTGAAAACCGGTGTATACGTGGTATACTGACAGCGATGTGAGGCATATAGCTGCTGGAAAACAGTAGTTGCTGTGTCTGATTTTCTAAAACGAGCAAAAGGATTGATGATTTTAATCTGTGGATCGTACCAAGGTGGGTGTAGAAGAAGGTCCGTTTTATAAAAACGGACATCACATAGGTCTGAATATAATAAGTTGGACTTTGTCCGAGTGAGAAAAGGTGGAATGCTGTATGCACGAGCGTCATACAGCCTCATTAGTGCAGGTGTAGTAGTCATGGAACGTAATGGATGTTGAGGGTCAGACATGATTTTTGCATAATAACTGAGAGACAGCTGCATTCGTCTCAGGTCTAAAGGCAGTTGATGACATATTGCGTATAGACTCTGGACGGGTGATGTGCGGAATGCGCCTGAGCATATTCTCAAAGCAGAGTGATGTATTGTATCCAATCTGCGTAAAACGGAAGACCTAGCAGATCCATATACAGAACACCCATAGTCAATACGAGATAAAATTAATGACTGGTAGACACGAAGTAGTGACGTGCGATCAGCACCCCAAGATGTATTAGAGAGCACCTTGAGGATATTAAGCGATCGCTCGCACTTCTTCCGCAAATGAAGAACATGCGGAAGAAAATTTAACTTTCGGTCAAATGTTATACCCAAAAATTTTATCTCGTTGACAACAGGGATAGGAGTACTATTTATATAGATAGTAGGATCATTATGTAGGCTGGTCTTCTTGCAGAAATGGACACAATTACTCTTGCTAGGAGACAAAGTGTGGCCATTCTCAGCACACCATGCAGCAAGTTTGTTGACGGTTGTTTGTAGTTGTCTCTCAATTAAACGCATGTTAGAACCCTCACATGATATTTGCAGGTCATCAACATAAAGTGTGCCATAAACAGGAGGTGAAATTTGATGAAGAATGCAACTGATGTATAGGTTAAAAAGTGTGACGCTTAAAATAGAGCCTTGGGGTACACCCTCGGCTTGAATAAAAGTATTGGACATAACCGAACCAATACGAACTTTAAAACCACGGGAGCACAAAAAATTTTCTATAAATATTGGCAAATTACCCCTAAAGCCAAAATCATACATCCTACGGAGAATTCCATAACGCCAAGTACGGTCATAAGCCTTCTCTATGTCGAAGAAAATGGAAACGAGATGATTCCTCCGCACAAAGGCATTGCGGATCTGCGTTTCCAGGTATGTAATATTATCAAGAGTGGACCTTCCTTTACGGAAGCCACTCTGATTGATGTGGATACATTTATTTGTTTCTAAGACATAGATGAGACGGGCATTGACCATACGTTCGAGAGTCTTACATAAGCAACTCGTCAGAGCAATTGGTCGATAACTTGAAGGAACAGAAGGATCCTTATTAGCCTTAAGGATCGGAATCACTATTGCTTCGCTCCAAAGTGATGGAAATTTATTTTCAGTCCAGATCCTATTGAACAGGTAAAGTAAGTTCAACAGGGAGTCTGGACTTAAATGGCGAAGCATTTGATAGCTGATTCCATCTGGTCCTGGGCTAGTATCATGGGCCTGCTGTAATGCTCTCTTCAATTCCAACATCCGAAATTCACAGTTGTAAGGCAAAGCTTGTCGATGGTTGAAACGAATTGGTGTTCGCTCAGCACGACTCTTTGTCCTTAAGAACGAAGGACTATAAGAGTCGTTGCTTGAGACGCTAGCAAAGGTTTCACCAAGGACGTTAGCGATGTCCTTAGGAGAAGAGTGCACAGCAGCTCCGGATTTTAGAATAGGAATAGAGAATTCCCTATACATTCCATTGGCTGCTTTCACTCTTCTCCACAACTGTTTACTGGATGTGGAAGAAGTAATTGAGGATACATAGCGAGACCAGGATTCCCTCTGACTTCGACGACGAGCTCTGCGAGCTAATGCTTTTGCTCTCTTAAAGGCGATAAGATTCTCCGTTGTGGGGTATCTTCTGAATAGCCCCCATAACTTCCTCTGTTTCTTATAGGTGTTTTGACATTCATCATTCCACCAAGGTTTGCAACGCCTGTGTGGTATAGAGGAACACTTAGGTATTGATGCATCAGCTGCATTTATAATTGTTTCAGTGACTTTAGATATGGCATTATCAATATCATCGATCATAACCATTTCATTATCAACAACTGCCAATTGTGTAAATAACGTCCAATCTGCCCGACTGTACACGTAAGTAGGTAAGCGTTGTCTTACACTACTACTTCCAGTCTGGGAGATGACGAGAGGAAAATGATCGCTATTATGCAGATCATTTCCTACATTTAAATTTAACAATGGCAGAAGAGATGGAGAACAGATGGCTAGATCGAGAGAATGAAACGTTCTTGTGGGTACATGGAAATATGTCTTCTCGTCGGTATTAAGCAGACAGAGACTATTATCTGAAATAAACCGCTCTATCTGCCGACCGCGAGAATTAGTATTATCATTTCCCCACAAAGAACTATGGCCGTTAAAGTCACCTAACAACAGAAATGGTGTTGGCAGCTGATCTATTAATGCATCGAGTTCCTCTTGGCGGATGACATCATGCGGTGGCAAATACAAACTACAGACTGTCAACAAGCATGATGTGTGAATTCGCACAGCTACAGCCTGTAGTGTAGTATTTAAATGCTGGGCAGTGCTGGGATAGTTGTTAGATGTTAAAATGCAAACACCTCCAGACACTGCACCATCGTCACCACAGTCTTTTCTAAAGCTTTTAAACCCACGCATGGAAAAGTTATTGCTAGACTTCAGGAATGTTTCCTGAAGTGCAACACATGCGGGGTTGTAGGCTGAAATTATAGACTTGATGTCATCATTATGAGAACGCAAACCATGGCAGTTCCAAGAAACAAAGGAAGTTATTATTGAATTTGAAAAGCTCCTTTCCCGGAGCTGGAAGGCATGTCATCTGACATCTCCTCGAGCGATAGATCATCGTCCGAGGGATGTAATGAAACAGCGTCAGCCTCCAGGGTTAAGGCTTTACGGGTGGATATGGAGGGCCTAAAATTGCCCTCCTTAGCAGATTTTAGTTTTAAGGCCTTCAGGGCTTTGGATTTAGCCATCGGAGCTTTTCTACGTGTAGTTGATGTGGATGTCGATTTTGGCTTCTGTACAGATGTAGTGGGTAATTTAACAATCGGTAGTGATAGAGCATCTGTTTGTGTACTAGTCGTTCTGGTGACTTTTGCGGCGACAGTTGCATAGCTGACTCCAACTTGAGGTGTACGAGCTGTAACAGCACGTCTCGCCTCGGGATATGTACAATTATTTTTAACTTTAGTGGTTGTGATCTCCTTTTCCAGTATCCAGATAGGACAACTCCTAGCGTAGGAGGGGTGGTCACCTTTACAGTTGACACACCTCTCCTTTGCAGTACAGGACGAACTGTCGTGGCCAACTGCTGCGCAGCGAGCGCAAGTCAGTTTGCCTCTGCATGCCGCTTTAGAGTGACCAAATCTCTGGCACTGGAAACAACGCAAAGGATTTGGAATAAATGGCCTAACGGAGAGATGCATATACGCAGCATTAATATGCTGCGGTAGGTCTGGCGTCGCAAATGTCAGGATCAGATGCTTAGTGTTAATAACTTTATCATCTCTCCTGACAGTAATGCGTTTTACAGCGCAGACCTTTTGTTCTTTAAGATTTTCTAGTATCTCATCCGTAGGCGTGTTAAGCAAATCCTTCGCGGATATCACACCACGAGAAAAGTTAAGGTTTGTGTGAGGTGAGACAGACACCTCAAGGTTAGCCAGCATATTCATATTTGCAATCAATGTTGCTTGTGTTTTTGATGCAACTTCTACCATTAGGTCACCAGAACGTAATTTTCTGATGCTCTTCACATCACCGACCGTGCCTAACATAGCTTTTTGAATGAGGAAAGGGGATACTGTATCAAAAGTACCCTCTTTCCTTTTTATGACATAAAATTTGGCATTTAATAGAGATAAGGTGTGCTCCCGTGGGAGAATAGAAATATTTGTTTCCATATTTAAATTGGAAATTTCGGGACCTGACGGCACCACCCACCACCGAGTCCAACAAGGGGATGCAGACCAGCTGCACCAGTGCTAGCCAGGTCCTATACGCTCACAGTACATCCCTGAAGTGGCCTCCACCCTTAACGAGTCACCCAGTAGATGTACCGATCGCTTGATCCATAAAGCCGATTGATGTGCTGAGGACCACAACACACCTCCCGTTTACCTGAAGCAGAGGCCAAAGCAATGTGTTGGTCTCTGGAGGCCTCAATTACCAGGATCCTCCTTTCCAGGGACACGGGTCTCCACGCACGGCAAACACGTGGGTGATTTAGTCCTCAAGAGTAGCTAATAGCAACAGAGCGGCGAAAGCTACTCAAGGGGAGCCCTCAACCTCTTGCGAGGCAACCACACTGAGGGAGAAGAGGAAGAAAAAGCAGAAGAGGAGAGGAGAGAGGAAAATAAAGAAGAGGACAGATCACTGGGGTACCTCGGGATTGTGACACCCGTGTTTACCTAAAGAAGGTAAACCCCCTGAGGGGTCCGAGGGATGTAGATATACGGCGTCAGCCTCCAGGTTTAAGGCTTTACGGGTGGATATGGAGGGCCTAATAATGCCCTCTTTTGCTGATTTCAGTTTTAAAGCCTTTACGCCTTTTAAAGCCTTTTATTTTAAAGGATGTCGATTTTGGCTTGTGTACAGATGTAGGGGTAATTTAACAATCGGGAGTGAGAGAGCATCTGTTTGTGTACTAGTCGTTCTGGTGACTTTTGCGGCGACAGTTGCATAGCTAACTCCAACTTGAGGTGTACGAGCTGTAACAGCACGTCTCGCCTCGGGATATGAACAATTGTTCTTAACTTTAGTGGTTGTGATCTCCTTCTCCAGTACCCAGATAGGACAACTTCTAGCGTAGGAGGGGTGGTCACCTTTACAGTTGACACACCTCTCCTTTGCAGTACAGGACGAACTGTCGTGGCCAACTGCTGCGCAGCGAGCGCAAGTCAGTTTGCCTCTGCATGCCGCTTTAGAGTGACCAAATCTCTGGCACTGGAAACAACGCAAAGGATTTGGAATAAATGGCCTAACGGAGAGATGCATATACGCAGCATCAATATGCTGCGGTAGGTCTGGCGTCGCAAATGTCAGGATCAGATGTTTAGTGTTAATAACTTTATCATCTCTCCTGACAGTAATGTGTTTTACAGCGCAGACCTTTTGCTCTTTAAGATTTTCTAGTATCTCATCCGTAGGCGTGTTAAGCAAATCCTTCGCGGATATCACACCACGAGAAAAGTTAAGTTTGTGTGAGGTGAGACAGACACCTCAAGAGTAGCTAGCATTTTCATATTTTCAATTAAATTTGATTGTGTTTTTGATGCAACTTCTACCATTAAGTCGCCAGAACGTAATTTTCTGATGCTCTTCACATCACCGATTGTGCCTTTAATAGCTTTTTGAATGAGGAAAGGGGATACTGTATCAAAAGTACCCTCTTTCCGTTTGATTACATAAAATTGTGCATTCAAAATAGACAATGTGTGCTCCCGTGGGAGAATAGAAATATTTGATTCCATATCTAAAATGGAAAATTCGGGACCTGACGGCACCACCCACCACCGAGTCCAACAAGGGGTTGGTTGGTTGGTTGGGTTTTATGGCGCAAGGTCCAAAATTGGACATGCTGCGCCAAGACGTTTTTGTTGCTTTAAATATTTATTTAATTATTTTATTATTTATTTATTTTTTTAAAACCCAATCAACATTTAAAATTTTTAAAATACAAAAATTTGTGTATATAATATTTTAAAATAAATTTTATAAAATGAAATGTATGTACAATTTTAAAATTTAATAGTTAAATCAAATAAAATGTATGAAACCTATTGCTCTTAAAAAAGCGAATAGGTTTCTATGGGGTGGATCCCCTATTAAATCAAATAATGTTATAAAATCAGTATTAAAATAGTGTAAACGTTGTTGGTTAAAAACATGACATGAAATTAAAATATGATATATAGTAAATGGTTCATCACACGCTTCACACCATGGATTTAGTTCATTTAGGAACAAATGTCTGTGTGTGAAACGTGTGTGTCCGATACGAAGGCGAGTTAATCTAACATCTGCACTTCGTAACGGTAAAACTGATAATGAGGTGAGGGATGAGAAGATGGTATGTAGTTTGTTTCCGACCTGCAAGTTCCATGATTCTTCCCAAAGGGAACAAATAAAGCTTTTTATACTCTTTCTCACATCTGAGAGCGGAACCGATGGTAAAACTGGATCTTCAGCAGCCTTTGCAGCTGCATCCGCTCTCTCGTTTCCATCAAGACCTACGTGACTTGGTATCCAACAAAATACAATTTCTTTTCCCTTGCCAGCAAGAGAATCCAATGCTTTGAAAATTCTCGACACAACAGGATGACAGTTAACGCTATTGTTTTTCAAGGCTTCAATCATACTCATGCTGTCAGTGTAAATACAAAAGTCATGACAATCATCTGTATTCACATGCTGAAGCGCGTAGCAGATGGCATTTGCTTCAGCAGTAAAGACGGAGCAGGATGAATGTAGGCTGTGACTAAAAGCTGTATTATTGATAAAAACTCCACAGCCCACATGTCCTGCTGTTTTAGAACCGTCTGTGAATACAGGTTTGTATGATTGATACTGACAGCGATGAGAAGAATATAGCTGCTGAAAAACAATAGGTGTTGTGTCAGATTTTCTATAGTAAGCAAAGGCATTGATAAAAGTATATGTTGGATTATACCAAGGCGGATGAGCATATTGATCGACAGACTCAATCCGAATATCACATAGGTCTGTGAGCCACAGATGTGATTTGGCTCGTGTGAGAAACGGAGGGATGCTCATTGGACGAGCATCATATAGTCTCATGAGAGAAGTATTTGGAACCATGGAACGTATCGGATGATTAGGGGTCGACATGACCTTAGCATAATAATTGAGAGACTGCTGCATTCGTCTCAGGTCTAACGGTAATTGATGACATATCACGTATAGACTCTGGACGGGTGATGTGCGGAATGCCCCAGAGCATATCCTCAAAGCAGAGTGATGAACTGTGTCCAACCTTCGTAACACGGAAGATCTAGCTGATCCATAAACAACACTTCCGTAGTCAATGCGGGACAAGATCAATGACTGATATACTCGAAGAAGTGATGAGCGATCTGCACCCCAAGATGTATTTGACAACACCTTGAGGATATTAAGCGATCGCTCACACTTCTTCCGCAAATATAGAACATGCGGAAGAAAAGTTAATTTTCGGTCAAAGATAATGCCCAAGAATTTTATTTCATTGACTACTTGTATTGGAGTGTTGTTGATGTAAATTATTGGATCATTATGCAGGCTAGTCTTTCTGCAGAAGTGGACACATTTACTCTTGCTTGGTGATAAGGTATGGCCATTCTCAGCACACCATGCAGCAAGTTTGTTAACTGCTGTTTGCAGTTGTCTCTCAATTAATCTTATGTTAGACCCCTCACATGATATTTGCAGGTCGTCGACAAACAAAGTGCCATGTACTGATGATGGAAGTTGATGAAGTATGTTACTGATGAAGAGACTAAAAAGTGTGACGCTTAAAATTGAGCCCTGAGGAACACCTTCAGATTGTGTAAAAGTATTGGATGTATAGCTTCCAATACGTACTTTAAAACCACGGGAGCATAAAAAATTTTGTAGGAATATCGGCAGATTACCCCGAAAGCCAAAATCATATAATGTACGGAGAATTCCATATCGCCATGTACGGTCGTATGCCTTCTCGATGTCAAAGAAAATGGAGACCAGATGGTTCCTCCGCACAAAAGCATTGCGGATTTGGGTCTCCAAATATGTAATATTATCAAGAGTGGATCTCCCTTTACGGAAGCCACTCTGATTAATATGTATACATTTATTTTTTCTAAGACATATACGAGACGGGCGTTGACCATACGTTCGAGAGTCTTACATAAGCAACTCGTCAGAGCAATTGGTCGATAATTTGAAGGATCTGAAGGATCCTTACCAGCCTTGAGGACAGGAATCACTATTGCTTCTTGCCATATAGATGGAAATTCATTTTCCGTCCAGATCCTATTGAACAGGTAAAGTAAGTTCAACAGGGAGTCTGGACTCAAATGTTGAAGCATGACATAACTGATTCCATCAGGTCCTGGACTGGTGTTATTGGCCTGCTGTAATGCTTTCTTCAGTTCAAACATTCCGAATTCACAGTTGTACGGTAAAGTTTGTCGATGGTTGAAGCGAATTGGTACTCGCTCAGCTCGACTCTTAGTCCTCAAAAACGAAGGACTGTAAGAGTTCGAGCTTGAGACGTTAGCAAATGCTTCACCAAGGACGTTAGCTATATCCGTAGGAGAAGAGTATATAGCAGCTCCGGATTTTAAAATAGGAATAGAAAATTCTCTATAAATTCCATTGGCTGCTTTCACCCTTCTCCACAACTGCTTACTGGAAGTTGAAGATGTTATAGAAGATACATAGCAGGACCAGGATTCCTTCTGACTTTGACGACGGGCTCTGCGAGCTAATGCTTTTGCTCTCTTAAAGGCGATAAGATTCTCCGTTGTGGGGTACCTCCTAAATATCCCCCAAAACTTCCTCTGTTTTTTATATGTTTCTTGGCATTGTTTGTTCCACCAAGGTTTGCAACGCCTGTGTGATATAGAGGAACTCTTAGGTATTGATGCATCAGCTGCTTTCTTAATTGTGTCAGTGACTTTACTAACGGCAATATCAATATCTTCGATCGAGACCATTTTATCATCAACAACTGCCAATTGTGTAAATAACGTCCAATCTGCCCGACTGTACACGTAAGTAGGTAAGCGTTGTCTTACACTACTACCTCCAGTCTGGGAGATGACGAGAGGAAAATGATCGCTATTATGCAGATCATTTCCTACATTTAAATTTAACAATGGCAGTAGTGAGGGAGAACTAATGGCCAGATCGAGAGAATGAAATGTTCTTGTGGGTATGTGAAAGTAGGTCTTTTCGTCGGTATTAAGCAGACAGAGACTGTTATCTGAAATAAACCGCTCTATCTGCCGACCGCGAGAGTTGGTATCATCACTTCCCCACAAAGAATTATGGCCGTTAAAGTCACCTAACAGCAGAAAAGGCGTTGGCAGCTGATCTATTAATGCATCGAGTTCCTCTTGGCGGATGACATCGTGTGGTGGCAAATACAAACTACAGACTGTCAACAAGCATGATGTGTGAATTTGCACAGCTACAGCCTGTAGTGTAGTATTTAAATGTTGGGCAGTGCTGGGATAGTTGTTGGATGTTAATATGCAAACACCTCCAGACACTGCACCATCGTCACCACAGTCTTTTCTAAAGCTTTTAAACCCACGCATGGAGAAGTTATTGCTTGACTTCAGGAATGTTTCCTGAAGTGCAACACATGCGGGGTTGTAGGCTGAAATTATAGACTTGATGTCATCATGATGAGAACGCAAACCATGGCAGTTCCAAGAAACAAAGGAAGTTATTGTTGAATTTTAAAAGCTCCTTTCCCGGAGCTGGAAGGCATGTCATCTGACATCTCCTCAAGTGACAGATCTTCGTCAGAGGGATGCAGAGACACAGCATCAGCTTCAAGGGATAAGGCTTTACGGGTGGATAGGGAGGGCCTAGAATTGCCCTCCTTTGCAGATCTTAGTTTTAAGGCCTTTATACCTTTTGATCTGGAAATAGGAGCTTTTTTGCGGGTAGTCGATGTGGAGGTCGATTTTGGCCTTTGTGCGGTAGTAGGGGGTAATTTAACTATCGGAAGTGAGAGAGCATCCGTTTGTGTGCTAGTCGTTCTGGTGATCTTGGCAGCAACAGTAGCATAGCTGACTCCTACTTGAGGTGTGCGAGCTGTAACAGCCCGTCTCGCCTCAGGATAGGAACAATTACTCTTAACTTTGGTGGTGGTGATCTCTTTTTCCAGTATCCAGATAGGACAACTCCTAGCGTAGGAGGGGTGGTCACCCTTACAGTTGACACACCTCTCCTTTGCAGTACAAGACGAACTGTCATGGCCAACTGCTGCGCAGCGAGCGCAAGTCAGTTTGCCTCTGCAAGTCGCTTTGGAGTGACCAAATCTCTGGCACTGGAAACAACGCAAAGGATTTGGAATAAATGGCCTTACGGATAGATGCATATACGCAGCTTTAATATGCTGCGGTAGGTCTGGCGTCGCAAATGTCAGTACGAGATGTTTAGTATTAATAGTCTGCCCATCCCGTCTGACAGTGATGCGTTTTACTGCACAGACCTTTTGATCTTTTAGATTATCTAAGATCTCGTCCGCAGGCGAATTTAACAAATCCTTGGCGGATACCACACCACGTGAAAAGTTAAGATTAATATGAGGCTGGACGGACACCTCAAGGTTAGCTAACGTTTTCATGTTGCTAATCAGAGTCGCTTGTGCTTCCGAAGCAACTTCTACCATTAGATCTCCAGAACGAAGTTTCCGGATGCTCTTTACTTCTCCGATATTTCCAGAAATAGCTTTTTGAATTAAGAAAGGGGATACAGTATCAAATGTACCCTCCTTTAATTTCACAATATAAAATTTAGCTTTTAATAATGTCAGTGTGTGCTCCCGTGGGAGAGAAGAGAAAAGAAATGTTTCCATATTAGAGATGGAATATTCGGGACCTGACGGCACCACCCACCACCGAGTCCAACAAGGGGATGCAGACCAGCTGCACCAGTGCTAGCCAGGTCCTATACGCTCACAGTACATCCCTGAAGTGGCCTCCACCCTTAACGAGTCACCCAGTAGATGTACCGATCGCTTGATCCATAAAGCCGATTGATGTGCTGAGGACCACAACACACCTCCCGTTTACCTGAAGCAGAGGCCAAAGCAATGTGTTGGTCTCTGGAGGCCTCAATTACCAGGATCCTCCTTTCCAGGGACACGGGTCTCCACGCACGGCAAACACGTGGGTGATTTAGTCCTCAAGAGTAGCTAATAGCAACAGAGCGGCGAAAGCTACTCAAGAGGAGCCCTCAACCTCTTGCGAGGCAACCACACTGAGGGAGAAGAGGAAGAAAAGCAGAAGAGTAGAGGAGAGAAGAAAAGAAAGAAGAGGACATATCACTGGGGTACCTCGGGATTGTGACACCCGTGTTTACCTAAAGAAGGTAAACCCCCTGAGGGGTCCAACAAGGGGATGCAGACCAGCTGCACCAGTGCTAGTCAGGTCCTATACGCTCACAGTACATCCCTGAAGTGGCCTCCACCCTTAACGAGTCACCCAGTAGATGTACCGATCGCTTGATCCATAAAGCCGATTGATGTGCTGAGGACCACAACACACCTCCCGTTTACCTGAAGCAGAGGCCAAAGTAATGTGTTGGTCTCTGGGGGCCTCAATTACCAGGACCCTCCTTTCCAGGGACACGGGTCTCCACGCACGGCAAACATGTGGGTGATTTAGTCCTCAAGAGTAGCTAATAGCAACAGAGCGGCGAAAGCTACTCAAGAGGAGCCCTCAACCTCTTGCGAGGAAACCACACTGAGGGAGAAGAGGAAGAAAAAGCAGAAGAGTAGAGGAGAGAAGAAAAGAAAGAAGAGGACAGATCACTAGGGTACCTCGGGATTGTGACACCGTTTACCTAAAGAAGGTAAACCCCCTGAGGGGGCAAATGACAAGGGTAAAGTATCTGTAAAAATATCAATTATTCGTAAAAGACATCAAGAAAGTCTGAAATTAGACATAACGAAAGTTAGTGTTTACATGCAAGATAGTTGGTATGTCCAATACAACGGTAGGAGAAATTTATGAGGTTAAATTGAGAAAGCAATTTAATTTGCAAATGTACCCCTTGCAATGCATATTCTGCCAAGAATGCTTGCATAATATGATGTGTACGTGTATTGATAAGACTATTCAATAGAATGTGTACTAGCATAACCATTTTGTTTGCATATTACTCAATGCTGACAAACAAGTTTCTCAACCTATACGAGCATCAGTTATTCATCAATGAGTGTAATGAAAACAGGTCTCGTGAAATTGAATCACATGTTCACAAAGTTTCAAAGGAATTGTGTTATAACAATTTACTGGCAGCTCAAACAAAAGGCTTAAATTTATTGGCACAGTTAGAAAAAGATTTGCTGCAATGTACTACACCTGGTGACATATTGATTAACATATAATTGGTTAACATATAAAAAGTACACAAACGTCATTTTTAAGGGTAAATGAAAACAAATCCTCAAAATTGCTTACTAAATTCCTATCAAACAATGAATCACCTTCAAATAAAAATATAATCAAACAAAAGTTTTATTCGACTTACCGGAAACAAACTCACTAAAGAGTTAAAAAGTATAATAAGCTATAACACAAATCGGGAGGCAAACAGTAATGCAAGTAATCTTTTACTTAAAGACAAACCCTCAGTTGCTAACATATGTGATTTTAATCAACAACAATAATAATTCAATCAAAATTGATGCG
The DNA here is from genome assembly GCA_037975125.1 of Latrodectus hesperus. Lineage (NCBI taxonomy): Eukaryota > Metazoa > Arthropoda > Arachnida > Araneae > Theridiidae > Latrodectus > Latrodectus hesperus. The sequence goes on along the minus strand of CM075852.1, from coordinate 108,753,024 downwards.
CAAAAACATAGAAAAAAAATCAAGCATCAGCAATTTCCATTGTGTAATGATGTTTTTTATAAATGAGTATTGTAATTCCCTGCTTATCTTAAGATTGATAATGTAAATTTTATCTTAAGATAAGTAGGAAATAAAAAAATGCGTTATTATGGGAAAAGTACGTGTGAAACATCTGTAATTTGTATTATGTGATTTGCTAAATTAAATTTCATGAAATTTGTGCTGTAAAAATTCAAATATTAATATAATATGTTAAATAAAATTTAATTATACCTGTTAACTATTTTCAATATTGTTATATAATTATATTAGTTGTGTGATACGTGCAAAATAAAAATTAAAATATACTATGTGTTATAATAGATGTGTGTCATGTGCAATGTAAACAGTGTGAGAAAAATATATTATTTCAATAATACATAGTAAAGTAAAGTAATATTTTTCATGTACTAAATAACAATGAAAAAGGTTTATTCATTTTTATAGAAAAGCGACAAAACTATTTCAGAAAAATAAAATGTCAGCTTGAGAAAAATATAGTTTAGTTTTAATCTTTTAGGAAATCTCCAACGTTAATAAAAGAAACAAAAATCAAATGTTGCTGTTATCGAAATTAAAAAAAAGCATGTATCTAGTACTAATGTGTTTAGTGAAATATAAATGTGTTTTTTAGATCCAGCGTTACTGGGAACATGCAATAAAAAAACATGCATCCACAGTAATGGTATGTGTGAACAAAAAGAAAAGAAAAAGAAAAAATCAAAAATACCCTGCCTTCCATCACCCATTGTGACATAATCTCTTCCGTTACTGTCATCAAAATTTAAAAAAAAGCATACATCCAATAATAATGTATCTAATGAAATAATAATGTGTGTTTTTAGATCCTGCGTTATACTGGGTACATAAAATAAAAAACATGCATACACAGTAATGGTATGTGTGAACAAAAAGAAAAATAAAAAACCAAAAATACCCTGCCTTCCATCACCCATTGTGACATAACCTCTTCCGTTGCTGTCATCAAAACTTAAAAAAAAGCATGCATCCAATAATAATGTATCTAATGAAATAATAATGTGTGTTTTTAGATTTAGCGTTACTGGGTACGTATATTAAAAAAACATACAACCACAGTAATTGTATATTTTTCACAGATGGTTCAAAGCTGGAAGAAGGGGTCGGCTCAGCTTTTGAAGCTTATAAAAGTTCAGTAAAGACGCATGTCTGGAAAACAAAGCTGAGAGAAGATAACTCTGTCTTCAAGCCGAGGTTTTGGCCATAGGCAAAGCAGTCAAATTTGCCACGCTAAAGAACACCATTGCCACTATTTGGTCTGACAGCCAGGCAGCTCTCAAATCGAGCTGCAATCCGTCTTCATCAAGCCCTCTCGTCAGATCACTTCAAAGTTACCTGCTGGACTTTCCTTCTATCCAACTTCGATGGGTCAAAGCTCATGTTGGAATAGAGGGTAATGAGGCAGCTGACATGGAGGCAAAAGCGGCAGCTTCTTCTTCTGTTCATCATGTAGACCTCCCCCTACCACGCTGCTCAGTCAAGCACACTCTACACAACTGGATCAAGGAGAAATGGCAGGACAACTGGTCCAACGCTTCTACTGGTCGTCTAGTACATGAAATTATCTCTACAGTTTCCATCAAATCTTTAAATTGGACCAGGAATGAAATCCTTTTCATGACCGGCCATGGCCCATTCCCTACTTACTTTTACAGGGTGGGTCTAACGGACACCCCAAATTGTACCTGTGGTAACGAGAGAGACCCAATACACGATCTCACGGTCTGCCCACTCACTTCCACATGGCATTTATCAACCCCTGTTAAACAGTGGGTTATTAACTGGAAACGAACCGTACTCTCTAACAAGACCTCTAGACGAAAACTAAACCAACTAATGGACTTCATAATTAATCAAGAGTGCTTATTCACGTGGCTCAAGAAGAATCATCAGTGACCCTCCTCTGCTAATATCCCAAGCCTAAGTACTTGGACTTCAGCACTTAGCCTAAGTGCTTAGACTTTACTAAGTAATTAGCAGCTTTAACCTATTTTAATGGACTCTTTTCAATAGACTGTTTTTGATTTATGAGCTCCACTTCAAATTCTTTTTTTTTTCAGTGTGTTTTTAGTCATTATTTGTAATTCTTTGTATTTTTACATTGTATATCATCATTTGTAATTCTATGTTTTCCTGTAAGTGTAAAATTCCACATATTTTTGCAACTTGTTCTGTTGCTTTTGCTAAAGGAGGGCCGGGGCTGGTTGGTTAGTTGGTTGGGTTTTATGGCGCAAGGTCCAAAAATAGACATGCTTTGCCAAGAATAAAGTTTTAGTTGGTTGGTTGGTTGGGTTTTATGGCGCAAGGTCCAAAATTGGACATGCTGCGCCAAGAACAAGTTTTTGTTGCTTTAAATATTTATTTAATTATTTTATTATTTATTTTTTTAAAAAAACCCAATTAACATTTAAAATTTTAAAATACAAAAATCTGTGTATATAATATTTTAAAATAAATTTTATAAAATAAGATAAATGTACAGTTTTAAAATTTTTCAATTAAATCAAATAAAATGTATGAAACCTATTTCTCTTAGAAAAGCGAATAGGTTTCTATGGGGTGAATCCCCTATTAAATCAAATAAAGTTATAAAATCAGTATTAAAATAGTGTAAACGTTGTTGGTTAAAAACATTACATGAAATTAAAATATGATATATAGTAAATGGTTCATCACACGTTTCACACCATGGATTTAGTTCATTTAAAAACAAATGTCTGTGTGTGAAACGTGTGTGCCCGATACGAAGGCGAGTTAATTTAACATCAGCACTTCGTAAAGGTAAAACTGATAATGAGGTGAGGGATGAGAAAATGGTATGAAGTTTGTTTCCGACCTGCAAGTCCCATGATTCCTCCCAAAGAGAATAAACAAATCTTTTTATACTATTTCTCACATCAGAGAGCGGAACAGATGGTAATATTGGTCTGGATGCAGCCTTAGCAGCTGCATCTGCTCTCTCATTTCCATTCAGACCTACGTGGCTTGGTATCCAACAAAATATTATTTTGTATCCCTTGCCAGCAAGGGAATCCAATGCTCTGAAAATTCGTGACACAACAGGATGACAGGTGTAACTATTGTTTCTCAAAGTATCTATAATGCTCATGCTGTCAGTGTAAATACAATGATCTTTATAATTATCTGTATTCACATGCTGAAGCGCGTGATAAATAGCTGTAGCTTCAGCAGTAAAGATGGAGCAGGACAAATGTAGGCTGTAACTAAAACTTGTATTATTAATAAAAACTCCACAGCCCACATGTCCTGCAGTTTTAGAACCATCTGTGAATACAGGTTTATAGCACTGATACTGACAGCGATGATAAGAGAATAGTTGTTGAAAAACAATAGGTGTTGTGTCCGATTTTCTATATTGAGCAAAGGTATTAATAAGCATATATGTTGGGTTATACCAAGGCGGATGGGCAAATTGGTCAGCAGACTCAATCCGAATATCACATAGGTCTGTGAGCCACAGATGCACTTTGGCTCGTGTGAGAAATGGTGGGATGCTCTTTGGGCGAGCATCATATAGTCTCTTAAGAGAAGCGTTAGGAACCATGGTACGTATAGGATGATGAGGGGTTGACATTATCTTAGCATAATAATTGAGAGACTGCTGCATTCGTCTCAGGTCTAACGGTAGTTGATGACATATCACGTATAGACTCTGGACGGGTGATGTGCGGAATGCCCCAGAACATATCCTTAAAGCAGAGTGGTGAACTGTGTCCAGTCTTCGTAGAATAGAAGATCTAGCTGATCCATAAACAACACATCCGTAGTCAATGCGGGATAGAATCAATGACTGGTAAATTCGGAGTAGTGATGTGCGATCCGCACCCCAAGATGTATTTGACAACACCTTGAGGATATTAAGCGATCGCTCACACTTCTTCCGCAAATATAAAACATGCGGAAGAAAGGTTAGTTTCCGGTCAAAGATAATACCCAAGAATTTTATTTCATTGACTACTTGTATTGAAGTGTTGTTGATATAAATAGTTGGATCATTATGCAAGCTAGTCTTTCTACAGAAGTGGACACATTTACTCTTGCTTGGTGATAAGGTATGGCCATTCTCAGCACACCATACAGCAAGCTTGTTAACTGCTGTTTGCAGTTGTCTCTCAATTAATCGCATATTCGAACCCTGACATGATATTTGCAGGTCGTCAACATAAAGTGTACCATTTACTGATGGTGGTAATTGATGTAAGATGCTACTGATGAATAAGTTAAAAATGGTTACACTTAAAATGGAGCCTTGGGGAACACCCTCAGCTTGAATAAAAGTATTGGAAAATACTGTTCCAATACGAACTTTAAAAACACGGGAGCTTAAAAAATTTTGAAGGAATATCGGAAGATTACCCCGAAAGCCAAAATTATATAATGAACGGAGAATTCCATATCGCCATGTACGGTCGTATGCCTTCTCGATGTCAAAGAAAATGGAGACCAGATGGTTTCTCCGCACAAAAGCGTTGCGGATTTGGGTCTCCAAATATGTAACATTATCAAGAGTGGATCTCCCTTTACGGAAGCCACTCTGATTAATATGTATGCATTTATTTTTTTCTAAGACATATACGAGACGGGCGTTGACCATACGTTCCAGAGTCTTACAGAAGCAACTCGTCAGAGCAATTGGTCGATAATTTGAAGGATCTGAAGGATCTTTACCAGCCTTAAGAACCGGAATCACTATCGCTTCACTCCAAGCTGAAGGAAATTTCTTTTCATTCCAGATCCTATTGAACAAAAGTAATATGTTCAATAGGGAGTCTGGACTTAAATTTCGAAGCATTTGATAGCTGATTCCATCAGGTCCTGGGCTGGTATCATGGGCCTGCTTTAATGCTCTCTTCAATTCCAACATCCTAAATTCGCAGTTGTAAGGCAAGGCTTCACCATGGTTGAAACGAATTGGTGTTCGCTCAGCACGACTCTTAGTCCTTAAAAACGAAGGACTGTAAGAGTCGTTGCTTGAGACGCTAGCAAAAGTTTCACCAAGGGTATTAGCAATGTCTTTAGGAGAAGAGTATACAGCAGCTCTGGATTTTAAAACAGGAATAGAGAAATCCTTATAAATCCCATTGGCTGCTTTCACTTTTCTCCACAACTGTTTACTGGATGTGGAAGATGTAATTGAAGAGACATAACGAGACCAAGATTCCTTCTGACTTCGACGACGAGCTCTGCGAGCTAGAGCTCTTGCTCTCTTGAAGGCGACAAGATTCTCCGTTGTGGGGTACCTCCTAAATAACCCCCATAACTTCCTTTGTTTTTTATAACTCTCTTGGCATTCTTTGTTCCACCAAGGTTTGCAACGCCTGGGTGTTATAAAGGAACTCTTAGGAATTGATGCATCAGCTGCATTCAATATTGCATCGATGACCTTATATATGGGTTGGTTGGTTGGTTGGGTTTTATGGCGCAAGGTCCAAAAACGGACATGCTGCGCCAGGAAGAATGTTTTAAAGCATATATTTAATTATTATTTTTAAAACCCAAGCAACATTAAAACCTTAAAAAACAAAAATTAGTGTACATATTTTACATTAAAATCCAATTATAAAGTATAAAATGAAAATCAAAATATATATACTTTTAAAATTTAGAAAACATAAATTAAATATTATGTAAAAAACCTATTGCCCTCAAAAAGGCAAATAGGTTCCTGTGGGGTTGTTCCCCAAGCAAATCATATAATGTTAAAATATCACAGTTAAAAAAGTGTAAACGATATTGGTTAAAATATGAACATGAAATTAAAATATGATAAACAGTGAATGGTTCATCACACGTTTCACACCAAGGATTTAATTCATTTAGAAACAAATGTCTATGTGTGAAACGTGTGTGTCCGATACGAAGGCGGGTCAATCTTACATCAGCACTTCGTATCGGTAAAACTGCTAATGAGGTGATGTATGGAAATATGGCGCGCAATTTATTGTTGACCTGCATGTTCCATGACTCCTGCCACAGACAATAGATTTGTTTTTTAACATTTCTTCTCACATCAGACAAAGGAACTGATGGAAGACATGGGCCTGATGCAGATTTAGCAGCTGCATCCGCCCTTTCATTGCCATCAAGACCTACGTGACTTGGGATCCAGCAGAAAATAATGTCATATCCCTTGCCAGCAAGGGAATCTAATGCTCGGAAAATTCTAGACACAACAGGATGACAGTCAAAACCACTGTTTCGCAAAGCTTCCAACACACTCAAACTGTCAGTATAAACACAGTATTTGGAGCTATCACATGTATTCATCTGCTGAAGAGCTTGATAAATAGCTAGTGCTTCAGCAGTGAAGATGGAACAGGATGGATGGAGGCTGTAGCTAAGAGTTTTATTCTCAATAACTACAGCACAACCAACATGTCCTGCAGATTTTGATCCATCTGTGAAAACTGGTGTGTACGTAGTATACTGACAGCGATGTGAGGCATATAGCTGCTGGAAAACAGTAGTTGTTGTGTCTGATTTTCTAAAACGAGCAAAAGGATTGATGATTTTAATCTGTGGATCATACCAAGGTGGATGTAGAAGAAAGTCCGTTTTGTCTAAACGGACATCACATAGGTCTGAAAATAATAAGTTGGACTTTGTCCGAGTGAGAAAAGGTGGAATGCTGTATGAACGTGCGTCATACAGCCTTATAAGTGCAGGAGTAGTAGTCATGGAACGTAATGGATGATGAGGGTCAGACATAATTTTTGCATAATAATTGAGAGACAGCTGCATTCGTCTCAGGTCTAAAGGCAGTTGTTGGCAGATTGCATATAGACTCTGGACGGGTGATGTGCGGAATGCGCCTGAGCATATTCTCAAAGCAGAGTGATGTATTGTATCCAATCTGCGCAGAACGGAAGACCTAGCCGATCCATACACAGCACACCCATAGTCAATACGAGATAAAATTAATGACTGGTAGACACGAAGTAGTGCCGTGCGATCAGCACCCCAAGATGTATTAGAAAGCACCTTGAGGATATTAAGCGATCGCTCGCACTTCTTCCGCAAATGAAGAACATGCGGAAGAAAATTTAACTTTCGGTCAAATGTTATACCCAAAAATTTTATCTCGTTGACAACAGGGATAGGTGTATTATTTATATAGATAGTAGGATCATTATGTAGGCTGGTCTTCTTGCAGAAATGGACACAATTACTCTTGCCAGGAGACAATGTGTGGCCATTCTCAGCACACCATGCAGCAAGTTTATTAACTGATGTTTGTAGTTGTCTCTCAATTAAACGCATGTTAGAACCCTCACATGATATTTGCAGGTCATCAACATAAAGTGTGCCATATACAGGAGGTGAAATTTGATGGAGGATGCGACTTATGTACAAGTTAAAAAGGGTGACACTTAAAATAGAGCCTTGGGGTACACCCTCGGCTTGGATAAAAGTATTGGAAAGAACTGTTCCAATACGTATTTTGAAAACACGGGAGCGTAAGAAATTCTTCAGGAATATCGGAAGATTACCCCGAAAGCCAAAATCATATAGTGAACGGAGAATTCCATATCGCCATGTACGGTCATATGCCTTCTCTATGTCGAAGAAAATGGAAACGAGATGATTCCTCCGCACAAAGGCGTTGCGGATCTGCGTTTCCAAATATATGATGTTATCAAGAGTGGATCTTCCTTTACGGAAGCCACTCTGATTGATATGAATACATTTATTTGTTTCTAGGACATATACGAGACGGGCGTTGACCATACGTTCGAGAGTCTTACATAAGCAACTCGTCAGAGCTATTGGTCGGTAGTGTGAAGGAACAGAAGGATCCTTACCAGCCTTAAGGATCGGAATCACTATTGCTTCGCTCCAAAGTGATGGAAATTTGTTTTCAGTCCAGATCCTATTGAACAATAACAACAAGTTCAACAGAGAATCTGGACTTAAATGACGAAGCATTTCATAGCTGATTCCATCGGGTCCTGGACTGGTATTATTGGCCTGCTGTAATGCTCTCTTCAATTCCAACATCCGAAATTCACAGTTGTAAGGCAAAGCTTGTCCATGGTTGAAATGAATTTGTGTTCGCTCAGCACGACTCTTTGTCCTTAAGAACGAAGGACTATAAGAGTCGTTGCTTGAGACGCTGGCAAAGGTTTCACCAAGGACGTTAGCGATGTCCTCAGGAGAAGAGTATACAGCAGCTCCGGATTTCAAAATAGGAATAGAAAATTCTCTATATATTCCATTGGCTGCTTTCACTCTTCTCCACAACTGTTGACTGGATGTGGAAGAAGTAATTGAGGATACATAGCGCGACCAGGATTCCTTCTGACTTCGTCGACGAGTTCTGCGAGCTAATGCTTTGGCTCTCTTAAAGGCGATAAGATTCTCCGTTGTGGGGTATCTTCTAAATAACCCCCATAACTTCCTCTGTTTCTTATAGGTTTTTTGACATTCATCATTCCACCAAGGTTTGCAACGCCTGTTTGGTATAGAGGAACTCTTAGGTATAGATGCGTCAGCTGCATTAGTAATTGTTTCGGTGACTTTACTTACGGCATCATCAACATCTACGATCATAACCATTTCGTTATCAATAACTGCCAATTGTGTAAATAACGTCCAATCTGCCCGACTGTACACGTAAGTAGGTAGACGTTGTTCTACACTACTACCTCCAGTCTGGGAGATGACGAGAGGAAAATGATCGCTATTATGCAGATCATTTCCTACATTTAAATTTAACAATGGCAGAAGAGATGGTGAACAAATGGCCAGATCGAGAGAATGAAATGTTCTTGTGGGTACATGGAAATAAGTCTTCTCGTCGGTATTAAGCAGACAGAGACAGTTGTCTGAAATAAACCGCTCTATCTGCCGACCGCGAGAATTAGTATCATCACTTCCCCACAAAGAACTATGGCCGTTAAAGTCACCTAACAGTAGAAATGGTGTTGGCAGCTGATCTATTAATGCATCGAGTTCCTCTTGGCGGATGACATCATGTGGTGGTAAATATAAACTACAGACTGTTAATAAGCATATAGTATGAATTCTTACAGCAACAGCCTGTAGAGTAGTATTTAAATGCTGGGCAGTGCTGGGATAGTTGTTGGATGTTAAAATGCAAACTCCTCCAGACACTGCACCATCGTCACCACAGTCTTTTCTAAAGCTTTTAAACCCACGCATGGAGAAGTTATTGTTGGACTTCAGGAATGTTTCCTGAAGTGCAATGCATGCGGGGTTGTAGGCTGAAATTATAGACTTGATGTCATCATGATGGGAACGCAAACCATGGCAGTTCCAAGAAACAAAGGAAGTTATTATGTAGTTTGAAAAGCTCCTCTCCCGGAGCTGGAAAGCGTGTCTTCTAACATCTCCTCGAGAGATAAATCCTCTTCCGAGGGATGTAAAGATACAGCGTCAGCCTCCAGGGACAAGGCTTTACGGGTGGATATGGAGGGTCGATTTGAACCCTCCTTTGAAGATTTTAATTTATAAGCCTTTGTTACTTTTGTTTTAGTCAAAGGAGCTTTTCTTTTGCTCAATGTTGATGAGACAGATTTTGGCTTTGATGTTGAAGTTTGGGGTAATTTAATAAGGGGGAGTGGAACCGATTCGGTTTGTGTACCAGCTGATCTGGTGACTTTTTTGCAGCGGCCGCATAACTCACACCAGGCTGCGGTGTGCGAGAGGTAACTAGTTTTCTTGCCTCAGGGTAGGAACATTTATTTTTCACCTTATAAGTAGTAATTTCTTTTCAATTACCCATTGAGGACAACTTCGAGAGTAGGAGGGGTGGTCACCATGACAGTTGACACACCTCTCCTTGGCTGTACAGTTTGAACTATCGTGGCCAACCACCGCGCAGCGAGCGCAGGTGGGTTTGCCTCTGCAAGCACCTCTCGAGTGCCCAAAACGTTGGCATTGAAAACAACGCAAGGGATTTGGAATATAAGGCCGAACGGGCAGACTCATATAAGCAGCTTTAATGTTGTCTGGAAGGTCTGGAGTCGCAAAGGTCAGAATGAGATGTTTAGTGTCTATGAACTTATCATCTCTTCTGACAGTAATGCGTTTAACTGCACAGACCTTCTGACTCTGCAAATTTTCGAGTATCTCATCCGTCGGCGAGTTCAGCAAATCCCTAGCGGAAATTACTCCTTGGGAAAAATTTAGATTACCGTGAGGCGAGACAGTTACCTCCATGTTAGCTAACTTTTGCATGCTACTAAGCATAGCTGCTTGTGTAGAGTTAGCAGCCTCTAGCAATAAGTCACCTGATCTTAACTTACGTACGGTCTTCACTTCCCCAATTAAACCAGATATTCCCTTTTGTATAAGAAAGGGGGATACTTGTTCAAAGGAACCCTCCTTTCTTTTAATAACAAAAAATTTCATTTCTTTATTTTCCAAAAATTGCTCCCGTGGGAGAGTAGAAAACTTTTTATTCTCCATGTAATTAGAGGTAAAATTTCGGGACCTGACCGCACCACCCACCACCGAGTCCAACAAGGGGATGCAGACCAGCTGCACCAGTGCTAGCCAGGTCCTATACGCTCACAGTACATCCCTGAAGTGGCCTCCACCCTTAACGAGTCACCCAGTAGATGTACCGATCGCTTGATCCATAAAGCCGATTGATGTGCTGAGGACCACAACACACCTCCCGTTTACCTGAAGCAGAGGCCAAAGTAATGTGTTGGTCTCTGGGGGCCTCAATTACCAGGACCCTCCTTTCCAGGGACACGGGTCTCCACGCACGGCAAACACGTGGGTGATTTAGTCCTCAAGAGTAGCTAATAGCAACAGAGTGGCGAAAGCTACTCAAGGGGAGCCCTCAACCTCTTGCGAGGCAACCACACTGAGGGAGAAGAGGAAGAAAAAGCAGAAGAATAGAGGAGAGAAGAAAAGAAAGAAGAGGACAGATCACTAGGGTACCTCGGGATTGTGACACCCGTGTTTACCTAAAGAAGGTAAACCCCCTGAGGGGGACCTTATATATGGGATCATCAATATCATCGATCGTAACCATTGCATTATCAACAACTGCCAATTGTGTGAAAAGCGTCCAATCTGCCCGACTGTACACGTAAGTAGGTAGACGTTGTCCTACACTACTACCTCCAGTCTGGGAGATGACGAGAGGAAAATGATCGCTATTATGCAGATCATTTCCTACTATTAGATCTAACAATGGCAGAAGAGATGGAGAACAGATGGCTAGATCGAGAGAATGAAACGTTCTTGTGGGTATATGGAAATAGGTCTTCTCGTCGGTATTAAGCAGACAGAGACAGTTTTCTGAAATAAACCGCTCTATCTGCCGACCGCGAGAATTAGTATCGTCATTTCCCCACAAAGAACTATGGCCGTTAAAGTCACCTAACAACAGAAATGGTGTAGGCAGCTGATCTGTTAAAGCATCGAGTTCCTCTTGATGGATGACATCGTGTGGTGGTAAATATAAACTACAGACTGTAATTAAACATGAAGTGTGGATTTTCACAGCTACAGCCTGTAGAGTAGTATTCAATGGATGGACAGTGCTGGGGAAATTATTTGATGTTAAAATACAAACACCACCAGACACTGTACCATCATCACCACAGTCTCTTCTAAAGCATTTAAACCCTCGCATAGTAATGTTATTGAAAGACTTCAGGAATGTCTCCTGAAGTGCTACGCATGCAGGGTTGTAAGCTGATATAAGAGACTTGATGTCATCAAGATGTGATCGCAAACCATGGCAGTTCCAAGATACAAAGGAAGTTATTGTTTAGTTTTAAAAGCTCCTTTACTGGAGCTGGAAGGCGGGTCTTCTGTCATATCCTCGAACGATCCATCATCGTCCGAGGGAAATAGAGAAATCGCGTCAGTCTCCAGGCATGAGAAAGCATTATGGGTGGAAATAGATGCTTTTGCTTTTCTTAATTTTAAAGCTTTTTCTGCCTTTGATTTTGCAAAAGGAGCTTTTTTTGAAAATGTAGGAGATTTTTTGAATTTAGGCTTTTCTGATACTTGGGGTAATTTTACTGGGGAAACCAAAATTGGTTCAGTTTGTGTGCTGCTCGATTTGGTGACTTTTCTGGCAGCTGTGGCATAACTGACTCCAGTCTGGGGAGTGCGGGAAGTGACCAATCGTCTCGCCTCAGGATATGAGCATTTATGGTTAACCTTAATTGTGGCTATCTCCTTTTCCAGCAAATACTGAGGACAACTTCGAGAATAGGAGGGATGGTCACCTTGACAGTTGACACATCTCTCCTTCGCTGTGCAGTTGGTGCTATCATGGCCTACCACCGCGCAGCGTGCGCAGGTGATTTTGCCTCTGCAAGCGTTTCTCGAGTGTCCAAAGCGCTGACATTGGAAACATCGCAAGGGATTTGGAATATATGGCCTTACGGGTAAGTTCATGTACGCAGCTTTTACATACTGCGGAAGGTCTGGCGTCGCAAAAGTCAGAACAAGGTGCTTAGTGTCAATAACTTTGCCATCCCGTCTGACTGTGATGCGTCTTACGCCACAGACCTTCTGATTCTGTAAATTTTCAAGAATTTCTTCCGTAGGCGAATATAACAAATCCCTTGCTGAGATAACTCCACATGAAAAGTTAAGGTTGCTGTGAGGCGAAACAGTCACTTCCAAGTTTGCCAAGGATTTCATGCTTGCCAGAATTTCTGCTTGTGAGTCAGATGCTGCCTCAACAAGCAAGTCACCGGAGCGCATTTTCTGAACTTTCTTAACTTCCCCAACAATACCCGATATTCCTTTAGATATAAGGAAAGGAGAGACTGTTGTAAAATTTCCCTCTTTCCTTTTTATTACGAAAAATTTTGGTTTTAAATTTTCAAGTTGGTGCTCCCGTGGGAGAAAAGTAAAATTTTTATTCTCCATAATAATAAAATAAAATTTCGGGACCTGACCGCACCACCCACCACCGAGTCCAACAAGGGGATGCAGACCAGCTGCACCAGTGCTAGCCAGGTCCTATACGCTCACAGTACATCCCTGAAGTGGCCTCCACCCTTAACGAGTCACCCAGTAGATGCACCGATCGCTTGATCCATAAAGCCGATTGATGTGCTGAGGACCACAACACACCTCCCGTTTACCTGAAGCAGAGGCCAAAGTAATGTGTTGGTCTCTGGGGGCCTCAATTACCAGGACCCTCCTTTCCAGGGACACGGGTCTCCACGCACGGCAAACACGTGGGTGATTTAGTCCCCAAGAGTAGCTAATAGCAACAGAGCGGCAAAAGCTACTCAAGGGGAGCCCTCGACCTCTTGCGAAGCAACCACACTGAGGGAGAAGAGGAAGAAAAAGCAGAAGTAGAGAGGAGAGAAGAAATTAAAGAAGAGGACAGATCACTAGGGTACCTCGGGATTGTGACACCCGTGTTTACCTGAAGAAGGTAAACCCCCTGAGGGGCGAATAAAGTTTTAGAGGAGTATTTTTATTTTATTTATTATTATTATTTATTTTTTTATTATTTTTTTTTCATATATATATATTTAAACCCAAGCAACATTAAAACACAAAAACCAGTGTATAAGTTATCTTAAAATGTATAAATTAAGTAAGATAAATCAAATATATATAAAATCTTAAAATGTATATATAAATCATATAAAAATTAAAAAACCTATTGCTCTCAAATAAGCAAATAGGTTTTTGTGGGGTAGGAGGGCCGGGGCACACTAAATCTGGCCACAAGGTCCTCCAGGTGAGGTAATTCATCTGGGGGTGGCAGGTCAAGTCTTGGGAATCTTCTGCTTGCTCCCTGCTTCAAAATCACGAAGACTTTACCAGTTGGATAGACAGCTGCTTCTATCCAACTGGTAAAGTCCATCTAAGGGCTAGGTACAGGGCAACAACAACAGTAATGGTATGTGTGAACAAAAAGAAAAATAAAAAAACCAAAAATACCCTGCCTTCCATCACCCATTGTGACATGATCGCTTCCGTTGATGTCATCGAAATTTAAAAAAAGCATGCATCCAATAATAATGTATCTAATGAAATAATAATGTGTGTTTTTAGATCCAGCGTTACTGGGCACATAAAATAAAAATAACATATATCCAGTAATGGTATGTGTGAACAAAAATTCAAAATTATACAATGCACTACCTTGACACTTAAAAAAGGATCGTATGCCATAAATATTGAGTATCTATAATTTCCGATGAGCAATAATGTATGTTTAATGAATTTATAATTATAATTAAAAATTTCTACTAGGTTGAACATGCCGGTTCTACTGTGCAGTATATAATTTATTTAAAATGGCTGTCTGTGCAATTTTTAATTAATTAAAATGTGTGCAACAATGTTAACTAATCATATCTTTGAAAATGTTCTCCATTGGGTATTTGAATTTGTAATCTTGCATATTGAGTAGCATGCACGTTCTACTATATAAAATTAAATTAACACCATAATTTGGCAATATTCCGTAATTACCAAACACCGCAATTAGCCAATATTGACTATTGATGCTTGGGTAATATGATATAATGTATGTTTAATTAAAGAAAAATGAGTCTATACATTGTAAAAAGTACTAGATATTTTGTGTATAGTGAATTGACAATTTAAATATGCTTTTCAGGTTCTTAGAATTTACACTTTATCAGTCACTTTAAATATTTCTATTGTTTATATGTAAAAAGAGAAATGAAATATTAATATATGAATTATTGTCTCTTCATTTCTTTCTTGTCTTTTCACTGTCTAGATTAGAAAAAGAGGAAATAAAAGATAATTTACAAGATCGTGGCAAAAATTTTTGTCATTTATAAACAATTTATTTCTATCTTTGTCAGTCTTAATTCATGTCTTTAGGTTACTTGAAACGAGAAGATAAATCAACTTAGCTAGAATACTGTACGGTAAAAGCTTTATAATTAAAAATGTGTGTGTAAATTTTGTTTTTTTTTTAATTTTTATAACATTTTAAATAATTGCTATAATGTGTTTAGTTTTAAATTTGGATAACATGCGATAAAACGTGTTTAATTAAGAAGAATCAAATATATGTAAAATAATACATTTTTTACAAAAACCTTAAATATTATGTAATATTTGCAATGATGTGTGTTTAATTAAAGTGAATTAAATGTATTCTACTAAATTATACTTTCTCAGCATATCCTAACACAGATAAAGTTTAATTATTCATTGGACGAGTGGATACACAAGTTTGACTTTTTAAATTCTTAGAATTTTAATTATCAATCATGTTAATGATTTCAATTGTTTAGATGCAAAAACAGAGACAAATAAAATATTGTATCAAATATTGTTGTTCCATTTCTTTCTTTTCATTGTATAGCGTAAAAGTTTTGGAAATAAAGATAATTTTAAAAATTTGCTGCTAACAGTTTTGTCATTATTAATAACATTTATTTCTATGTATGACAGTCTAATCCATTTCTTTATACTACTTGAAACAAGCAGATTGATCAGTTTCACTTGATTTCTATATAGTAAGAGGTTGATAATTCAAAATTGCGTTTCTTAATTCTTACAACAAAGTTAATTTTCGGTCAAAGATAATACACAGGAATTTTATTTCATTGACTACTTGTATTGGAGTGTTGTTGATATTTATCATGGGATCATTATGAAGGCGTCTTTCTACAGAAATAGGCATCTGCTTTTGCTTGGAGATAAATTGTGGCCATTCTCAGCACACCATGCAGCTAGTTTATTAACAGCTGTTTGTAATTGTCTCTCAGTTATCCGCATATTAGACCTCTCACATTATATTTGCAGGTCATCAACAAAGAAAGCACCATGTACTGATGATGGAATTCGATAAAGCATGTTACTGATGAATAAGCTAAAAAGTGTGACACTTAAAATAGAGCCTTGAGGAACACCCTCAGATTGTGTAAAAGTAGTGGAAGTATAGTTTCCAATACGTACTTTAAAACCACGGGAGCATAAAAAATTTTGTAGGAATATCGGCAGATAACCCGAAAGCCAAAATCATATAATGTACGGAGAATTCCATATCGCCATGTACGGTCGTATGCCTTCTCAAATGCTCTTCTTCGCTATGTCAAAGAAAATGGAAACCAGATGGTTTCTCCGCACAAAAGCGTTGCGGATTTGTGTTTCCAAGTGTGTCATATTATCAAGAGTGGATCTTCCTTTACGAAAGCCACTCTGTGATTCTTATGAATACAATTATTAGTTTCTAAGACATGTACGTGTAATGGAGGTGGATGCTGCCTTGCACAAGGCAACAGAAAACAATACAGTTGATGCGTTTATGACATTTCTAGGTAGTTGTATCTTGTAGTTTCCTGGTGTTATTCTGCATCAATGTCGTGCACGATGTTGTTTTAAAAACATAGCTTAAATTGCAGAAGAAATGATTTTATAAGATACACATGTTCCTCATTTGTTAATATTACACCAAATCAACTACTATACATACACACCTTTCTTTACCTAGACTAAGACAATAAATGAGATATTGGATATTTTGTTACGAATTTAATAGTAATGTTAATAACAAAAATTATGATCAAACTCTAATATTTTAATATACTTATTGAGAGAAAAGTTTATTATTCTGTAAACAGAAGTGCACTTTCTAATTGTTCTTACTTGAAGATCTATACTGCCATTCAATTCTGCTTGCCTCAGTTGAGAAATAAACTACTCCAACACCCCCTAAAGACAAGGCCTGCGCATGAAAACTTTTTTCTGGAATAAGTCATGCACATAAGGCTGACCAACGACCCCCTTAAGTTGAAATTTCTATTTCTATTTCCTGTCGCCTGCTCAACGACTTATTTCAGTCTCTGTAGGGAGTTAATGTTTCACGTGTGCCTTGTCTCAAAAATTTCATTAAAGGTATTATATTATTTCAAGAAATTTTATAAAAATGTCGTTCAAGTGTTCAATTGTCAATTACCGATTGAACTACGATGGAGAATCAAAGGTATCTGTCTTCAGTTTTCCTAAAAATGAATATATGATAAGAAGATTCCTCTAGAAAATCTAAAAATGTCAAAAAATTCTAGGATAAGTCTCATACTATTTATTTAAAATAACTATAATTAAATCGTTAGTGAAATAGATTTTTTTAAATTTAAAACGCACACTTGTTGCGGCATGCATATAAGAAATATTAAAGTTAACATTATTTCAATCAATCATAATTGTATGTTCTTTTCATCTTATAAAAATTCTCATTCTATAGTTAACCTGTTTCTAATTTGTAAAACTTTGAATAGCTTTGACAATTATTAAAAAAATATTCCCTATTTAATTAATCTAATTATATTTAATCATTGGTAAATTAAGTTTTACCATGTAATGAAAACAACTTTTTTAAGTGTTTTAGAGAATTCAACTGAATATAGTTTACATTTATCTTAATAGAGTTTTTCTTCTGTTTTTTCACGTTTGTGAGCATCACTTTGTAGAGAGTGATATCTTGAGATGTTCAGAGCTATATGTAGAGAAAACACTGGTGAAAATCTGAGTTCTCCCTTACGACACTCACGAATGAAGTCACAAGCTATTCCCTTAATCCCCATATCATGCTTATAATTACGCGTTCTAATGTGTAAATTTTCTATGCTCAGTTAGTAACTAATCATATTCTACTATTTTTCTAATATGACAGTAAATATAAATTAAACTTATCTATTAAACGATGTAATACTACCCAAGTTAAAAAGAGAAATATGAAGTTTGCGTGGTCGATGATAGGAAATCTTCGAAAGAAATCGCCGTTATTATGGTTAACCTACCAGATTGAAGCGAAGCCGAGGATTTTAAAAATACATTTTCGCAAATAACCAATACAGAATGGATAACATATATTTCCAGTACCAGTATTCAGAGGTAAATATTTTGATGATTATATATATATATATATATATTAAGTATATAACTGTTTTTTACTATATTAATATTCATGACACATGTTTTTAAATCATTTTCACTGCTTTAAATAAGTGTTTCTCAACACAAAAAATACAATGAAGCATTTAGAAATGTTTTTTTTTAATATATATATTCTGATCTGTTTTTAGTATTTCTATTTATTTAAATTAACTTTAGCTAAATTTGTTTCATAGAATGGAATTTAATGAAACATGGAACATAGCAAGTCGAATAAATCAAAGAATTCTAAAAGAAATGCTAAGAGCACAGCTACTTTAAAAATTGTTACTAAAAAAATTACTAAAGATACTTTTCAAAAAAATCATTTTCTTAAATTAACTTCACCTTTGGTTGGAGAAATAAGTTTCTCTGAGTCATTTGCATAATACTAGTACTGACGAAGCATTAAGAATGTTAAGAGTCACTGATAATGTAAGACTAATTCTATTATTTATTTAGTCAAATAATACATATTATGTGTGAATGAGATTTATAAATTTTAATTTTCTTTAGGTGAAGGAAAAGTTTTTTGGGTACTTTGATTCTGGCTTGGGACCAGCAGAAGCTATTCGTTGTCACGAAAATGCATTTTTGTAGGGGAAGATTTTTGTAACTGGGCAAATTCCTCTTTAAATCCAATACAGTCACAAGTAAATTACTAGCATAGTTGAACATAGCATGAAAATAGAGGATAAATAATTATTATATTATAGTTAGTAATTCTGAAAGTAATTTACACAAATAATAATTTATGAATCTTTTTATAAATTAAGATCATTGATTTTTAAGTATTGTTGTCTGTTTAAACTTACTTTTTTTGCATTATTTGTTATAAACACATTTTGTTCAAACTGAATAATTTATTTTCATTTTGTTTCATTCCTTAATATTTGAAGCTGTATTAAGAAAGACTAAATGAGTTTCTAAATCTAATTTAAAATTTAAATATGCATAGCGAAATTTCATATTTTTTTAACAGATAATCTGTGATTATATTCAAAAAAATATGATATTTATAATATGTGTTTACTTTGAAAACTAAGTTAAAAAAAAAGCATAAAATATACAATAATTATCAGAAATTCAAGGTATTTACTATAAAGCAGAGAGTAGTTTTTAATTTTGCTTAAATTTAAATATTTGCAGACTGTTCCACTGTACTTGGAAATTTTAATGTTTGCTTTTTGCTTTCTATAAAATTATTGCAATATTTCTATATTCTCATGGTTATTCATTTTTTTAGTATGCAAATGAAGAAAATATACCTGCCACAGCTTATAAAGATGTCGTCAATGAAGTTTTTAAATATCCAGCTTTTTTCCAAAGATTTCTTTCATTTTATGAAAGGAAGGTTAAATGGCAATTATTAGAACGCAAGTCACTGGTAACAAGGCAAAATAATACAAACAATTTTGCAAAGGTAACTATTAGAATTCTTAAAGATATTGTTCTAAATACATTGCTCAAAAAAATTGAAGGATATTGTAAGTTTTACATAAAATAAAGATATAAACGAATTTTTTTTTGCTGAAAATGGAAGAAGAGAATCACAAATGAAAATTTTTCTGATTTTATAACTGTAGAGTATGCTAATTTTGAGTTCGACGTCAAAAACGTCACTTCAGAAGCAGTGAATGAAATTTGACTTTCAACTGAGCAATGAATACAAAGAAGATCGGTATTCAGTGACTGCTTTGTTTCGTACGATGCCTCAGCGAAATCATTTAACCGATTCAGAAGCTAGGAATTGTTGGTAGTTTAGAAGGGGCCAAACTCAAGCCTGAGTAGAGCAAGCCATTGGAGTGCCACAAAGTATGATTTCCAGGATCTGGTTGGTTGGTTGGTTGGTTGGGTTTTATGGCGCAAGGTCCAAAATTGGACATGCTGCGCCAAGAATTAGTTTTGTGTAACTTTATTTAATTTTAATTTTTTATTTATTAATTTTCAAAAACCCAAACATTATTAAAATATTAAAAAACAAAAATAAGTGTATATACTATATTAAAATCTAGTTATAAAATATAGAAAATGAAAATAACAATTATTTGTATAATTTTTTTAAAATCCAAAATGCAAATTAAATATAATGTATAAAACCTATTGCTTTCAAGAAAGCGAATAGGTTTCCATGGGGTGGATCCCCTATTAAATCAGATAAAATTAATAAATTAGTATTAAAAAAGTGTAAACGTTGCTGGATAAAATCATGACATGAAATTAAAATATGTTGAACAGTGTATGATTCATCACACGCTTCACACCATGGAGTTAGTTCACTTAGAAACAAATGTCTGTGTGTGAAACGTGTGTGTCCGATACGAAGGCGAGTTAATCTAACATCAGCACTTCGTAGCGGTAAAACTGATAATGAAATGAGATATGGGAAAATGGTACACAATTTGTTGGTGACCTGCATGCTCCAAAACTCCTGGAAGAGGGAGTAGACATGATTTTTAATATACTTCCTCACATCTGAAAGAGGGATTGAAAGTTGTATTGACGTTGAGGCTGCTTTAGCAGCCGCGTCTGCCTTTTCATTTCCCTCGAGACCTACGTGACTTGGGATCCAACAAAATTTGATATCATTCCCCTTGCCAGCAAGGGAATCCAATGTTTGGAAAATCTTGGACACAACCGGATGACAATGAATGTTCAAATTCTCCAACGCTTTTAATACACTCAAGCTGTCAGTATACACGCAAAAGGAATGAGAATTTACAGTATTCACGAGCTGAAGCGCATTATAAATTGCTGTGGCTTCAGCTGTAAAGATGGAGCAGGAAGCATGAAGGCTGTAACTGTATGTAACATTATTCATAAAAATACCACAGCCGACATGTCCTGCTGTTTTAGAACCATCCGTGAATACTGGCGTGTAGGAAGAATACTGACAGCGATGTGAATAATATAGCTGTTGGAAAATTGTAGGCGTTGTGTCCGATTTTCTACAATCAGCAAATGGATTGATAATCAATATTTGTGGATCATACCAAGGTGGATGTACTAAAATGTCCGTTTTAATGAAACGGACATCACGTAGGTCAGATAAGGATAAATGGTTTTTTGTTCGAGTGAGGAAGGGTAGGATGCTATATGGTCTAGCATCATATATTCTCTTCAAAGCAGGAGTAAGAGCAAAAGAACATAAAGGATGGTGAGGGTCAGACATAATTTTACAATAATAATTGAGAGACAGCTGCATACGTCGCAGGTCTAACGGCAGTTGTTGACAAATTGCATATAGACTCTGGACGGGTGATGTGCGGAATGCGCCAGAACATATTCTCAGAGCAGAATGATGGACAGTGTCCAGTCTGCGTAAAACAGAAGACCTAGCGGATCCGTAAACAACACAACCGTAGTCTATGCGAGATAAAATTAATGATTGGTAAACTCGGAGGAGTGACGTGCGATCAGCACCCCAAGATGTATTTGAAAGCACCTTGAGGATATTGAGCGATCGCTCGCACTTCTTCCGCAGATATAATATATGCGGAAGAAAGGTTAATTTACGATCAAATATCACTCCGAGGAATTTTACCTCACTGACCACTGGTATAGGTGTGTTGTTTATACGAATGACGGGATCATTGTGGAAGCTAGTCTTCCTGCAGAAATGGACACAATTGCTCTTGCTAGGAGATAGTGTATGGCCATTCTCAGCACACCATGCAGCAATTTTATTAACAGATGTTTGTAATTGTCTCTCAATTAAATTCATGTTAGACCCTTCACAAGAGATTTGCAGGTCATCAACGTACAAGGTACCATGCACAGAAGGTGAAAGTTGATGAAGAATGCAACTGATATGAAGATTAAAAAGGGTGACACTTAAAATACTTCCCTGAGGAACACCTTCAGGTTGGTTAAAAGTATTGGACAAAAACGTACCAATACGAACTTTAAAACCACGGGAGCGTAAAAAGTTTTCTATAAATATCGGCAAATTACCCCTAAAGCCAAAATTATACATCCTACGGAGAATTCCATAACGCCACGTACGGTCATATGCCTTCTCAATGTCGAAGAAAATGGAGACCAGATGGTTCCTCCGCACAAAAGCATTGCGGATTTGGGTCTCCAAATATGTGATATTATCAAGAGTGGATCTCCCTTTACGGAAGCCACTCTGATTAATATGTATACATTTATTTTTTCTAAGACATATACGAGACGGGCGTTGACCATACGTTCGAGAGTCTTACACAAGCAACTCGTCAGAGCTATTGGTCGATAATTTGAAGGAACAGAAGGATCCTTACCAGCCTTAAGGATTGGAATCACTATTGCTTCGCTCCAAAGTGATGGAAATTTATTTTCAGTCCAGATCCTATTGAACAAGTAAAGTAAGTTCAACAGGGAGTCTGGACTTAAATGACGAAGCATTTGATAGCTGATTCCATCTGGTCCTGGGCTAGTATCATGGGCCTGCTGTAATGCTCTCTTCAATTCCAACATCCGAAATTCACAGTTGTAAGGTAAAGCTTGTCGATGGTTGAAACGAATTGGTGTTCGCTCAGCACGACTCTTAGTCCTCAGGAACGAAGAACTGTAAGAGTCGTTGCTTGAGACGCTAGCAAAGGTTTCACCAAGGACATTAGCGATGTCCTTAGGAGAAGAGTGCACAGCAGCTCCGGATTTCAAAATAGGAATTGAAAATTCTCTATAGATTCCATTGGCTGCCTTCACCCTTCTCCACAACTGCTTACTGGAAGTTGAAGATGTTATTGAAGATACATAGCAGGACCAGGATTCCTTCTGACTTCGACGACGAGCTCTGCGAGCTAGTGCTTTTGCTCTCTTAAAGGCGATAAGATTCTCCGTTGTGGGGTACCTCCGAAATAACCCCCATAACTTCCTTTGTTTTTTAAAAGTTTGTTTACATTCATCATTCCACCATGGCTTGCAACGCCGGTGTGGTGAAGAGGAACTTTTTGGTATTGATGCCTCAGCTGCATTTATAATTGTTTCAGTGACTTTAGATACGGCATTATCAATATCATCGATCGTAACCATTTCGTTATCAACAGCTGCCAATTGTGTAAATAACGTCCAATCTGCCCGACTGTACACGTAAGTAGGTAGGCGTTGTCCTACACTACTACCTCCAGTCTGGGAGATGACGAGAGGAAAATGATCGCTATTGTGCAGATCATTTCCTACAATTAAATTTAACAATGGCAGAAGAGATGGAGAACAAATGGCCAGATCGAGAGAATGAAATGTTCTTGTGGGTACATGGAAATAAGTCTTCTCGTCGGTATTAAGCAGACAGAGACTGTTATCTGAAATAAACCGCTCTATCTGCCGACCGCGAGAATTAGTATCATCATTTCCCCACAGAGAACTATGGCCGTTAAAGTCACCTAACAACAGAAATGGTGTTGGCAGCTGATCTACTAATGCATCGAGTTCCTCTTGGCGGATGACATCGTGTGGTGGCAAATACAAACTACAGACTGTCAACAAGCATGAAATATGAATTCTTACAGCAACAGCCTGTAGAGTAGTATTCAATGGATGGGCAGTGCTGGGAAAAGTATTAGATGTTAATATACAAACACCTCCAGACACTGCACCATCGTCACCACAGTCTTTTCTAAAGCTTTTAAACCTACGCATGGAAAAGTTATTGCTAGACTTCAGGAAAGTTTCCTGAAGTGCAACACATGCGGGGTTGTAGGCTGAAATTATAGACTTGATGTCATCATGATGAGAACGCAAACCATGGCAGTTCCAAGAAACAAAGGAAGTTATTGTTTAATTTGAAAAGCTCCTTTCCCGGAGCTGGAAGGCATGTC
Organism: Latrodectus hesperus; assembly: GCA_037975125.1. Classification (NCBI taxonomy): domain Eukaryota; kingdom Metazoa; phylum Arthropoda; class Arachnida; order Araneae; family Theridiidae; genus Latrodectus; species Latrodectus hesperus. The sequence continues at coordinate 108,729,238 of CM075852.1, read as the reverse complement.
ATCTGACATCTCCTCGAGTGACAGATCTTCGTCAGAGGGATGTAGAGACACAGCGTCAGCTTCAAGGGATAAGGCTTTACGGGTGGATATGGAGGGTCTAAAATTGCCCTCCTTTGCAGATTTAAGTTTTAATGCCTTTAGGGCTTTAGATTTAGCCATCGGAGCTTTTCTTCGGAGAGTATTTGCGGATGTTGTTTTTGACTTTTTCTCAGATGTATGGGGTAATTTGACTATTGGAAGTGAAAGAGCATCCGTTTGGGTACTAGCCGTTCTGGTGACCTTGGCGGCGACAGAAGCATAGCTAACTCCTGCTTGAGGTGTTCGTGCTGTAACAGCACGTCTCGCCTCAGGATATGAGCAGTTATTCTTAACTTTAGTGGTTGTGATCTCCTTTTCCAGTATCCAGATAGGACAACTCCTAGCGTAGGAGGGGTGGTCACCCTTACAGTTGACACACCTCTCCTTTGCAGTACAAGACGAACTGTCGTGGCCAACTGCTGCGCAGCGAGCGCAAGTCAGTTTGCCTCTGCAAGTCGCTTTTGGAGTGACCAAATCTCTGGCACTGGAAACAACGCAAAGGATTTGGAATAAATGGCCTTACGGGTAGATGCATATACGCAGCTTTAATATGCTGCGGTAGGTCTGGCGTCGCAAATGTCAGTACAAGATGTTTAGTATTGATAAACTGCCCATCCCGTCTGACAGTGATGCGTTTTACAGCACAGACCTTTTGATCTTTGAGATTTTCTAAGATCTCTTCCGCAGGCGTATTTAGCAAATCCTTGGCGGATACCACACCACGTGAAAAGTTAAGATTCAAGTGAGGAGAGACAGACACCTCAAGGTTAGCTAGCATATTCATATTGCTAATCAGAGCTGCTTGAGCATCTGAGGCAACTTCGACCATTAGATCTCCAGAACGCAGCTTGCGAATGCTCTTCACTTCGCCTATATTGCCAGATATAGTTTTTTGAATTAAGAAAGGGGATACAGTATCAAATGTACCCTCCTTTCGTTTCACAATATAAAATTTTGCTTTCAATAATGTCAATGTGTGCTCCCGTGGGAGAGAAGAGAATAGAAATGTTTCCATATTAGGGATGGAAAATTCGGGACCTGACGGCACCACCCACCACCGAGTCCAACAAGGGGATGCAGACCAGCTGCACCAGTGCTAGTCAGGTCCTATACGCTCACAGTACATCCCTGAAGTGGCCTCCACCCTTAACGAGTCACCCAGTAAATGTACCGATCGCTTGATCCATAAAGCCGATTGATGTGCTGAGGACCACAACACACCTCCCGTTTACCTGAAGCAGAGGCCAAAGTAATGTGTTGGTCTCTGGGGGCCTCAATTACCAGGACCCTCCTTTCCAGGGACACGGGTCTCCACGCACGGCAAACACGTGGGTGATTTAGTCCCCAAGAGTAGCTAATAGCAACAGAGCGGCGAAAGCTACTCAAGGGGAGCCCTCAACCTCTTGCGAGGCAACCACACTGAGGGAGAAGAGGAAGAAAAAGCAGAAGTGTAGAGGAGAGAAGAAAAGAAAGAGAGAGGACAGATCACTAGGGTACCTCGGGATTGTGACACCCGTGTTTACCTAAAGAAGGTAAACCCCCTGAGGGGTTCCAGGATCTGGAACCGTTTTTTGGACACCGGAAGTGCAGGCCGAAGACACAGTGTGCAGCAAGGTCACAGACAGGCAAACACACCCAATGAAGATCGTTATTTAGTGTTAACGGCTCGGAGACACCAAAATATGACAGCCAGCAACTCTTCTCTAACACCTTCGCTCGGCTACTGTTATCAGGGTTTCAACTCAGACTGTCCGAAATCGGCTCCATGGTGTAGGTCTGTATGCTCACCGACCGATAGTATGTGTTAAGCTAACATCAAGACATCGTTGCGACCGCAGGGAGTGGGCAACAGAGCATGTGAACTGGAGGAGAAATGAATGGAGCAATGTTCTTATTTCTGACGAGTCCCGTTTTTCTGTTCATCCTGGTAATAGGCGTATTTTCACCTGGAGGGACCGTGGAAGTAGGAATAATCCAGCGTTCGTGCAAGAAAATATCAGATTTGTCGGTGTTGGTATATGGTGGATCTCCAGTGACATGCGCACAGACCTCTATATCATTCGAGATTAATGGACGATAACTGCAGGCCATGTCGTACTAACCTGGTGGAGGATTTCTTTTTCAAGGAAGGAATCGTACGAATGGAATAGCCAGCATGTTCTCCAGACATGAATCCAATAGAGTATGTTTAGGACGCTCTGGGAAGACGAGTTGCTGGCCACTAACCGCCCCCACAAACTCTCCAAGAACTGGAAAGAGCTCTTCTAAAAGAATGGGACAGGAACTCATGATTAATAGCCTCATTGACTCCATGCCTCAAAGGTGTTCAACGTTGCTGGCGTCCATGGAAACCATACACCCTACTGAAAATGACTTCTTTTGAAGACAACACCATTTCATATTCTTTTTTTCTCATATGCACAAATTGTGTTTTTTTCCTTTTGTACACAAATGCGCAATAAAATGAATTTTTTCTATCAAACATGTGTAATTTATTCTCATATAACCTAAAGTCTGTCGACCATGTATCAATCAGCTAAAAAGTTTCCCAGTCACAAGATCCACCTAACACCGCAATATCCTTTAATTGTTTTGAGCAGTGTGGAACTAAAGCTTTTAATGTAGTTGCACTTTGCGATTTCTGCATTAATATTTGGGAAACCGATGTTAACAGTAATTGAATCTGTACGGCAACTTTTCAAAATTTACTGGATCGCACATTAAGAAATTTGAGGCCTACAGACCTAATTCTTTTCTGCATCCAAGGTGATGAATTATCATCTCCAATTTGAACGTCACACATGCCTGGGAACACTTTGACTGTGGAAACGATTTTATCGAAAATACTGAAAGTTCTTCATTTAAAAGATAAAATCCCATTGGACTGTGGATTCACAATCGATGTTATAATCATTGAAAGACCGATAGGTGCGGGGAAAACAAACAGGAAAGTCACGAATATACAAATCGATCGTCTGCAAAAAAAATCTTTTATGTGTTCCTTACGACGATGAAGGATTGTGTTGTGCTAAAGCAATTGTATATGCTGCAGCACGCATGAAAATAGATCATAGACCTATTAATACTTTGAAAGAGCGCCGCAGACCAGCTCTCATAGCAAGAGAACTGCGCACAGCAGCAAAAGTTGGTATTGGTCCTTGCTCGTATAAACAAATAGCTCAATTTTAAGAACATCTAAATATCCAGGTTGAAGTGTCTTTATCTGCCAACTTGAATCGAGTAAGTTTGCTGCTTTACTTATTTTTTTAAGTAAATAAATATCATAAGTAATTACGCACTTCAAGAAAAAATACATTTGTATATAACTAAACATATTTTTTTACTCTTTGTTTAAATAGTTTAAAACCGTGGTATATTGTATGTGGTATAATTTTAAGAATGTTGATAATTTAATATTTACGTTTAATTATATATGAAAATTAGATTTTTTTAAATATTTTCAATTATAAAATAAATAACATATCTATATTTTTACTTTGTTACGACTTACATTATATTGATAATTTTCATTTAAATAGATATCTTTTTCCTAATTTTACGTTACCTATAAGGGCAAAACGTGTTCCTCCGACAGGGTAAATTTATAGTTGCACGATAATCACTATGACGTGATTAAATCACTGAAAAGATTCTTCGGAGTCAACCATTATTGTGATACCTGTAAAAAGGGATTTTCCCGCATTGAAGATCACAGGTGTCAAAATCTATGTCCCGTTTGTCTGAAATCAGATTGTGTTGCCGATAATAGTTGCACGATAATCACTATGACGTGATTAAATCACTGAAAGGATTCTTCGGAGTTAAGCATTATTGTGATACCTGTAAAAAGGGATTTTCCCGCATTGAAGATCACAGGTGTCAAAATCTATGTCCCGTTTGTCTGAAATCAGATTGTGTTGCCGATAATAGTTGCACGATAATCACTATGACGTGATTAAATCACTGAAAGGATTCTTCGGAGTCAACCATTATTGTGATACCTGTAAAAAGGGATTTTCCCGCATTCAGGATCACAGGTGTCAAAATCTATGTCCCGTTTGTCTGAAATCAGATTGTGTCTCCGATTTGTCATAGATGTAATGATTGTGATGGACTATGCCAATCAGAAATTTGTTTTGCAGCATGCAGAAATTTGTTTACATAAAGTCAAACCGGGAAACTCTGAATTATCAATTTGCGATCGAGTAAGATTCTTATTTATTATGAGACCTTGTTTCGTAAATATTAACGAATAACATATTTTGTTTTTTAAATGTACTGTTCATGAGTATTTTTATAGCTTTGATTTTTTTAGATGTATCAATGTAGAACATATAAATGCCCATGCTGTAAACTATTTGTAAGCACTGATGAACATTTATGTTACTTGCGTCCAATAACTCCGAAAGCACCTTCTGATAAGCTAATATTCTTCGATTTTGAGACGGACCAAACATCTGGTGAACATATTGTGAATTTTGCTGTGGCTCAATATGCGAATGATTCGGAAAAACATTCGATGGCTATTCAGCATGCAAAGAATTCTGCGAATGGCTATTTTCCCCAAAACACAAAGGATTCACAGCTATAGCACATGGTATGAAAGGATTAGTTTGATTTATTAATTAATATTTTAAATAAATATTAATTGTATATTTTTCCTTCATAACATTTTTGCTCTTTTTAAGGTTTCATGGACAGTTTATCATGGCGTGGCTATCACAACAAGGTAATGCTCCAGAAGTAATACCTAATCGATCCATGTTGACGTCAATAAATTTGCCAGCATTGGATATCAGAATCATCGATTCTCTTAAGTATTTTCCAATGGCATTAGCAAAATTACCAACATGTTTTAGTTTCGGAGATTTAAAGAAAGCTTTCTTGCCCCACTTATTCAACACCCGCGAGAACCAAAACTATATTTGAGCAATGCCAGATTTATGTTTCTATTCTCCAGAGCAAATTATGTCATCCACAAGACAAACTTTCTTGTCTTGGTAGGGCAATAAATTTGCAACGTAGCCGTTCAGCGATAGCCCAACTACAACAAACGATAAATGAACATGATATCAGCCTTGCTATGATACAGGAGCCATATTGTGTTAACAATAAAATAAGAGGTCACCCTCAAAATTGGAAAATCTATTGCCATGATAAACAACAAACCCCAAGAGCAGCGATCATCCTCACAATCCAACTTCAACCACTTATCATTCACCTCCATAGAGATCTCGTTGCAATCAAATTAATAACAAATGAAATAAATCTTCTTTTTATTAGTCTGTATGCCTCACCAGCAGAAAATTTGGAGGACTCACTTCGGTTGGTTGGTTGGTTGGGTTTAATGGCGCAAGGTCCAGATAAGGACAAGCTGCGCCAATCACAAGGTATTATACTATATTTAAGTTTTTTTCAATCAATTAAAAATATAGAATAAAAGTACATATAAAATATAAAACAATATACACATATAGAAAATTAAAAGCTTAAAATTTAAATAAGATATTTGTAAATCAGATAAAATTCATAAATCCTACGTATTTTAAAATGTACATTAAAAGTCTCTGTACAAACAATATACACATGTATAATATTAAAAGCTTAAAATTTAAATAAAATATTTGTAAATCATATAAAATTCATAAATCCTATGTCTTTTAAAAACGCAAAGAGATTGCGATGGGTTGGTTCTCCAAGCAGGTCTTCTAATGTTAAAATATCTAAAACGATGATGGTTAAAATCTGGACATACAACTAAAATATGATATACAGTGAATGGTTCATCACACTTTTCACACCATGGCTGGAGATCACTTAAGATCAAATGTTTGTGGGTGAAACGCGTGTGACCAATTCGAAGGCGAGTCAGTCTAACGTCTGCGCTTCGTGTAGATAAAACAGATAATGGAATGATGAATGAAAAGATGGAATGGAGTTTGTTATTGACTTGCAGGTTCCAGGATTCCTGCCAAAGAGAATATATAAAATGTTTGAATACTTTTCTCACACCCATTGATGGTACTGAAGGCAAAATGGAAGTAGATGCAGATTTAGCGGCCGCATCAGCTTTCTCATTGCCATCTATTCCTAAGTGGCTTGTTATCCAACAAAACAATATCTCTAATCCCTTGCTAGTAACAGAATCTAACAATTTGAATATCTTTGACACAACTGGTTGGTTGGTTGGGTTTTATGGCGCAAGGTCCAAAATTGGACATGCTGCGCCAAGAGTAAGATTTTGTTTCTTCATTATTAATTTATTTTTCTTTCTTAATTTTTTTTTAAAAAAACCCAAGCAGCATTTAAAAAATTTTAAAATACAAAAATCTGTGTATATAATATTTTAAAATAAATTTTATAAGATAAAATATATGTATAATTTTAAAATTTAACAAACAAATCAAATAAAATGTATGAATCCTATTGCTCTTAAAAAAGCGAATAGGTTTTTATGGGGTGGATCCCCTACTAAATCAAATAAAGTTATAAAATCAGTATTAAAAAAGTGTATACGTAAATGGTTAAAACATGAACATGAAATTAAAATACGATGCACAGTATAAGGTTCATTACACGTTTCACACCAAGGATTTAATTCACTTAAAAACAAATGTCTGTGTGTGAAACGTGTGTGTCCGATACGAAGGCGAGTCAATCTAACATCCGCACTTCGTAGCGGTAAAATTGATAATGAGGTGAGGGATGAGAAAATGCTATGGAGTTTGTTTCCGACCTGCAAGTTCCATGATTCTTCCCTTAGGGAACATATAAATCTTTTTATACCCTTTCTCACATCTGAGAGCGGAACTGATGGTAGAATTGGATCTTCAGCAGCCTTTGCAGCTGTATCCGCTCTCTCGTTTCCATCAAGACCTACGTGACTTGGTACCCAACAAAATATAATTTTGTATCCCTTGCCAGCAAGGGAATCCAATGCCGAGAAAATTCTAGACACAACAGGATGACAGGTAACGCTATTGTTTTTCAAGGCTTCAATCATACTCATGCTGTCAGTGTAAATACAAAATTCATGACAATCATCTGCATTCACGTGCTGAAGCACATAGAAGATGGCGGTTGCTTCAGCAGTAAAGACGGAGCAGGATGGATGTAGGCTGTAACTAAAAGCTGTATTATTGATAAATACTCCACAGCCCACATGTCCTGCTGTTTTAGAACCGTCTGTGAATACAGGTTTGTATGATTGATACTGACAGCGATGAGAAGAATATAGCTGCTGATGGTTGGTTGGTTGGTTGGGTTTTATGGCGCAAGGTCCGAAATCGGACATGCTGCGCCAAGAAATAAGTTTTGAAGAAGATATTATTATTTTTTTTTTTAATTTTTCTTGTTATTTTATTTTATTTATTAATTTATTTACTTTTTTTGGAAACCCAAACAACATTAAAATTCTAAAAAACAAAAATTGGTGTATATATATATCATTAAAATCCAATTATAAAATATTAAAGGAAAAACAAAAATATATATACATTTAAAATTTAAAAGTGCAAATTAAATATAATATAAAAAACCTATTGCCCTCAAAAAGGCAAATAGGTTTCTGTGGGGTGGTTCCCCCAGCAAATCAAATAAGTTTAAAATATCACAATTAAAAAAGTGTAAACGATATTGGTTAAAATATGAGCATGAAATTAAAATATGATAAACAGTGAATGGTTCATCACACGTTTCACACCAAGGATTTAATTCGTTTAGAAACAAATGTCTATGTGTGAAACGTGTGTGTCCGATACGAAGGCGGGTTAATCTTACATCAGCACTTCGCATCGGTAAAACTGTTAATGAGGTGATGTATGGAAATATGGCATGCAATTTATTACTGACCTGCATGTTCCATGACTCCTGCCAAAGAGAATGGATTAATATTTTAACATTTTTTCTCACGTCAGACAAAGGAACTGATGGAAGACACGGGCCAGATGCAGATTTAGCAGCTGCATCAGCCCTTTCATTACCATCGAGACCTACATGACTTGGGATCCAACAGAAAATAATGTCATATCCCTTGCCAGCAAGGGAATCTAATGCTCGGAAAATTCTAGACACAACAGGATGACAGTCAAAACTACTGTTCCGCAAAGCTTCCAACACACTCAAACTGTCAGTATAAACACAGTATTTAAAGCTATCACTTGTATTCATCTGCTGAAGAGCTTGATATAAAGCAGTTGCTTCAGCAGAGAAGATGGAACAGGATGGATGGAGGCTGTAGCTAAGAGTTTTATTCTCAATAACTACAGCACAACCAACATGTCCGGTAGATTTTGAGCCATCGGTGAAAACTGGTGTATACGTGGTATACTGACAGCGATGTGAGGCATATAGCTGCTGGAAAACAGTAGTTGCTGTGTCTGATTTTCTAAAACGAGCAAAAGGATTGATGATTTTTATCTGTGGATCATACCAAGGTGGGTGTAGAAGAAGGTCCGTCTTGTCAAAACGGACATCACATAGGTCTGAATATAATAAGTTGGACTTTGTCCGAGTGAGAAAAGGTGGAATGCTGTATGAACGTGCGTCATACAGTCTTATTAATGCAGGAGTAGCAATCATGGAACGTAGTGGATGATGAGGGTCAGACATGATTTTTGCATAATAATTGAGAGACAGCTGCATTCGTCTCAGGTCTAAAGGCAGTTGATGACATATTGCGTATAGACTCTGGACGGGTGATGTGCGGAATGCGCCTGAGCATATTCTCAAAGCAGAGTGATGTATTGTATCCAATCTGCGTAAAACGGAAGACCTAGCAGATCCATATACAGAACACCCATAGTCAATACGAGATAAAATTAATGACTGGTAGACACGAAGTAGTGACGTGCGATCAGCACCCCAAGATGTATTAGAGAGCACCTTGAGGATATTAAGCGATCGCTCGCACTTCTTCCGCAAATGAAGAACATGCGGAAGAAAATTTAACTTTCGGTCAAATGTTATACCCAAAAATTTTATCTCGTTGACAACAGGGATAGGAGTACTATTTATATAGATAGTAGGATCATTATGTAGGCTGGTCTTCTTGCAGAAATGGACACAATTACTCTTGCTAGGAGACAAAGTGTGGCCATTCTCAGCACACCATGCAGCAAGTTTGTTGACGGTTGTTTGTAGTTGTCTCTCAATTAAACGCATGTTAGAACCCTCACATGATATTTGCAGGTCATCAACATAAAGTGTGCCATAAACAGGAGGTGAAATTTGATGAAGAATGCAACTGATGTATAGGTTAAAAAGTGTGACGCTTAAAATAGAGCCTTGGGGTACACCCTCGGCTTGAATAAAAGTATTGGACATAACCGAACCAATACGAACTTTAAAACCACGGGAGCACAAAAAATTTTCTATAAATATTGGCAAATTACCCCTAAAGCCAAAATCATACATCCTACGGAGAATTCCATAACGCCAAGTACGGTCATAAGCCTTCTCTATGTCGAAGAAAATGGAAACGAGATGATTCCTCCGCACAAAGGCATTGCGGATCTGCGTTTCCAGGTATGTAATATTATCAAGAGTGGATCTTCCTTTACGGAAGCCACTCTGATTGATGTGGATACATTTATTTGTTTCTAAGACATAGATGAGACGGGCGTTGACCATACGTTCGAGAGTCTTACATAAGCAACTCGTCAGAGCAATTGGTCGATAACTTGAAGGAACAGAAGGATCCTTATTAGCCTTCAGGATCGGAATCACTATTGCTTCGCTCCAAAGTGATGGAAATTTATTTTCAGTCCAGATCCTATTGAACAGGTAAAGTAAGTTCAACAGGGAGTCTGGACTTAAATGGCGAAGCATTTGATAGCTGATTCCATCTGGTCCTGGGCTAGTATCATGGGCCTGCTGTAATGCTCTCTTCAATTCCAATATCCGAAATTCACAGTTGTAAGGCAAAGCTTGTCGATGGTTGAAACGAATTGGTGTTCGCTCAGCACGACTCTTTGTCCTTAAGAACGAAGGACTATAAGAGTCGTTGCTTGAGATGCTAGCAAAGGTTTCACCAAGGACGTTAGCGATGTCCTTAGGAGAAGAGTGCACAGCAGCTCCGGATTTTAGAATAGGAATAGAGAATTCCCTATACATTCCATTGGCTGCTTTCACTCTTCTCCACAACTGTTTACTGGATGTGGAAGAAGTAATTGAGGATACATAGCGAGACCAGGATTCCCTCTGACTTCGACGACGAGCTCTGCGAGCTAATGCTTTTGCTCTCTTAAAGGCGATAAGATTCTCCGTTGTGGGGTATCTTCTGAATAGCCCCCATAACTTCCTCTGTTTCTTATAGGTGTTTTGACATTCATCATTCCACCAAGGTTTGCAACGCCTGTGTGGTATAGAGGAACACTTAGGTATTGATGCATCAGCTGCATTTATAATTGTTTCAGTGACTTTACTGACGGCAATATCAATATCTTCGATCGAAACCATTTTATCATCAACAACTGCCAATTGCGCAAATAATGTCCAATCTGCCCGACTGTACACGTAAGTAGGTAGGCGTTGTCCTACACTACTACCTCCAGTCTGGGAGATGACGAGAGGAAAATGATCGCTGTTGAAAAGATCATTTCCTACTGTTAAATTTAACAATGGCAGAAGAGATGGTGAACAAATGGCCAGATCGAGAGAATGGAATGTTCTTGTGGGTATATGGAAATATGTTTTCTCGTCGGTATTAAGCAGACAGAGACTGTTATCTGAAATAAACCGCTCTATCTGCCGACCGCGAGAATTTGTATCATCATTTCCCCACAAAGAACTATGGCCGTTAAAGTCACCTAACAACAGAAATGGTGTTGGCAGCTGATCTATTAATGCATCGAGTTCCTCTTGGCGGATGACATCATGCGGTGGCAAATACAAACTACAGACTGTCAACAAGCATGATGTGTGAATTCGCACAGCTACAGCCTGTAGTGTAGTATTTAACTGCTGGGCAGTGCTGGGATAGTTGTTAGATGTTAAAATGCAAACACCTCCAGACACTGCACCATCGTCACCACAGTCTTTTCTAAAGCTTTTAAACCCACGCATGGAAAAGTTATTGCTAGACTTCAGGAATGTTTCCTGAAGTGCAACACATGCGGGGTTGTAGGCTGAAATTATAGACTTGATGTCATCATGATGAGAACGCAAACCATGGCAGTTCCAAGAAACAAAGGAAGTTATTGTTTAATTTGAAAAGCTCCTTTCCCGGAGCTGGAAGGCATGTCATCTGACATCTCCTCGAGCGATAGATCATCGTCCGAGGGATGTAATGAAACCACGTCAGCCTCCAGGGTTAAGGCTTTACGGGTGGATATGGAGGGCCTAAGAATGCCCTCTTTTGCTGATTTTAGTTTTAAAGCCTTTACGGCTTTAGATTTAGCCATTGGAGCTTTTCTACGTAGAGTGGTTGCAGATGTTGTTTTTGGCTTTTTCTCAGATGTAGGGGGTAATTTAACTATTGGAAGTGAAAGAGCATCCGTTTGTGTACTTGTCGTTCTGGTGACCTTGGCGGCGACAGAAGCATAGCTAACTCCTGCTTGAGGTGTGCGTGCTGTAACAGCACGTCTTGCCTCAGGATATGAGCAGTTATTCTTAACTTTAGTGGTTGTGATCTCTTTCTCCAGTATCCAGATAGGACAACTTCTAGCGTAGGAGGGGTGGTCACCTTTACAGTTTACACACCGCTCCTTTGCAGTACAAGACGAACTGTCGTGGCCAACTGCTGCGCAGCGAGCGCAAGCCAGTTTGCCCCTGCAAGTCGCTTTGGAGTGACCAAATCTCTGGCACTGGAAACAACGCAAAGGATTTGGTATATACGGCCTGACGGATAGATGCATATACGCAGCTTTAATATGCTGCGGTAGGTCTGGCGTCGCAAATGTCAGAACGAGATGTTTAGTATTAATAATCTGCCCATCCCGTCTGACAGTTATGCGTTTTACTGCACAGACCTTTTGATCTTTTAGATTTTCCAAGATCTCGTCCGCAGGCGTATTTAACAAATCCTTAGCGGATACCACACCACGTGAAAAGTTAAGATTTACATGAGGCTGGACGGACACCTCAAGGTTAACAAGCATGTTCATGCTGCTTATAAGAGTAGCTTGTGCTTCTGAAGCAACTTCAACCATTAATTCTCCAGAACGCAGCTTCCGGATGCTCTTCACTTCGCCAATATTGCCAGAAATACCTTTCTGGATTAGGAAAGGGGATACATTATCAAAAGTACCCTCTTTCCTTTTAACAATGTAGAATCTTGCTTTTACTATTGACAATGTGTGCTCCCGTGGGAGAGAAGAAAAATATTTGTTTCCATATTAAAAATGGAAAATTCGGGACCTGACGGCACCACCCACCACCGAGTCCAACAAGGGGATGCAGACCAGCTGCACCAGTGCTAGCCAGGTCCTATACGCTCACAGTACATCCCTGAAGTGGCCTCCACCCTTAACGAGTCACCCAGTAGATGTACCGATCGCTTGATCCATAAAGCCGATTGATGTGCTGAGGACCACAACACACCTCCCGTTTACCTGAAGCAGAGGCCAAAGCAATGTGTTGGTCTCTGGAGGCCTCAATTACCAGGATCCTCCTTTCCAGGGACACGGGTCTCCACGCACGGCAAACACGTGGGTGATTTAATCCTCAAGAGTAGCTAATAGCAACAGAGCGGCGAAAGCTACTCAAGGGGAGCCCTCAACCTCTTGCGAGGCAACCACACTGAGGGAGAAGAGGAAGAAAAAGCAGAAGAGTAGAGGAAAGAGGAAAAGAAAGAAGAGGACAGATCACTAGGGTACCTCGGGATTGTGACACCCGTGTTTACCTAAAGAAGGTAAACCCCCTGAGGGGAATATAGCTGCTGAAAAACAATAGGTGTTGTGTCAGATTTTCTGTAGTGAGCAAAGGTATTGATAAAATTATATGTTGGGTTATACCAAGGCGGATGAGCAAATTGAGGTACAGACTCAATCCGAATATCATGTAGGTCTGTGAGCCACAGATGTGATTTGGCTCGTGTGAGAAAAGGTGGGATGCTCATTGGACGAGCATCATATAATCTCATGAGAGAGGTATTTGGAACCATGGAACGTATTGGGTGATTAGGGGTCGACATGATCTTAGCATAATAATTGAGAGACTGCTGCATTCGTCTCAGGTCTAACGGTAATTGATGACATATCACGTATAGACTCTGGACGGGTGATGTGCGGAATGCCCCAGAGCATATCCTCAAAGCAGAGTGATGAACTGTGTCCAGTCTTCGTAAAATAGAAGATCTAGCCGATCCATAAAGAACACTTCCGTAGTCAATGCGGGATAAAATCAATGACTGATAAATGCGAAGTAGTGATGTGCGAGCTGCACCCCAAGATGTATTTGACAACACCTTGAGGATATTAAGCGATCGCTCACACTTCTTCCGCAAATATAAAATATGCGGAAGAAAGGTCAATTTTCGGTCAAAGATAATACCCAGGAATTTTATTTCATTGACTACTTGTATTGAAGTGTTGTTGATATAAATAGTTGGATCATTATGCAGGCTAGTCTTTCTACAGAAGTGGACACATCTACTCTCGCTAGGAGATAAAGTATGGCCATTCTCAGCACACCATGCAGCAAGCTTGTTAACTGCTGTTTGCAGTTGTCTCTCAATTAATCGCATATTCGAACCCTCGCATGATATTTGCAGGTCGTCCACAAATAAAGTACCATGTACTGATGATGGAAGCTGATGAAGTATGTTACTGATGAAGAGACTAAAAAGTGTGACGCTTAAAATAGAGCCCTGAGGAACACCTTCAGATTGTGTAAAAGTATTGGATGTATAGCTTCCAATACGTACTTTAAAACCACGGGAGCATAAAAAATTCTGTAGGAATATCGGCAGATTACCCCGAAAGCCAAAATCATATAATGTCCGGAGAATTCCATATCGCCATGTATGGTCATAAGCCTTCTCTATGTCGAAGAAAATGGAAACTAAGTGATTTCTCCGCACAAAAGCGTTGCGGATTTGAGTTTCCAAGTATATCATATTATCAAGAGTGGATCTTCCTTTACGAAAGCCACTCTGATTTTTATGGATATAATTATTAGTTTCTAAGACATAGATGAGACGAGCATTGACCATACGTTCGAGAGTCTTACAGAAGCAACTCGTCAGAGCAATTGGTCGATAATTTGAAATGTCTGAAGGATCCTTACCAGCCTTGAGGACAGGAATCACTATTGCTTCTTGCCATAAAGATGGAAATTTATTTTCAGTAGAGATCCTATTGAACAAATATAATATGTTCAATAGGGAGTACTGGACTTAAATTTCGAAGCATTTGATAGCTGATTCCATCAGGTCCCGGACTGGTATTATTGGCCTGCTGTAAAGCTTTCTTCAATTCAAACATTCCAAATTCGCAGTTGTACGGTAAGACTTGTCGATGGTTGAAGCGAATTTGTACTCGCTCAGCACGACTCTTAGTCCTCAAGAACGAAGGACTATAAGAGTTCGAGCTTGAGATGTTAGCAAATGCTTCACCAAGGACATTCGCAATATCCGTAGGAGAAGAGTATATAGCAGCTCCGGATTTTAAAATAGGAATAGAAAATTCACTATAAATTCCATTGGCTGCTTTCACCCTTCTCCACAACTGCTTACTGGAAGTTGAAGATGTTATAGAAGATACATAGCAGGACCAAGATTCCTTCTGACTTCAACGACGGGCTCTGCGAGCTAATGCTTTTGCTCTCTTAAAGGCGATAAGATTCACCGTTGTGGGGTACCTCCTAAATATTCCCCATAACTTCCTCTGTTTTTTATATGTTTCTTGGCATTGTTTGTTCCACCAAGGTTTGCAACGCCTGTGTGGTATAGAGGAACTCTTGGGTATTGATGCATCAGCTGCATTCTTAATTGTTTCAGTGACTTTACTAACGGCAATATCAATATCTTCGATCGAAACCATTTTATCATCAACAACTGCCAATTGTGTAAATAACGTCCAATCTGCCCGACTGTACACGTAAGTAGGTAAGCGTTGTCTTACACTACTACCTCCAGTCTGGGAGATGACGAGAGGAAAATGATCGCTGTTGTAAAGATCATTTCCTACTATTAGATTTAACAATGGCAGAAGAAATGGAGAACAAATGGCTAGATCGAGAGAATGAAATGTTCTTGTGGGTACATGGAAATATGTCTTCTCGTCGGTATTGAGCAGACAGAGACTATTATCTGAAATAAACCGCTCTATCTGCCGACCGCGAGAATTAGTATCATCATTTCCCCACAAAGAACTATGGCTGAAGTGCAACACATGCGGGGTTGTAGGCTGAAATTATAGACTTGATGTCATCATGATGGGAACGCAAACCATGGCAGTTCCAACAAACAAAGGAAGTTATTATTGAATTTGAAAAGCTCCTTTCCCGGAGCTGGAAGGCATGTCATCTGACATCTCCTCGAGCGATAGATCATCGTCCGAGGGATGTAATGAAACAGCGTCAGCCTCCAGGGTTAAGGCTTTACGGGTGGATATTGAGGGCCTAATAATGCCCTCTTTAGCAGATTTAAGTTTTAAAGCCTTTACGGCTTTAGATTTTGCAATCGGAGCTTTTCTACGGGGAATGGTTGTGGAGGTTGATTTTGGCCTTTTCTCAGAGGTAGGGGGTAATTTGACTATTGGAAGTGAAAGAGCATCAGTTTGCGTGCTAGTCGTTCGGGTGACTTTTGCGGCGACAGAAGCGTAGCAAACTCCTGCTTGAGGTGTACGTGCGGTAACAGTACGTCTCGCCTCAGGATATGAACAATTGTTCTTAACTTTAGTGGTTGTGATCTCCTTTTCCAGTATCCAGATAGGACAACTCCTAGCGTAGGAGGGGTGGTCACCCTTACAGTTGACACACCTCTCCTTTGCAGTACAAGACGAACTGTCATGGCCAACTGCTGCGCAGCGAGAGCAAGTCAGTTTGCCTCTGCAAGTCGCTTTGGAGTGACCAAATCTCTGGCACTGGAAACAACGCAAAGGATTTGGAATAAATGGTCTTACGGGTAGATGCATATACGCAGCTTTAATATGCTGCGGTAGGTCTGGCGTCGCAAAAGTCAGTACGAGATGTTTAGTATTAATAATCTGCCCATCTCGTCTGACAGTTATGCGTCTTACAGCACAGACCTTTTGATCTTTGAGATTTTCTAAGATCTCATCCGTAGGCGTGTTAAGCAAATCCCTTGCGGATACCACACCACGAGAAAAGTTAAGGTTCATATGAGGAGTGACAGACACCTCTATGTTAGCAAGCATAGACAAGGTGTTTATAGCGTTAGCTTGTGCTTCTGAAGCGACCTCAACCATTAAGTCTCCAGAACGCATTTTCCTAATGCCCTTCACTTCGCCGATATTTCCGCTAATAGCTTTTTGGATTAGGAAAGGGGATATATTTTCAAAGGTACCCTCTTTCCGTTTTAGAACATAAAATTTAGCATGTAGTAGTGACAAGGAATGCTCCCGTGCGAGAGAAGAATAAGCATTTGTTTCCATATTGGAAATGGAAAATTCGGGACCTGACGGCACCACCCACCACTGAGTCCAACAAGAGGATGCAGACCAGCTGCACCAGTGCTAGCCAGGTCCTATACGCTCACAGCACATCCCTGAAGTGGCCTCCACCCTTAACAAGTCACCCAGTAGATGTACTGATCGCTTGATCCATAAAGCCGATTGATGTGCTGAGGACCACAACACACCTCCCGTTTACCTGAAGCAGAGGCCAAAGTAATGTGTTGGTCTCTGGGACCTCAATTACCAGGACCCTCCTTTCCAGGGACACGGGTATCCACGCACGGCAAACACGTGGGTGATTTAGTCCCCAAGAGAAGCTAATAGCAACAGATCGGCGAAAGCTACTCAAGGGGAGCCCTCAACCTCTTACGAGGCAACCACACTGAGGGAGAAGAGGAAGAAAAAGCAGAAGAGTAGAAGAGAGAAGAAAATAAAGAAGAGGATAGATCACTAGGGTACCTCGGGATTGTGACACCCGTGTTTACCTAAAGAAGGTAAACCCCCTGAGGGGTTGACACAACTGGATGGCAGTTGAAATTATTTTCCAAAGCTTCTAACACACTCCTACTGTCAGTATACACACAGAATTTATGTTCATTTCTAGTTCTCACCAGCTGAAGTGCTCGATATATAGCCGTAGCCTCAGCAGTGAAGATGGAACAGGATTTGTGAAGGCTATAGCTGTATGAAGTATCATCAAAATAAATTCCACTGCCAACGGCTCCCGCAGTTTTTGATCCATCAGTGAATACGGGAGTGTACATAGTATACTGACAGCGATCAGATGAGTAGAGCTGTTGAAAAATAACAGTATTTTTGTCTGATTTTTTATACTTTCCAAAGGGATTTAGCACAATAATGCTTGGATCATACCAAGGGGGATGTGCGAACAAGTCTATACACTCAATCCGGACATCACTTAGGTCTGAGAGGTATAGATGTGATTTAACACGGGAGTTGGTTGGTTGGTTGGGTTTTATGGCGCAAGGTCCAAAATGGACATGCTGCGCCAAGAATAAAGTTTTGTAGGAGTATTTTTATTTTATTTATTTATTTATTATTTTTTTTACTTATTTTTTTTTTCATATATATACATTTAAACCCAAACAACTTTAAAATATTAAAACACAAAAACTAGTGTATAAGTTATCTTAAAATGCATGTATAAAATCTTAAAATGTATAAATATAAATCATATAAAATTTAAAAAACCTATTGCTCTCAAATAGGCAAATAGGTTCCTGTGGGGTGGCTCCCCCAACAAATCAAATAGAGTTAAAAGGTTTGTTTTAAAAAATTTAAAACGGTAGACGTTAAAAGTAGAACATGATATTAAAATATGATAAACAGAAAATGGTTCATCACACGCCTCACACCATGGATTTAAATCACTTAAAAACAAATGTTTGTGTGTGAAACGTGTGTGTCCGATACGAAGGCGAGTTAATCTAACATCAGCACTTCGTAACGGTAAAACTGATAATGAGGTGAGGGATGGATAAATGGTATGTAATTTGTTGACAACCTGTAAGTTCCATGATTCCTGCCAAAGACTATATATAAAAGTTTTTACAGCCTTTCTCACATCTGAGAGAGGAACGGATGGTAATATTTGATCTGATGCAGCCTTTGCAGCTGCATCTGCTCTCTCATTGCCTTCAAGACCCATGTGGCTTGGTATCCAACAAAATACAATTTCTTTTCCCTTGCCAGCAAGGGAATCCAATGCTTTAAAAATTCTAGACACAACAGGATGACAGATAACACTATTGTTTTTCAAGGCTTCAATAATACTCATGCTGTCAGTATATATACAATATTGATGATAGTCGTCTGTATTCACAAGCTGAAGCGCGTAGTAAATGGCGGTTGCTTCAGCAGTAAAGATGGAGCAGGATGAATGTAGGCTGTAATTAAAATCTGTATTATTGGTAAAAATTCCACAGCCCACATGTCCTGCTGTTTTAGAACCATCTGTGAATACAGGTTTATATGATTGATACTGACAGCGATGAGAAAAGTATAGCTGTTGAAAAACAATAGGTGTTGTGTCGGATTTTTTGAACGGAGCAAAGGTATTTATAAAGGTATTTGTTGGTTCATACCAAGGTGGATAGAGAAATTGATCAATTGACTCTATCCGAACATCACATAGGTCTGTGAGCCAGAGATGTGATTTGGCTCTTGTGAGTAAAGGTTGGATGCTCAATGGTCGAGGATCATAAAGTCTTTTTAAAGAGGCATTAGGAACCATAGAACGTAATGGATGATCAAGGGTCGACATGATCTTAGTATAATAATTGACAGACTGCTGCATTCGTCGCAGGTCTAAAGGCAATTGTTGGCATATTGCATAAAGACTCTGGACGGGTGATGTGCGGAATGCGACTGAACATATTCTCAGAGCAGAATGATGGACGGTGTCCAGTCTGCGTAAAACAGAAGACCTAGCAGATCCGTAAACAACACAACCGTAGTCTATACGGGATAAAATAAGTGATTGGTAAACTCGGAGGAGTGACGTGCGATCAGCACCCCAAGATGTGTTTGAAAGCACCTTGATGATATTGAGCGATCGCTCGCACTTCTTCTGCAGATATAATATATGCGGAAGAAAGGTTAGTTTACGGTCAAATATCACTCTGAGGAATTTTACCTCATTGACTACTGGTATAGGTGTGTTGTTTATACAAATGACGGGATCATTGTGGAGGCTAGTCTTCTTGCAGAAATGGACACAATTGCTCTTGCTAGGAGATAGTGTATGGCCATTCTCTGCACACCATGCAGCAATTTTATTAACAGATGTTTGTAATTGTCTCTCAATTAAATTCATGTTAGACCCTTCACAAGATATTTGCAGGTCATCAACATACAGAGTACCATGCACAGGATGTGAAAGTTGATGAAGTATGGTACTGATATGAATATTAAAAAGTGTGACACTTAAAATACTTCCCTGAGGAACACCTTCAGGTTGGTTAAAAGTATTGGACAAAAACGTACCAATACGAACTTTAAAACCACGGGAGCGTAAAAAGTTTTGCATAAATATCGGCAAATTACCCCTAAAGCCAAAATCATACATCCTACGGAGAATTCCATAACGCCACGTACGATCATATGCCTTCTCGATGTCAAAGAAAATGGAAACCAGATGGTTCCTCCGCACAAATGCATTGCGGATTTGGGTTTCCAGGAATGTAATATTATCAAGAGTGGATCTTCCTTTACGGAAGCCACTCTGATTGATATGGATACATTTGTTTCCTTCTAAGACATATACGAGACGGGCATTGACCATACGTTCGAGAGTCTTACACAAGCAACTCGTCAGAGCAATTGGTCGATAATTTGAAGGAACAGAAGGATCCTTACCAGCCTTAAGGATCGGAATCACTATTGCTTCGCTCCAAAGTGATGGAAATTTATTTTCAGTCCAGATCCTATTGAACAGGTAAAGTAAGTTCAACAGGGAGTCTGGACTTAAATGGCGAAGCATTTGATAGCTGATTCCATCTGGTCCTGGGCTAGTATCATGGGCCTGCTGTAATGCTCTCTTCAATTCCAACATCCGAAATTCACTGTTGTAAGGCAAAGCTTGTCGATGGTTGCAACGAATTGGTGTTCGCTCAGCACGACTCTTTGTCCTTAAGAACGAAGGACTATAAGAGTCGTTGCTTGAGACGTTAGCAAAGGTTTCACCAAGGACGTTAGCGATGTCCTTAGGAGAAGAGTATATAGCAGCTCCGGATTTCAAAATAGGAATGGAAAATTCTCTATATATTCCATTGGCTGCTTTCACTCTTCTCCACAACTGTTTACTGGATGTGGAAGAAGTAATTGAGGATACGTAGCGAGACCAGGATTCCTTCTGACTTCGACGACGTGCTCTGCGAGCTAATGCTTTTGCTCTCTTGAAGGCGATAAGATTCTCCGTTGTGGGGTACCTCCGAAATAACCCCCATCACTTCCTTTGTTTTCTATAAGTTTGTTTGCATTCATTATTCCACCATGGTTTGCAACGCCGGTGTGGTATAGGGGAACTCTTTGGTATTGATGCATCTGCTGCATTCTTAATTGTTTGTGTGACTTCAAAAACGGCAATATCAATGTCTTCGATCGAAACCATTGCATCATCAAAACTGCCAATTGTGTAAATAACGTCCAATCTGCCCGACTGTACACGTAAGTAGGTAGGCGTTGTCCTACACTACTACCTCCAGTCTGGGAGATGACGAGAGGAAAATGATCGCTATTGTGCAGATCATTTCCTACAATTAAATTTAACAATGGCAGAAGAGATGGAGAACAAATGGCCAGTTGGTTGGGTTTTATGGCGCAAGGTCCAAAAATGGACATGCTGCGCCAAGAAAACTATTTCTGATGTATATATTTATATTTTGTTCTAATTATTTTTTTTTGACCCAAACAACATTAAAACTTTAAAAAACAAAAATAAGTGTATATATAATTTTAAAATCTATTAATAAAATATAAAGTATATCACAATATATTTTAAAATAACAATTAAATATAATGTAAAAAACCTATTGCCCTTAAAAAAGCAAATAGGTTTCTATGGGGTGGATCCCCTATTAAATCAAATAAAGTTAAAAAATCTGTATTAAAAAAGTGTAAACGTTGTTGGTTAAAATCATGACATGAAATTAAAATATGATAAACAGTAAATGGTTCATCACACGTTTCACACCATGGATTTAGTTCATTTAAAAACAAATGTCTGTGTGTGAAACGTGTGTGTCCGATACGAAGGCGTGTTAATCTAACATCAGCACTTCGTAACGGTAAAACTGATAATGAGGTGAGGGATGGGAAAATGGTACATAATTTGTTGACGACCTGTAAGTTCCACGATTCCTGCCATAGACCATATATAAAACTTTTTATAGCCTTTCTCACATCTGAGAGAGGGACCGATGGTAATATTGGGTCTGATGCAGCCTTTGCTGCTGCATCCGCTCTCTCATTTCCATCAAGACCTACGTGACTTGGTATCCAACAAAATATAATATCATATCCCTTGCCAGCAAGGGAATCTAATGCTCTAAAAATCTTTGACACAACAGGATGGCAAGTAAAACTATTGTTTCTCAATGCTTCCAATACACTCATGCTGTCAGTATACATACAAAATTGACGATGATTATCTGTATTCACATGCTGAAGCGCATAAAAGATAGCTGCGGCTTCAGCAGTAAAGATGGAGCAGGACGAATGTAGACTGTGACTAAAAACTGTGTTATTTAAAACAATTCCACAGCCCACGTGTCCTGCTGATTTTGAACCATCCGTGAATACAGGTGTGTATGATTGATACTGACAGCGATGGGAGGAAAATAGCGTTTGAAAAACAATAGGTGTTGTGTCTGATTTTGAAAACTGAGCAAAGAGTTATTAAAATTAATGGTTGGATGATACCAATGCGGATGAGCAAAATAATCAATAGACTCTATCCGAACATCACATAGGTCTGTGAGCCATAGATAAGATTTGGCTCTTGTGAGAAAAGGTGGGATGCTCATTGGTCGAGCAACAAACAGTCTTTTAAGAGAGGCAGTAGGAACCATGGAACGTAAGGGGTGATGTGGGACTGACATAATTTTTACGTAATAATTGAGAGTTTGCTGCATTCGTCTCAGGTCTAACGGTAGTTGATGACATACAACGTATAGACTCTGGACGGGTGATGTGCGGAATGCCCCAGATCATATCCTCAAAGCAGAGTGATGAACTGTGTCCAGTCTTTGTAAAATAGAAGATCTAGCCGATCCATAAACAACACATCCGTAGTCAATGCGGGATAAAATCAATGACTTATAAATTCGAAGTAGTGATGTGCGAGCTGCACCCCAAGATGTATTTGACAACACCTTGAGGATATTAAGCGATCGCTCACACTTCTTCCGCAAATATAAAATATGCGGAAGAAAGGTCAATTTTCGGTCAAAGATAATACCCAGGAATTTTATTTCATTGACTACTTGTATTGAGAGTGTTGTTGATATAAATAGTTGGATCATTATGCAGGCTAGTCTTTCTACAGAAGTGGACACATCTACTCTTGCTAGGAGATAAAGTATGGCCATTCTCAGCACACCATGCAGCAAGCTTGTTAACTGCTGTTTGCAGTTGTCTCTCAATTAATCGCATATTCGAACCCTCGCATGATATTTGCAGGTCGTCCACAAATAAAGTACCATGTACTGATGATGGAAGCTGATGAAGTATGTTACTGATGAAGAGACTAAAAAGTGTGACGCTTAAAATAGAGCCCTGAGGAACACCTTCAGATTGTGTAAAAGTATTGGATGTATAGCTTCCAATACGTACTTTAAAACCACGGGAGCATAAAAAATTCTGTAGGAATATCGGCAGATTACCCCGAAAGCCAAAATCATATAATGTCCGGAGAATTCCATATCGCCATGTATGGTCATAAGCCTTCTCTATGTCGAAGAAAATGGAAACTAAGTGATTTCTCCGCACAAAAGCGTTGCGGATTTGAGTTTCCAAGTATATCATATTATCAAGAGTGGATCTTCCTTTACGAAAGCCACTCTGATTTTTATGGATATAATTATTAGTTTCTAAGACATAGATGAGACGAGCATTGACCATACGTTCGAGAGTCTTACAGAAGCAACTCGTCAGAGCAATTGGTCGATAATTTGAAATGTCTGAAGGATCCTTACCAGCCTTGAGGACAGGAATCACTATTGCTTCTTGCCATAAAGATGGAAATTTATTTTCAGTAGAGATCCTATTGAACAAATATAATATGTTCAATAGGGAGTACTGGACTTAAATTTCGAAGCATTTGATAGCTGATTCCATCAGGTCCCGGACTGGTATTATTGGCCTGCTGTAAAGCTTTCTTCAATTCAAACATTCCAAATTCGCAGTTGTACGGTAAGACTTGTCGATGGTTGAAGCGAATTTGTACTCGCTCAGCACGACTCTTAGTCCTCAAGAACGAAGGACTATAAGAGTTCGAGCTTGAGATGTTAGCAAATGCTTCACCAAGGACATTCGCAATATCCGTAGGAGAAGAGTATATAGCAGCTCCGGATTTTAAAATAGGAATAGAAAATTCACTATAAATTCCATTGGCTGCTTTCACCCTTCTCCACAACTGCTTACTGGAAGTTGAAGATGTTATAGAAGATACATAGCAGGACCAAGATTCCTTCTGACTTCAACGACGGGCTCTGCGAGCTAATGCTTTTGCTCTCTTAAAGGCGATAAGATTCACCGTTGTGGGGTACCTCCTAAATATTCCCCATAACTTCCTCTGTTTTTTATATGTTTCTTGGCATTGTTTGTTCCACCAAGGTTTGCAACGCCTGTGTGGTATAGAGGAACTCTTGGGTATTGATGCATCAGCTGCATTCTTAATTGTTTCAGTGACTTTACTAACGGCAATATCAATATCTTCGATCGAAACCATTTTATCATCAACAACTGCCAATTGTGTAAATAACGTCCAATCTGCCCGACTGTACACGTAAGTAGGTAAGCGTTGTCTTACACTACTACCTCCAGTCTGGGAGATGACGAGAGGAAAATGATCGCTGTTGTAAAGATCATTTCCTACTATTAGATTTAACAATGGCAGAAGAAATGGAGAACAAATGGCTAGATCGAGAGAATGAAATGTTCTTGTGGGTACATGGAAATATGTCTTCTCGTCGGTATTGAGCAGACAGAGACTATTATCTGAAATAAACCGCTCTATCTGCCGACCGCGAGAATTAGTATCATCATTTCCCCACAAAGAACTATGGCTGAAGTGCAACACATGCGGGGTTGTAGGCTGAAATTATAGACTTGATGTCATCATGATGGGAACGCAAACCATGGCAGTTCCAACAAACAAAGGAAGTTATTATTGAATTTGAAAAGCTCCTTTCCCGGAGCTGGAAGGCATGTCATCTGACATCTCCTCGAGCGATAGATCATCGTCCGAGGGATGTAATGAAACAGCGTCAGCCTCCAGGGTTAAGGCTTTACGGGTGGATATTGAGGGCCTAATAATGCCCTCTTTAGCAGATTTAAGTTTTAAAGCCTTTACGGCTTTAGATTTTGCAATCGGAGCTTTTCTACGGGGAATGGTTGTGGAGGTTGATTTTGGCATTTTCTCAGAGGTAGGGGGTAATTTGACTATTGGAAGTGAAAGAGCATCAGTTTGCGTGCTAGTCGTTCGGGTGACTTTTGCGGCGACAGAAGCGTAGCAAACTCCTGCTTGAGGTGTACGTGCGGTAACAGTACGTCTCGCCTCAGGATATGAACAATTGTTCTTAACTTTAGTGGTTGTGATCTCCTTTTCCAGTATCCAGATAGGACAACTCCTAGCGTAGGAGGGGTGGTCACCCTTACAGTTGACACACCTCTCCTTTGCAGTACAAGACGAACTGTCATGGCCAACTGCTGCGCAGCGAGAGCAAGTCAGTTTGCCTCTGCAAGTCGCTTTGGAGTGACCAAATCTCTGGCACTGGAAACAACGCAAAGGATTTGGAATAAATGGTCTTACGGGTAGATGCATATACGCAGCTTTAATATGCTGCGGTAGGTCTGGCGTCGCAAAAGTCAGTACGAGATGTTTAGTATTAATAATCTGCCCATCTCGTCTGACAGTTATGCGTCTTACAGCACAGACCTTTTGATCTTTGAGATTTTCTAAGATCTCATCCGTAGGCGTGTTAAGCAAATCCCTTGCGGATACCACACCACGAGAAAAGTTAAGGTTCATATGAGGAGTGACAGACACCTCTATGTTAGCAAGCATAGACAAGGTGTTTATAGCGTTAGCTTGTGCTTCTGAAGCGACCTCAACCATTAAGTCTCCAGAACGCATTTTCCTAATGCCCTTCACTTCGCCGATATTTCCGCTAATAGCTTTTTGGATTAGGAAAGGGGATATATTTTCAAAGGTACCCTCTTTCCGTTTTAGAACATAAAATTTAGCATGTAGTAGTGACAAGGAATGCTCCCGTGCGAGAGAAGAATAAGCATTTGTTTCCATATTGGAAATGGAAAATTCGGGACCTGACGGCACCACCCACCACTGAGTCCAACAAGAGGATGCAGACCAGCTGCACCAGTGCTAGCCAGGTCCTATACGCTCACAGCACATCCCTGAAGTGGCCTCCACCCTTAACAAGTCACCCAGTAGATGTACTGATCGCTTGATCCATAAAGCCGATTGATGTGCTGAGGACCACAACACACCTCCCGTTTACCTGAAGCAGAGGCCAAAGTAATGTGTTGGTCTCTGGGACCTCAATTACCAGGACCCTCCTTTCCAGGGACACGGGTATCCACGCACGGCAAACACGTGGGTGATTTAGTCCCCAAGAGAAGCTAATAGCAACAGATCGGCGAAAGCTACTCAAGGGGAGCCCTCAACCTCTTACGAGGCAACCACACTGAGGGAGAAGAGGAAGAAAAAGCAGAAGAGTAGAAGAGAGAAGAAAATAAAGAAGAGGATAGATCACTAGGGTACCTCGGGATTGTGACACCCGTGTTTACCTAAAGAAGGTAAACCCCCTGAGGGGTTGACACAACTGGATGGCAGTTGAAATTATTTTCCAAAGCTTCTAACACACTCCTACTGTCAGTATACACACAGAATTTATGTTCATTTCTAGTTCTCACCAGCTGAAGTGCTCGATATATAGCCGTAGCCTCAGCAGTGAAGATGGAACAGGATTTGTGAAGGCTATAGCTGTATGAAGTATCATCAAAATAAATTCCACTGCCAACGGCTCCCGCAGTTTTTGATCCATCAGTGAATACGGGAGTGTACATAGTATACTGACAGCGATCAGATGAGTAGAGCTGTTGAAAAATAACAGTATTTTTGTCTGATTTTTTATACTTTCCAAAGGGATTTAGCACAATAATGCTTGGATCATACCAAGGGGGATGTGCGAACAAGTCTATACACTCAATCCGGACATCACTTAGGTCTGAGAGGTATAGATGTGATTTAACACGGGAGTTGGTTGGTTGGTTGGGTTTTATGGCGCAAGGTCCAAAAATGGACATGCTGCGCCAAGAATAAAGTTTTGTAGGAGTATTTTTATTTTATTTATTTATTTATTATTTTTTTACTTATTTTTTTTTCATATATATACATTTAAACCCAAACAACTTTAAAATATTAAAACACAAAAACTAGTGTATAAGTTATCTTAAAATGCATGTATAAAATCTTAAAATGTATAAATATAAATCATATAAAATTTAAAAAACCTATTGCTCTCAAATAGGCAAATAGGTTCCTGTGGGGTGGCTCCCCCAACAAATCAAATAGAGTTAAAAGGTTTGTTTTAAAAAATTTAAAACGGTAGACGTTAAAAGTAGAACATGATATTAAAATATGATAAACAGAAAATGGTTCATCACACGCCTCACACCATGGATTTAAATCACTTAAAAACAAATGTTTGTGTGTGAAACGTGTGTGTCCGATACGAAGGCGAGTTAATCTAACATCAGCACTTCGTAACGGTAAAACTGATAATGAGGTGAGGGATGGATAAATGGTATGTAATTTGTTGACAACCTGTAAGTTCCATGATTCCTGCCAAAGACTATATATAAAAGTTTTTACAGCCTTTCTCACATCTGAGAGAGGAACGGATGGTAATATTTGATCTGATGCAGCCTTTGCAGCTGCATCTGCTCTCTCATTGCCTTCAAGACCCATGTGGCTTGGTATCCAACAAAATACAATTTCTTTTCCCTTGCCAG
This sequence comes from Latrodectus hesperus, assembly GCA_037975125.1. NCBI lineage: Eukaryota > Metazoa > Arthropoda > Arachnida > Araneae > Theridiidae > Latrodectus > Latrodectus hesperus. The sequence goes on along the minus strand of CM075852.1, from coordinate 108,701,804 downwards.
CAAGGGAATCCAATGCTTTAAAAATTCTAGACACAACAGGATGACAGATAACACTATTGTTTTTCAAGGCTTCAATAATACTCATGCTGTCAGTATATATACAATATTGATGATAGTCGTCTGTATTCACAAGCTGAAGCGCGTAGTAAATGGCGGTTGCTTCAGCAGTAAAGATGGAGCAGGATGAATGTAGGCTGTAATTAAAATCTGTATTATTGGTAAAAATTCCACAGCCCACATGTCCTGCTGTTTTAGAACCATCTGTGAATACAGGTTTATATGATTGATACTGACAGCGATGAGAAAAGTATAGCTGTTGAAAAACAATAGGTGTTGTGTCGGATTTTTTGAACGGAGCAAAGGTATTTATAAAGGTATTTGTTGGTTCATACCAAGGTGGATAGAGAAATTGATCAATTGACTCTATCCGAACATCACATAGGTCTGTGAGCCAGAGATGTGATTTGGCTCTTGTGAGTAAAGGTTGGATGCTCAATGGTCGAGGATCATAAAGTCTTTTTAAAGAGGCATTAGGAACCATAGAACGTAATGGATGATCAAGGGTCGACATGATCTTAGTATAATAATTGACAGACTGCTGCATTCGTCGCAGGTCTAAAGGCAATTGTTGGCATATTGCATAAAGACTCTGGACGGGTGATGTGCGGAATGCGACTGAACATATTCTCAGAGCAGAATGATGGACGGTGTCCAGTCTGCGTAAAACAGAAGACCTAGCAGATCCGTAAACAACACAACCGTAGTCTATACGGGATAAAATAAGTGATTGGTAAACTCGGAGGAGTGACGTGCGATCAGCACCCCAAGATGTGTTTGAAAGCACCTTGATGATATTGAGCGATCGCTCGCACTTCTTCTGCAGATATAATATATGCGGAAGAAAGGTTAGTTTACGGTCAAATATCACTCTGAGGAATTTTACCTCATTGACTACTGGTATAGGTGTGTTGTTTATACAAATGACGGGATCATTGTGGAGGCTAGTCTTCTTGCAGAAATGGACACAATTGCTCTTGCTAGGAGATAGTGTATGGCCATTCTCTGCACACCATGCAGCAATTTTATTAACAGATGTTTGTAATTGTCTCTCAATTAAATTCATGTTAGACCCTTCACAAGATATTTGCAGGTCATCAACATACAGAGTACCATGCACAGGATGTGAAAGTTGATGAAGTATGGTACTGATATGAATATTAAAAAGTGTGACACTTAAAATACTTCCCTGAGGAACACCTTCAGGTTGGTTAAAAGTATTGGACAAAAACGTACCAATACGAACTTTAAAACCACGGGAGCGTAAAAAGTTTTGCATAAATATCGGCAAATTACCCCTAAAGCCAAAATCATACATCCTACGGAGAATTCCATAACGCCACGTACGATCATATGCCTTCTCGATGTCAAAGAAAATGGAAACCAGATGGTTCCTCCGCACAAATGCATTGCGGATTTGGGTTTCCAGGAATGTAATATTATCAAGAGTGGATCTTCCTTTACGGAAGCCACTCTGATTGATATGGATACATTTGTTTCCTTCTAAGACATATACGAGACGGGCATTGACCATACGTTCGAGAGTCTTACACAAGCAACTCGTCAGAGCAATTGGTCGATAATTTGAAGGAACAGAAGGATCCTTACCAGCCTTAAGGATCGGAATCACTATTGCTTCGCTCCAAAGTGATGGAAATTTATTTTCAGTCCAGATCCTATTGAACAGGTAAAGTAAGTTCAACAGGGAGTCTGGACTTAAATGGCGAAGCATTTGATAGCTGATTCCATCTGGTCCTGGGCTAGTATCATGGGCCTGCTGTAATGCTCTCTTCAATTCCAACATCCGAAATTCACTGTTGTAAGGCAAAGCTTGTCGATGGTTGCAACGAATTGGTGTTCGCTCAGCACGACTCTTTGTCCTTAAGAACGAAGGACTATAAGAGTCGTTGCTTGAGACGTTAGCAAAGGTTTCACCAAGGACGTTAGCGATGTCCTTAGGAGAAGAGTATATAGCAGCTCCGGATTTCAAAATAGGAATGGAAAATTCTCTATATATTCCATTGGCTGCTTTCACTCTTCTCCACAACTGTTTACTGGATGTGGAAGAAGTAATTGAGGATACGTAGCGAGACCAGGATTCCTTCTGACTTCGACGACGTGCTCTGCGAGCTAATGCTTTTGCTCTCTTGAAGGCGATAAGATTCTCCGTTGTGGGGTACCTCCGAAATAACCCCCATCACTTCCTTTGTTTTCTATAAGTTTGTTTGCATTCATTATTCCACCATGGTTTGCAACGCCGGTGTGGTATAGGGGAACTCTTTGGTATTGATGCATCTGCTGCATTCTTAATTGTTTGTGTGACTTCAAAAACGGCAATATCAATGTCTTCGATCGAAACCATTGCATCATCAAAACTGCCAATTGTGTAAATAACGTCCAATCTGCCCGACTGTACACGTAAGTAGGTAGGCGTTGTCCTACACTACTACCTCCAGTCTGGGAGATGACGAGAGGAAAATGATCGCTATTGTGCAGATCATTTCCTACAATTAAATTTAACAATGGCAGAAGAGATGGAGAACAAATGGCCAGTTGGTTGGGTTTTATGGCGCAAGGTCCAAAAATGGACATGCTGCGCCAAGAAAACTATTTCTGATGTATATATTTATATTTTGTTCTAATTATTTTTTTTGACCCAAACAACATTAAAACTTTAAAAAACAAAAATAAGTGTATATATAATTTTAAAATCTATTAATAAAATATAAAGTATATCACAATATATTTTAAAATAACAATTAAATATAATGTAAAAAACCTATTGCCCTTAAAAAAGCAAATAGGTTTCTATGGGGTGGATCCCCTATTAAATCAAATAAAGTTAAAAAATCTGTATTAAAAAAGTGTAAACGTTGTTGGTTAAAATCATGACATGAAATTAAAATATGATAAACAGTAAATGGTTCATCACACGTTTCACACCATGGATTTAGTTCATTTAAAAACAAATGTCTGTGTGTGAAACGTGTGTGTCCGATACGAAGGCGTGTTAATCTAACATCAGCACTTCGTAACGGTAAAACTGATAATGAGGTGAGGGATGGGAAAATGGTACATAATTTGTTGACGACCTGTAAGTTCCACGATTCCTGCCATAGACCATATATAAAACTTTTTATAGCCTTTCTCACATCTGAGAGAGGGACCGATGGTAATATTGGGTCTGATGCAGCCTTTGCTGCTGCATCCGCTCTCTCATTTCCATCAAGACCTACGTGACTTGGTATCCAACAAAATATAATATCATATCCCTTGCCAGCAAGGGAATCTAATGCTCTAAAAATCTTTGACACAACAGGATGGCAAGTAAAACTATTGTTTCTCAATGCTTCCAATACACTCATGCTGTCAGTATACATACAAAATTGACGATGATTATCTGTATTCACATGCTGAAGCGCATAAAAGATAGCTGCGGCTTCAGCAGTAAAGATGGAGCAGGACGAATGTAGACTGTGACTAAAAACTGTGTTATTTAAAACAATTCCACAGCCCACGTGTCCTGCTGATTTTGAACCATCCGTGAATACAGGTGTGTATGATTGATACTGACAGCGATGGGAGGAAAATAGCGTTTGAAAAACAATAGGTGTTGTGTCTGATTTTGAAAACTGAGCAAAAAGTTATTAAAATTAATGGTTGGATGATACCAATGCGGATGAGCAAAATAATCAATAGACTCTATCCGAACATCACATAGGTCTGTGAGCCATAGATAAGATTTGGCTCTTGTGAGAAAAGGTGGGATGCTCATTGGTCGAGCAACAAACAGTCTTTTAAGAGAGGCAGTAGGAACCATGGAACGTAAGGGGTGATGTGGGACTGACATAATTTTTACGTAATAATTGAGAGTTTGCTGCATTCGTCTCAGGTCTAACGGTAGTTGATGACATACAACGTATAGACTCTGGACGGGTGATGTGCGGAATGCCCCAGATCATATCCTCAAAGCAGAGTGATGAACTGTGTCCAGTCTTTTTAAAATAGAAGATCTAGCCGATCCATAAACAACACATCCGTAGTCAATGCGGGATAAAATCAATGACTTATAAATTCGAAGTAGTGATGTGCGATCTGCACCCCAAGATGTATTTGACAACACCTTGAGGATATTAAGCGATCGCTCACACTTCTTCCGCAAATACAAAACATGCGGAAGAAAGGATAATTTTCTGTCAAAGATAATTCCCAAAAATTTTATTTCATTGACTACTTGTATTGGGAAGTTGTTGATTTTAATAACTGGATCATTATGAAGGCTAGTCTTTCTACAGAAGTGGACACATCTACTCTTGCTTGGTGATAAGGTATGGCCATTCTCAGCACACCATTCAGCAAGCTTGTTAACGGCTGTTTGTAATTGTCTCTCAATTAATCGCATATTAGACCCCTCGCATGATATTTGCAGGTCGTCAACATATAATGTACCATTTATTGAAGGTGGTAATTGATGTAGGATGTTACTGATGAATAAATTAAAAATGGTGACACTTAAAATAGAGCCTTGGGGAACACCCTCGGCTTGAATAAAAGTATTGGAAAGTACAGTTCCAATACGAACTTTAAAAACACGGGAGCTTAAAAAATTGTGAAGGAATATCGGAAGATTACCCCGAAAGCCAAGATCGTATAGTGAACGGAGAATTCCATATCGCCATGTACGGTCGTATGCCTTCTCGATGTCAAAGAAAATGGAGACCAGATGGTTCCTCCGCACAAAAGCATTGCGGATTTGGGTCTCCAAATATGTGAGATTATCAAGAGTGGATCTCCCTTTACGGAAGCCACTCTGATTAATATGTACACATTTATTTTTTTCTTAGACAAAAACGAGACGGGCGTTGACCATACGTTCGAGAGTCTTACATAAGCAACTCGTCAGAGCAATTGGTCGATAATTTGAAGGATCTGAAGAATCCTTACCAGCTTTTAGGACAGGAATCACTATTGCTTCTTGCCATAGAGATGGGAATTCATTTTCAGTCCAGATCCTATTAAACAAGTAAAGCAAATTCAACAGGGAGTCTGGACTTAAATGTTGAAGCATTAGATAACTGATTCCATCAGGTCCTGGGCTGGTGTTATTGGCCTGCTGTAAAGCTTTCTTCAATTCAAACATTCCAAATTCACAGTTGTATGGTAAAACTTGTCGATGGTTGAAGCGAATTGGTACTCGCTCAGCACGACTCTTAGTCCTCAGAAACGAAGGACTATAAGAGTTCGAGCTTGAGACGTAAGCAAATGCTTCACCAAGGACATTAGCAATATCCGTAGGAGAAGAGTATATAGCAGCTCCGGATTTCAAAATAGGAATTGAAAATTCTCTATATATTCCATTGGCTGCTTTCACTCTTCTCCACAACTGTTTACTGGAAGTTGAAGATGTTAATGAAGATACATAGCAGGACCAGGATTCCTTCTGACTTCGACGACGAGCTCTGCGAGCTAATGCTTTGGCTCTCTTAAATGCGATAAGATTCTCCGTTGTGGGGTATCTCCTAAATATCCCCCATAACTTCCTTTGCTTTTTGTAGGTTTTTTGGCATTCTTTATTCCACCAAGGTTTGCAACGCCTTTTTGGTATAGAGGAACTTTTGGGTATTGCTATATCAGCTGCATTTATAATTGTTTTAGTGACTTTAATAACAGCTTCATCAATACTCTCGATCAAAACCATTTCATTATCAATAACTGCCAAATGTGTAAATGACGTCCAATCTGCCAGACTGTACACGTAAGTAGGTAGATGTTGTACTACACTACTACCTCCAGTCTGGGAGATGACGAGAGGAAAATGATCGCTATTATGCAGATCATTTCCTACAGTTAAATTTAACAATGGCAGCAATGATGGTGAACAAATAGCAAGATCGAGGGAATGAAATGTTCTTGTGGGTACATGAAAATATGTCTTCTCGTCGGTATTAATCAGACAGAGACTATTATCAGAAATAAATTGCTCTATCTGACGACCACGAGAATTAGTATCATCACTTCCCCACAAGGAATTATGGCCGTTAAAATCACCTAACAATAGGAATGGTTGGTTGGGTTTTCTGGCGCAAGGTCCAAAGAGGACAAACTGCGCCAAGTCTAAAATTATTGTTGATTTACTTTATTTTATTTACGCTTTTTTTTTCAAAAAACCCAAACAACATTAAAATTTTAAAAAACAAAAATCAGTGTAAATATAATTTTAAAATCTTTTTATGAAATATAAAAAGCAAATGATAATTAAATATATATATATTTTAAAATTCATAATATATATTTAAATAAAATTTAAGAAACCTATAGTTCTCAAAAATGCAAATAGGTTTCTATGGGGTGGATCTCCCAATATATCCAATAAAGTTAAAATATCAGTTTTAAAATAGTGTAAACGTAAATGGTTAAAATCTTGACATGAGATTAAAATATGATATACTGTGTAGGGTTCATCACACGTTTCACACCATGGACCCAACTCACTTAGAAATAAGTGCCTGTGTGTGAAACGTGTGTGTCCGATACGAAGGCGAGTCAAACGGACATCAGCACTTCGTAACGGTAAAACTGATAATGAGGTGAGGGATGAGAAAATGCTATGGAGTTTGTTTCCGACCTGCAAGTTCCACGATTCCTGCCAAAGACCATATATAAATCTTTCTATACCCTTTCTCACATCTGAGAGCGGAACCGATGGTAAAATTGGATCTTCAGCAGCCTTTGCAGCTGCATCCGCTCTCTCGTTTCCATCAAGACCCTTGTGGCTTGGTATCCAACAAAATACAATTTCTTTTCCCTTGCCAGCAAGGGAATCTAAAACTTTAAAAATTCTGGACACAACTGGATGACATGTAACGCTATTGTTCTTCAAAGCCTCTAAAATACTCATGCTGTCAGTATAGATACAGTATTGAAGATAATCATCTGTATTCACATGCTGAAGCGCATAATAAATAGTTGTGGCTTCAGCAGTAAAGATGGAGCAGGACGAATGTAGGCTGTAGCTAAAAGTCATGTTATTGATAAAAATTCCACAGCCGACATGTCCTGAGGTCTTAGATCCATCCGTGAATACAGGTTTGTAAGATTGGTTCTGACAGCGATGAGAACAATATAGCTGTTGAAAAACAATAGGTGTTGTGTCCGATTTTCTAAATTGTGCAAAAGTATTTATAAATGTATTTGTTGGTTCATACCAAGGTGGATAGAGATATTGGTCTATAGACTCTATCTGAACATCACATATGTCTGTGAGCCATAGATGTGATTTAGCTCGTGTGAGAAAAGGTGGGATGCTCATTGGTCGAGCATCAAACAGTCTTTTAAGGTTGGTTGGTTGGTTGGTTGGTTGGGTTTTATGGCACAAGGTCCAAATAAGGACAAGCTGCGCCAGAATTTTATTTATTTTATTTTTTCTATTTTTTTTTTAAACCAATCAACTTTTAAAATTCCGATAAAAATATAAGTATTATTTATAAGATTAACATAAATAATAAATAGACAAACACCCAACATATAAAAGAATAAATTATACCTAAAACATCTAAAATAAAAGGCTAAACTAAATCTGTAAAATGTCAAAGGTATTTATTTTAAAATCTTTGATTTAAAATTATATATAATTTATAAAATCAATGCTTCTCAAAAAAGCAAAAATATTTTGATGCGGAGATTCGCCCAGCAAATCCCGCATCGTTAAAATATCAGTCTCAAAAAATTTAAAACGATGTTGGTTAAAATCAGAACATGAAATTAAAATATGAAACACAGTGTATGGTTCATCACACGTTTCACACCAAGGTTTTAATTCATTTAGGAATAAATGCTTATGAGTGAAACGTGTGTGTCCAATACGAAGGCGGGTTAATTTAACATCCGCACTCCGTAAAGGTAAAACTGGAAATGAAATGAGAGATGGAGTTATGGCATATAATTTGTTGCTGACTTGCATTCTCCATGATTCCTGCCAAAGTTTATGCACAAGACTTTTCACACCTTTTCTCGCATCACAAAGTGGAATGGAAGGCTGAAGTGGAGTAGATGCAGACTTTGCAGCTGTATCAGCCCTCTCGTTACCATCAAGACCTACATGTCCTGGGATCCAACAAATGATAATATCAAATCCCTTGCATTTCAGAGAGTCTAATGTGCAAAAAATCTCCGACACAACAGGGTGAAAGTTGACATTAATATTCTCCACAGCTTCTAATACACTCATGCTGTCAGTGTAAATACAAAATTTATGTGATTCTTTACTACCCACATACTGAAGCGCACTTAGTATAGCAGTTGCTTCAGCAGTGAAGATGGAGCAGGACATGTTAAGGCTGTAACTAAGAGTAATATTATCAATATAAACTCCACAGCCAACATGTCCGGCAGATTTTGAACCATCTGTAAATATAGGTTGATAAGAATCAAACTGACAGCGATGATAAGAATAGAGCTGATGGAAAACAATAGGAGATGTGTCGGATTTTTTGAATTCTGCAAAGGGATTGATTATTCTACATTGTGGCTCATACCAGGGTGGATGTGAAGTTCGATTTGTTGCAGTTATTCGAACGTCATGCAGGTCAGACAATATCAGATGAGATTTTATTCTAATGAGAAAAGGTGGAATGCTCCTTGGACGAGCATTATAGAGTCTTTTAAGGGCAGATGTAGGAATCATGGCACGTGATGGATGATGAGGGTCAGACATGATCTTAGCATAATAATTGAGAGACTGCTGCATTCGTCTCAGGTCTAAGGGCAATTGTTGGCAAATTGCATATAGACTCTGGACGGGTGATGTGCGGAATGCGCCCGAACATATTCTCAGAGCAGAATGATGGACAGTGTCCAATCTGTGTAAAACAGAAGACCTAGCGGATCCATAAACAACACAACCGTAGTCTATGCGAGATAAAATTAGTGATTGGTAAACTCGGAGGAGTGACGTGCGATCAGCACCCCAAGATGTATTTGAAAGCACCTTGAGGATATTGAGCGATCGCTCGCACTTCTTCCGCAGATATAGTATATGCGGAAGAAAGGTTAATTTACGATCAAATATCACTCCGAGGAATTTTACCTCACTGACCACTGGTATGGGTGTGTTGTTTATACGAATAACGGGATCATTGTGGAGGCTAGTCTTCCTGCAGAAATGGACACAATTGCTCTTGCTAGGAGAAAGTGTATGGCCATTCTCAGCACACCATGCAGCAATTTTATTAACAGATGTTTGTAATTGTCTCTCAATTAAATTCATGTTAGACCCTTCACAAGATATCTGCAAGTCATCAACATACAAGGTACCATAAACAGAAGGTGATAATTTATGGAGTATGCTACTAATATGAAGGATAAAAAGGGTGACACTCAATATAGAACCTTGAGGTACACCTTCAACTTGATTAAAATGATCAGAATAAAATGTTCCTATCCGAACTTTAAAACCACGGGAGCGTAAAAAGTTTTGTATAAATATCGGCAAATTACCCCTAAAGCCAAAATCATACATCCTACGGAGAATTCCATAACGCCACGTACGGTCATAAGCCTTCTCTATGTCGAAGAAAATGGAAACGAGATGATTCCTCCGCACAAAAGCATTGCGGATCTGCGTTTCCAAGTATGTAATATTATCAAGAGTGGACCTTCCTTTACGGAAGCCACTCTGATTGATATGGATATATTTATTTATTTCTAAGACATAGGTGAGGCGGGCATTGACCATACGTTCGAGAGTCTTACACAAGCAACTCGTCAGAGCTATTGGTCGATAACTTGAAGGTACAGAAGGATCCTTACCAGCCTTAAGGATTGGAATCACTATTGCTTCGCTCCAAAGTGATGGAAATTTATTTTCAGTCCAGATCCTATTGAATAGATAAAGTAAGTTCAACAGGGAATCTGGACTTAAATGACGAAGCATTTGATAGCTGATTCCGTCTGGTCCTGGGCTAGTATCATGGGTCTGCTGTAATGCTCTCTTCAATTCCAACATCCGAAATTCACAGTTGTAAGGCAAAGCTTGTCCATGGTTGAAACGAATTGGTGTTCTCTCAGCACGACTCTTTGTCCTTAAGAACGAAGGACTATAAGAGTCGTTGCTTGAGACGCTAGCAAAGGTTTCACCAAGGACGTTAGCGATGTCCTTAGGAGAAGAGTATATAGCAGCTCCGGATTTCAAAATAGGAATAGAAAATTCTCTATAGATTCCATTGGCTGCTTTCACTCTTCTCCACAACTGTTTACTGGATGTGGAAGAAGTAATTGAGGATATATAGCGAGACCAGGATTCCTTCTGACTTCGACGACGAGCACTGCGAGCTAATGCTTTTGCTCTCTTAAAGGCGATAAGATTCTCCGTTGTGGGGTATCTTCTGAATAGCCCCCATAACTTCCTCTGTTTCTTATAGGTGTTTTGACATTCATCATTCCACCAAGGTTTGCAACGCCTGTGTGGTGTAGAGGAACTCTTAGGAATTGATGCATCAGCTGCATTCTTAATTGTTTCAGTGACTTTACTGACGGCAATAGCAATATTTTCGATCATAACCATTGCATCATCAACAACTGCCAATTGCGAAAATAATGTCCAATCCGCCCGACTGTACACGTAAGTAGGTAGGCGTTGTCCTACACTACTACCTCCAGTCTGGGAGATGACGAGAGGAAAATGATCGCTGTTGAAAAGATCATTTCCTACTGTTAAATTAAACAATGGCAGAAGAGATGGTGAACAAATGGCCAGGTCGAGAGAATGGAATGTTCTTGTGGGTATATGGAAATATGTTTTCTCGTCGGTATTAAGCAGACAGAGACTGTTATCTGAAATAAACCGCTCTATCTGCCGACCGCGAGAATTTGTATCATCATTTCCCCACAAAGAATTATGCCCGTTAAAGTCACCTAACAGTAGAAATGGTGTTGGCAGCTGATCTATTAATGCATCGAGTTCCTCTTGGCGGATGACATCGTGTGGTGGCAAATACAAACTACAGACTGTCAACAAGCATGATGTGTGAATTCGCACAGCTACAGCCTGTAGTGTAGTATTTAAATGCTGGGCAGTGCTGGGATAGTTGTTAGATGTTAAAATGCAAACTCCTCCAGACACTGCACTATCATCACCACTGTCTTTTCTAAAGCTTTTAAACCCACGCATGGAAAAGTTATTGTTAGACTTCAGGAATGTTTCCTGAAGCGCAACACATGCGGGGTTGTAGGCTGAAATTATAGACTTGATGTCATCATTATGAGAACGCAAACCATGGCAGTTCCAAGAAACAAAGGAAGTTATTATTGAATTTGAAAAGCTCCTTTCCCGGAGCTGGAAGGCATGTCATCTGACATCTCCTCGAGCGATAGATCATCGTCCGAGGGATGTAATGAAACAGCGTCAGCCTCCAGGGTCAAGGCTTTACGGGTGGATATGGAGGGCCTAATAATGCCCTCTTTTGCTGATTTTAGTTTTAAAGCCTTTACGGCTTTAGATTTAGCTATAGGAGCTTTTCTACGATTAGACGATGTGGATGTCGATTTTGGCTTCTGTACATATACAGGGGGTAATTTAACAATCGGAAGTGAGAGAGCATCTGTTTGTGTGCTAGTCGTTCTGGTGACTTTTGCGGCGGCAGTTGCATAGCTAACTCCAACTTGAGGTGTACGAGCTGTAACAGCACGTCTCGCCTCAGGATATGAACAATTATTCTTAACTTTTGTGGTGGTGATCTCCTTTTCCAGTACCCAGATAGGACAACTTCTAGCGTAGGAGGGGTGGTCACCTTTACAGTTGACACACCTCTCCTTTGCAGTACAGGACGAACTGTCGTGGCCAACTGCTGCGCAGCGAGCGCAAGTCAGTTTGCCTCTGCATGCCGCTTTAGAGTGACCAAATCTCTGGCACTGGAAACAACGCAAAGGATTTGGAATAAATGGCCTAACGGAGAGATGCATATACGCTGCTTTAATATGCTGCGGTAGGTCTGGCGTCGCAAATGTCAGGATGAGATGTTTAGTATTAATAACTTTATCATCTCTCCTGACAGTAATGCGTTTTACAGCACAGACCTTTTGCTCTTTTAGATTTTCTAGTATCTCATCCGTAGGCGTGTTAAGCAAATCCTTGGCGGATATCACACCACGAGAAAAGTTAAGGTTTGTATGAGGCGAGACAGACACCTCAAGGTTAGCTAGCATATTCAAGTTCACAATCTGAGCTGCTTGAATTTTAGAGACAACTTCAACCATTAAATCACCAGAACGCAATTTTCTAGTGCTCTTCACTTCACCGACTGTGCCTGTTATAGCTTTTTGGATGAGGAAAGGGGATACTGTATCAAAAGTACCCTCTTTCCTTTTAATTACATAAAACTTTGCATTTAATAGTGAAAATGTTTGCTCCCGTGGGAGAATAGAAATATTGCTTTCCATATTTAAATTGGAAAATTCGGGACCTGACGGCACCACCCACCACCGAGTCCAACAAGGGGATGCAGACCAGCTGCACCAGTGCTAGTCAGGTCCTATACGCTCACAGTACATCCCTGAAGTGGCCTCCACCCTTAACGAGTCACCCAGTAGATGTACCGATCGCTTGATCCATTAAGCCGATTGATGTGCTGAGGACCACAACACACCTCCCGTTTACCTGAAGCAGAGGCCAAAGCAATGTGTTGGTCTCTGGAGGCCTCAATTACCAGGATCCTCCTTTCCAGGGACACGGGTCTCCACGCACGGCAAACACGTGGGTGATTTAGTCCTCAAGAGTAGCTAATAGCAACAGAGCGGCAAAAGCTACTCAAGGGGAGCCCTCAACCTCTTGCGAGGCAACCACACTGAGGGAGAAGAGGAAGAAAAAGCAGAAGAGTAGAGGAGAGAAGAAATTAAAGAAGAGGACAGATCACTAGGGTACCTCGGGATTGTGACACCCGTGTTTACCTAAAGAAGATAAACCCCCTGAGGGGAACAGTCTTTTAAGAGAGGCATTAGGAACCATGGAACGTAATGGGTGATGAGGGATCGACATAATTTTTGCGTAATAATTGAGAGTTTGCTGCAATCGTCTCAGGTCTAACGGTAGTTGATGGCATACAACGTATAGACTCTGGACGGGTGATGTGCGGAATGCCCCAGAACATATCCTCAAAGCAGAGTGATGAACTGTGTCCAGTCTTCGTAAACAGAAGATCTAGCTGATCCGTAAACAACACATCCGTAGTCAATGCGGGATAGAATCAATGACTGATAAATTCGAAGTAGTGATGTGCGATCTGCACCCCAAGATGTATTTGATAACACCTTGAGGATATTAAGAGATCGCTCACACTTCTTCCGCAAATATAAAATATGCGGAAGAAAGGTCAATTTTCGGTCAAAGATAATACCCAAGAATTTTATTTCATTGACCACTTGTATTGGAGTGTTGTTGATATAAATAGTTGGATCATTATGCAGGCTAGTCTTTCTACAGAAGTGGACACATTTACTCTTGCTTGGTGATAAGGTATGGCCATTCTCAGCACACCATTCAGCAAGCTTGTTAACGGCTGTTTGTAATTGTCTCTCAATTAATCGCATATTAGACCCCTCGCATGATATTTGCAGGTCGTCCACAAACAAAGTACTATGAACTGATGATGGAAGCTGATGAAGTATGTTACTGATGAAGAGACTAAAAAGTGTGACGCTTAAAATAGAGCCCTGAGGAACACCCTCAGATTGTGTAAAAGTATTGGATGTATAGCTTCCAAAACGCACTTTATAAAACCACGGGAGCATAAAAAAATTCTGTAGGAATATCGGCAGATTACCCCGAAAGCCAAAATCATATAATGTACGGAGAATTCCATATCGCCATGTATGGTCATAAGCCTTCTCTATGTCGAAGAAAATTGAAACTAAGTGATTTCTCCGCACAAAAGCGTTGCGGATTTGAGTTTCCAAGTATATCATATTATCAAGAGTGGATCTTCCTTTTCGAAAGCCACTCTGATTTTTATGGATATAATTATTAGTTTCTAAGACATAGATGAGACGAGCATTGACCATACCTTCAAGAGTCTTACAGGAGCAACTAGCAGTTGCCAAACGGAGGAGTCAGGTGGGGACTCAAGCATTACTCCAGTAGTCACGGTGCAGGATGCCAGTACTGCCCCAAGCGAAAGCTGGAAAAAGGTTGAAGGTAGAAAAAGGAAAAAATCAGGGCGAAGTGGTGCAACGCCCGGAAAGAAAACCACCGAGGCAATCACGGAGAAGCAGGCTGTCCCAAAGAAAGGCAACCCAGGAAAAGGCCCGATCAGGTCCTACGCTGAGGTGGTCAAAAACAAGGGGAAAAAGAGAGTTCAGAACAGCGCCCTCTTAGTGTACCCACGGGACGGCTGCGAAATGACATCAGATAATGTCAAGAGTGAACTTGAAAGGGCGATTGACCCGAGGAAGCTCGGAGTATCAGTCCAAGGCCTAAAGAACTTAAACAATAATGGGGTTGTTATTGAATTGAAAGACGAGAAGGATCCGAGTACCATGCGGGAACAGGTCCAAAAGGTATTGAGTGAGAAAATAGAAGCTAGAGAGCCGACAAGGCGGCTACCCAGAGTCCTTATTTATGACCTCCCGGGCACGGACGGAGAGACTGAAATCCTTGAAGGACTTAGGACACAAAACGAGATCCCAGAGGGCCACATGAAGGTGGTCTTCAAATTGAATGGGAAAGGCTCGGAAAAACACTGGGTATTGGAAACCGCCCCAGATGTGTTTAAGACTCAACTTAAAAAAGGGAAGGTCAGCTGCGGCTGGCAGAAATACCGGGTGAAGAAGTTCCTGGAACCCACATGGTGTTTCAAATGTTGTAGGTTTGGACACCTACAGTCTAAGTGCCCGGAAAAAGGGCAGTCTTGCACCGTTTGCAGCGGGCCGCATTCTTTCAATGAGTGCGACAAGAAGGAAACGAAGTGCGCCAATTGCGACAGGGCGAACGAAGAGTTCAAACTGAAGCTTAACACTGGCCACAAAGCCGTAGACATTCGATGCCCGCAATACAAACGGGAGTGTTAGCGATTACGTACTCGCACTAATTATGGTTGATACAACCATCGGACGAGAGTATGGCAATTCGCAGATTAATCTCGCAAGATCGAGGGCGGAATCTTTGCAGATACTAAAGGAGTTGGAAATGGGTTCATCCGACATCCTTCTCCTACAGGAGCCGTATTTGGTAGACGGCGAGATTGCGGTCTTTCCTAACTCATGGTCGGTCTCTCACACAGCCGACGGATTGGCTGCAGTTGTCGTTACTAACACCAAACTCAGCGTCTGGACAAAATATGCCGATGCTCACATCGTAGCGGTTGAGATAAAGTATCTGCACCAATCGCTGCTGATTGTGTCTGTTTATGTTCCTCCAAAAGCAGACATTGGCAGCTTTCTAGAGACTCGATAAGATCATACGGTTCCATAAGAGAGTTCTCATAGGAGGTGACTTTAACACCAGGCATCATATGTGGGACCCCGAGTGTCCGTCTAGAGTGGAGACTAAGCGAGGGGAAACTCTCGTGGAAACGAGGTATTATCAAAGTAAATACCACAGCCTACATTCAATCGTGGCTATTAATTTAATTCAACAATCTTTAAGATATAACAAATGAAGTATTAGCAAATCACAAAATTCTACAAATTGTATCTTCTTCAAATTGTAGCTCACACTGGCTTTAGTCACAGGCTTTGATATTTGAAATCAAAGGTCCCAGATTCAATTCCAACCACTGCTAAAGAATAATAAATTGATATTGCATTTCCGTTTTTTACAAGCATGTCTTGAGCTGCTTGAATTTTGACTTGGATGAGGCTTTTTCAAAGCCCCTTTTCTTTTTGAACTTCCTGACTATTTATGGACTTGTGGATTGTATTGGAATTGGACCATCTGGGATTAACAACAAAATTATATTGGCGATTTACTTAATATATTCAGACTGTTCTGTTTGTTTAATCTCATACTCCTTCAAACAGTCTTAAAAATTAAAATAAGAATATTTTATTAAAAATATGCTATTCACCCCTTCATATAAACACCAACAACTGAAAAAATTTATTTTTTAATCTTTAAAAGTTAAATGAGTAATTTTTTTGTAGTTATCAAAGGAAATTATCCTAAAAAAGATTTTGTTTCAGGTATTTAGCTGTTGGTGCAAAATTTCGAGCCATGTCCTTTCATTTCATGAGGGGTGAAACTTGTGCCCTGTGGGAATTTTTAAAGCCTCTATACATGGCTCCACCAACAGAAGAAGACTGGGTCGGATTTCCCAAGATATCTTAAAGGATTGGCAGATGCCGAACTATGTAGGGAGTGTGGATGGCAAGCATATTCGAGTTCGGAGACCAAACCACAGCGGATCAGGATTTTACAATTATTTGTCGTATATTTCAATTGTATTATTGGCTGTGGTTGATGCCAAATGCCTTTTTACTGTTGTCTCAATTGGTGAGTATGGCGGAACAGTGATGAAGGAGTATTTCGCAATTCAAGATTTGGACAATTATTGCGAAATAATGTACGGAATGTTCCACCGACCAAAAAACTTGCCCGCGGAGAACATCACATGGATGCCTCCTTATTTTGTCGGAGATGAAGCATTTCCTTTAATGGACAACTTAATGAGGTCTTACCCATCTCGAGGTCTTGATAGCAAGAGAAACTTTAATTTCAGACTGTCAAGAGCTCGAAAAACAGTGGAATGTGCATTTAACAGAATGGTCTCCGAATTCAGAATATTTCACACTCCTATTTGTAGCTTTGAAAGCAAAATCGACTAGATTATTAAGGCTTCCTGCATTCTTCATAATTTTAACTCCAAGCAGGAAAGAGTCGAAGAAAACTTAAGTAACTTTGGAGATAAAATGGAAGCATGCAGTAGGAGACCTGCAGTAAATGCAATCACTTTTAGAAAGATTTTAAGAGACCATCTATTTAAAGAAAAATATATTTCCTCAGCAACCAACAAATGTACATTTTTCAGAATAAAGATTTGAATATCATAATGATTTTAAAAAATATTTTTTCTAAATTTTTCAAGGTATTAAAAAAATAATTTAGTTCTATTACAAAGTGTCACATAAATAATTATGCTTAAAGTACTAAAATTGTTACACATTGGATAATTATATTTCAAGCTTATTCCTGATATACATTGTACTTAAATTTAAGAGTAAATTGATTTTTTTTAATATTATATCTCATAATAAATTTCAAAGCAGTTAAAATGATATTCTTTGTAATTTTAATATTTCTTTTGGATTAACTGATACATAAGAATTCGATTAGTGCATTTTCTAGCGCAACCTCCAAAAAAGGACTAGTCTCGCCAAGCTCTGTTTTTTTAGATAATGTATCATTATTTAATAATAAAAGTAACGAAAATCAAAAGAACATTAAAATCAAATTAAATTACAAAAAAACTATGCATATAAACTTAAAATTCCGATTTTTTAACAATATTAAAATGCTAAATGAGATATAAATTTAAAATATATAATATAAAATATAAATAAAATGGAGAAAATGTATTGCTCTTAAAAAGACAAAGATTTCTATTTGAAGGTTATCAAATAAAATAAAATAACGATAAAATATTTGTTTTAAAAAATGTAAACGTAAATAGTTAAAATCCTGATATACAATTAAAATATGACCATGGATATAATTCATTTAGAAACAAATGTCTGTGGGTAAAAAGTGTGTGTCCGATACGTAGGCGAGTCAGGTGAACACCAACACATCATAACGGTAAAACTGTTAATGAGGTCATGTGTGGAAATACGACGATTTATTATTGACCTGCACATTCCATGACTCCTGCCAAAGAGAACAAATTAACATTTCTTCTCACATCAGACAAAGGAACTGATGGCAGAGATGGGCCTGATGCAGATTTAGCAGCTGCATCAGCCGTCTCATTGCCATCGAGACCTACGTAACTTGGGATACAACAGAATATGATATTATATCCCTTGACCGAATGGGAATCTAATGCTCGGAAAATTCTCGACACAACGGGGTGGCAGTCAAAACTACTTTTCGGCAAAGCTTCCAACACACCCTCAACAGTCTCAGTATACAGATATATAAAAATATAGCATGCATGCATTCAAAAAAGTCAAATGCGGAATGATGTTTAAAGAACTCGGGAACGTGGAAAAGTTTATCTGGTGTTAAGTTCAGAATTTTATTAGATCTTAATTGTACGTTTTTTTTTTTCCGAGAATATAATGGATTTGAATAATCAATATACCAATAAAGTATAGAAAAGTGATAATGGCAATGCTGTGTTTCATAATAAATCAAACTTAAACCGACATAAGAAAGAAATTCATGCTCAAACTGAAGAACTGCAGCAGAATTCATGTCTGTAATATGTGCGATAAAACTTTGTTTTCGTCAGTAGCATATCAAACACATTTACGAGAAAGTACACGACAGCGATTTTAGAAAAATATTCCATCGTTTCCATTCAATTCACGAGCTCATTGCTTTTAAAAATGCAAATGTCATTCATAAATTTGTTAAGAGGTGTGGGACAAAGAGAAGAAATAATGTAGATGTTGATATTAATAGTCTCATCAAAATAAAAACTTGCCAGTCAACAAATACAAAAGGTGCCCTGCTATGATGACAGTAATTCATGACGATATTATTGTTGAATTAACAGATACCCAAACGTGTGTTTCTAACAGTGAATCTACTGACATTTTTGATAAAATTGTTGATGTAGAATTAGAGGGTGGGTGTTCAAATTTTACTAATAAAGATTCAATTAACATATCAATTATACATAACTTTAAATCCGATAAAAATTATTGTAAAATTATAAGTGTTAATTATATGTGCTGAGGACCACAATACACCTTCCGTTTGCCTGAAGCAGAGGCCAAAGTAATGTGTTGGTCTCTAGGGGCCTCAATTACCAGGACCCTCCTTTCCAGGGACACGGGTCTCCACGCACGGCAAACACGTGGGTGATTTAGTCCTCAAGAGTAGCTAATAGCAACAGAGCGGCGAAAGCTACTCAAGGGGAGTCCTCAACCTCTTGTGAGGAAACCACACTGAGGGAGAAGAGGAAAAAAGAGGAAGAGTAGAGGAGAGAAGAAAATAAAGAGGAGGACAGATCACTAGGGTACGTCGGGATTGTGACATCCGAGTTTACCTAAAGAAGGTAAACCACCTGAGGGGTTGGCATTCCCTGAAGAGGAATTGAGAGAAATTCTCAACGCCGCAGAATTACAAGAGGAATGGAATGACTCAAACCCTGTTTGGGATGTCGAACCTACTACATCGTCTAGTGGCATATCGTCAACTATCAAACAATCAAAGGCTGAACCATCGATTTCAAACTCATCTGCTCATGTGAGCACTTGCATGTTTTATGATATTATTTTGTAATCAGAGTTATACATAAAATTTATACCAAATCCTTTTCTCGATAAGATAACTAATACAGTTTTAAAGTTTATACGTGTTAGTAATAGAATTCCCTCTACAATTTAAATTTTCTAACATTAGTATTGATTAAAAATTCACTAAAGTTTGAAAAAATACTTATAGTGGAAATTATCATAAAACAATTGTTAGTAAAATGTAGTTAGTTATATACTCTACAAAGTTATAATAATAAAATCTATTAAAATATTAAATGTTTATAAAAATTCTAAAACGAGTTATTTCGGTTTTTAGGTTTGCGATCAGCATGGAAAAAGGTTTACCTTGAAACATAATTTAAATCAACGCTTGAAGATTCACAGTGATATTAAAAATTTTGCTTTCAATATGTGAGAAAAAATTTACACGCAACAACGATTTAAAAAACGTGTGTTAACTGTCACGCACACACACACACCAACGTAATAAAATGCATGAATGTTATCACTGTGAATTAAAATTCAATTCAAGGTAATAATTAACTCTGCACATGTTCGCACAAAACATCACGTAAAACGTAAGTCCACGGCCGTACCTACCCACCCTAAACGTCTTCAAGTTCAGCAAAGAGCCCTCAACACTTTTGCCATCTTCACGTTCGAACCTCTCGAAGAAAATGAATCTGATTTTATTCCATTCTTCAGTGAGATGAGACCCAAAATTCGTAGTAAGTTGTTGGAGGAACTTGAAGAATTATCATCGATTAAATGGTACGGGGTGGTGCAAGTTTTATTGAGCAGAATGTCTGAAGATGGAGAATTAGAATTTGCCCCTCTCTTCTTCCGTTCCAGATGTGCTATTGAACTCACAACCGATACAATAGACAGGCATATTTAAGAAGGTGAAATGAAAATTCTCTCCTCTTTAGACGAGTTTACAGACAAGTTATCTGGTTGGATATTGGAGAAAAATTTGTTCTTTAGCATAAATTCAGCAAAATATCATCCAATAGCCGCAAGTAACTACATACCTCTCTAAAAGAAAATAGCCCTCAAAAAGGCTGTTTTAAACATTCAGAATATTGACCACAAACATCTCCTCTGGTGTATATTGGCTTTCCGATTCAATATTCATAGGCGGGATAATCCTGAACGTATCGGTCATTATTCAAGTTTTGAAACAGATGTTAATTTGGGAGGGGTTGAATGTCCTGTTCCTGTAGGCAAAATTCCAGTCATCAAAAGATTGAGCAATCTTCGTATCAGATTCTTTGTATATGATGAGGAAGTTTTCCCTCTGTATATTTCTGCCAGGGAAGATGAAGATTGTTGCAATCTATTGCTCATTTCCCATGAACAGACCACCCACTACTGCCTCATAAGGAACTTTTCATGGCTAAGGAGTGATTGTACCATACATAATGGTGCGCGACATTATTGCTACAGATGTCTCCACCATTTTGCTGAAGAATATTCATTAAAGGAACACGCAATTCACATGTCGACATCATGTCCTCAAAACATTAAAATGCCAAATCACGAAGATAATAATTTAGAATTTTCTAATTATCATTTCCAACATCCTGTACCCTACATAATTTATGCAGATTTCGAAACAATCATAGAAAAAATATCTACATACAATATTGCTCAATATAAACCATGTGGTTATGCCTATATCATTATAGGACCAGATGGTAACACACTAAAACCTATCATAGTATACAGAGGACTTAATGCTGTTGACAGCTTCATTGGAAATATATTACGAGAGAAAGAGGAGTTTGTCAATAAATTAATTACAATAGCCCCTTTAAGAATGACACCAGAACACGAACATTCATTTATAAACGCCACGAATTGTAACATCGTGGAACTGACCTTGTTAGGGACCATGACCATCAAAATTTTTCAACACCTAATTATAGACAAGAATTACATACCACATGCAATTCAAAATTTAAACAAAGTAAAAAAATAAAAATAGTATTCCATAATTTAAAACACTATGATGGTCATTTAATTATGCAGGGTTTGAGGAAAGTCAAAGATCATGCCTTGAGTGTAATCCCCCATAATTTAGAAAAGTATATTTCGTTGGTGGGTTGTTTGAGTTTTATGACGCAAAGTCCAAAGTTGGACATGCTGCGCCAAGAGTAAGAAAAGTATATTTCATTTAACTTAAGTAAAACATATGGTAAAATACAAGTATCATTAAATTTCATAGTTTTCAATTCATGAATTCTTCCCTTGAAAAATTAGTATCTAATTTAAAACCTCATCAATTCAAAATTTAAAATAAAAATTTCAATAATTCTAACGTTCATTTACTGTTAAAGAAAGGAGTATATATCCCTATGAATATATGTCTGATTCTTCCAAATTTAATGAGGAAAGGCTTCTTCCTATAGAAGAGTTTTATAGCTCTTTAACAGAAGAAAGTATTTCCTCTGATTATTATCATGCTCATAACGTTTGGCAAAATTTTAACATTAAAAATTTAGGTGAATACCATGACTTATACATTAAATCTGATGTGTTGCAGTTGGCTGATGTGTTTCAAAATTTTCGGTCCCTTTATATGTAATACTTTGGTCTAGACTGTGCACATTTAGTAACTGTTCCCATTTAAGCATGGCAAGCATCGCTAAAAATGACCAAAGAAACACTCGAGCTATTCACAGATATAAACATGCATTTGTTTATAGAACTTGGAATTAGTGGGGGTGTTTTTATGATAACACATCGGTATTCTGCAACAAACAAGTACATGCAAAATTATCGCGAAGATGACAAGTCTAAATATATCATGAATTTAGATGCAAATAACTTGTACGGTTGGGCTATGTCTGAACCACTACTTTTTGGAAAATTCGAATGGATTTCAAATTCTGATCAACTTCTGGATCATATTCTAAATTTATCAGATAATAGTTCAGAGGGATATATTCTGGAGGTAGATTTAGATTATACTCAAACCCTGCATGATTTACATAACGATTACCCATTAGCACCGGAAAAAATCAAAGTTACAGCTGAAGAACTATCTCCTTTCGCATCCTCCTTGTTAAACGGTAATAAATTCATACCAACTACTAAATTAATTCCAAATTTAAGAAATAAAAGTAATTATATAATATATCATCGTAATTTAAAACTTTATTCATCATTAGGCTTAAAATTAACTAAAATACATAAAAAAATTTTAATTTAATCAGAAACCTTGGCTCAAATCTTATTGAATTTAATAGGGATCACCGTAAAAACGCGTCCTCATCGTTTGAAATGGATTTTTTCAAACTGAGGAATAATTGTGTATATGGTAAAACAATGGAGAATGTCAGAAAGCACATAGATGTTCAACTAGTAAACATCGAACATAAAGCAAAAAAATTAGTAGTCTCTCCCTCTTTCAAACAATTTAAAAATTTTGATAACAATCGAGTAGGTATAGAACGAATGTGAGAAACACAGTGATTCTCAATTGTCCAATTTATATTGGGTTTGTTATCTTAGAGTTAAGTAAACTTTTGATGTATGAATTCCGCTACAACATCATCATGAGACAATATGGAAATAATGCATCATTACTTTACACCGATACAGATTCTCCTACCTACGAGATTAAATCAGAAGATGTATATGATGAAATGAAGAAAAATATCAACATTTATGACACCTCCGACTATCCACCAGATCACCCTCTCTTCAGTACTCAAAACAAAAAGAAAATTGGATGCTTCAAGGATAAATTGAATGGGAAGCCTATCTTCGAATTTATAGGATTACGGTCTAACATGTATACTATCTTCGGAAAGTGAGAAAAAAAAACACCTAAGAGAGTGAACAGATATGTTGTAAGAAAACAGCTCAAACATCATAATTACAAGCGATGTCTATTTCAAAGAGAAATAAAAAGAATGGAGCAAAAACGGATTCACAGTACAAACCATTAACTTTTCACAACATCCATCAACAAAATCTCTCTCTCTCACCTTTTCATGATAAAAGGTACCTCTTAGACCTTCATATATACCTTAAAATAAAGAGGACATATCACAGGGGTACCTCGGGATTGTGACACCTGTGTTTATCTAAAGAAGGTAAACCCCCTGAGGGGGTGAACTATTGGCGTATTCACTGCCCCGATACCAATGTATACTAAACCTAAGCTTATCTAACTATTCCTAGATTAGGTATTGGATAGAAGTATCTCTTCGTACAGTTGACCGTGCATGCGCAGAAGTGAACTAATGGTTTATGCGGCGATAAGCTGCCAAATGTAGAAAACTGTTTCGCTTAAAAATATAGCATGCATTCATTCAAAAAGATCAAATGTTGAATGATGTTTAAAGAAATCGAGAAAGAGGAAAAGTTTATCTGATGATAAGTTCAGAATTTTAATAGATCTTAATTGTGCGTTATTTTCTTTTCGAGAATACAATGGATTTGAATAATCAATATACCAATAAAGTATAGAAAAGTGATAATTGCAATGCTGTGTTTCATAATAAATCAAACTTAAAGCGACATAAGAAAGAAATTCATGCTCAAACTGAAGAACTGCAGCAGAATTCATGTCTGTAATATGTGCGATAAAACTTTGTTTTCGACACTAGCATATCAAACACATTTACGAAAAAGTACACGACAGCGATTTTAGAAAAATATTCCATCGTTTCAATTCAATTCACGAGCTCATTGCTTTTAAAAATGCAAATGTCATTCATAAATTTGTTAAGAGGTGTGGGAAAAAAAGAAGAAATACTGTAGATGTTGATATTAATAGTCCCATCAAAATAAAAACTTACCAGTCAACAAATACAAAAGGTGCCTTGATATGATGACAGTAATTCATGGCAAAGATATTATTGTTGAATTAACAGATACCAAAACGTGTGTTTCTAACAGTGAATCTACTGACATTTTTGATAAAATTGTTGATGTAGAATTAGATGGTGGTTGTTCAAATTTTACTAATAAAGATTCAATTAACATATCAATTACATATAACTTTAAAACCGATAAAAATCATTGTAAAATTGTAAGTGGTATTTATAAAATTGATTTAATTTTTAAAAAATGCTATGAAGAACATCTAAGTAACACACATGATGTTAGATCCAAAAAGAAAATTTGATATTTGAAATTAAATTAGAATTTTTGGAGTGGAAAAAAATGCTGAATATATTTTTGATTATGTTAAAAGTAGTGGTACCACACAATATTGTAATGGGTAAAATTTATGAACATTTTTACTGCCATTGATCTGGTGAATTTTATGGGCGTATGAATAACAAAAGCAGTAATAAAATATTAAGTACAAAAATAAAATTAATGGAACATGCCTTTCAATGATAGCAGTTACCTTTTCAGACAACAATACAATTGAAGTGGATTTCACCAACACCCACGTAGGTCATACCAGTGATTAAGGTAAAGTTCGTGTGAACGATGAAGAGCGTCTGGAAATAGCCATTGGCTTGACAAACAAAAAAACCAATCACTGAAATATTAAACGATGTTAATGATTTTGTGGGTAATAAACTAAGTCAAATACATTCATTATATCATCGAGATATATTAAGCAAAAAAATTAATTTTTCCAAAAACAGGTTGTATAGGATAGAAATGATGCACAGAGTTTACATGCATGGGTAAAAATTATAGAAAATTCAGAGTCCTTAATCACCTATTACAAGCCACAAGGTTTTGAATCAAATAGCTGCCTTTAAAATGAAGACTTTTTACTCGCTATCATGAATAATGCTCAACAAGATATGTTAAAATTACATAGCAATGATGTCGTTTGTTTTGATTTTATTCATGGTATTAACAATTATAATTTTTATCTGTGCATATTATGTGTGTTAGATGACAAACGAGAAGGGTTTCCTGCCGCCCTAATATTGAGTATCGTTCAGATTCTAAAGCATTTACAAAGGTGGCTTTTCAAAGTATAAAATGATCTGGTGTAAATGTATGTCCCTCTGTCTTTAGGATTGATGATACGGACTCCTTTCATAATGCTGGGTGTCCTGTATTTGGGCAACCAAATAAAAGATTAATATGTACTTGGCACATAGACCGCAACTGGTGAAGAAAAAATTTACAAAATACATAAAATTCAAACTCGTTAAGCCAACTCATTTAAGGTATTGCGCTCATAATCAGAAAACAAGATGAACAAACTTTTAAAATTCTTTTTCGCGGGGTTATTAATTTATTCATGAAAATAACGATACCACGCAATTTGCAAAGTACTTTCAAAATTATTCTAACGGATATGAACAATGGGGATTTTGCAATAGTTAATGAGCAGGGATAAACACTAATATGAATTTAGAACGTATGCACCGTACGGTTCAATACATATATAGAAGGTAAAAAAGTTAAAAGACTTGACAATTAATTATTTGCTGTTGTTCAATTTATTGAAGATCAAATCTCTCAGAGATTAGTTGCAAATGACAAGGGTAAAGTATCTGTAAAAATATCAACTATTCGTAAAAGACATCAAGAAAGTCTGAAATTAGACACAACGAAAGTTAGTGTTTACATGCAAGATAGTTGGTATGTCCAATACAACGGTAGGAGAAATTTATGAGGTTAAATTAAGAAAGCAATTTAATTTGCAAATGTACCCCTTGCAATGCATATTCTGCCAAGAATGCTTGCGTAATATGAAGTGCACGTGTATTGATAAGACTATTAAATAGAATGTGTACTAGCATATACATTTAGTTTGCATATTACTCAATGCTGACAAAAAAGTTTCTCAACCTATATCTCCAGATTACGAGCATCAGTTATTCATCAATGAGTGCAATGAAAATAGGTCTCATAAAATTGAATCACATGTTCACAAAGTCTCAAATGAATTGTGTTATAACAATTTACTGGCAGCTCAAACAAATGGCTAAAATTTATTGGCACAGTTAGAAAAAGATTTGCTGCAATGTACTACACCTGGTGATTGCATGAAATTGATTAACATATAAAAAAGTTCACAAACGTCATTTTTAAGGGTAAAAGAAAACAAATCCCCAAAATTACTTACTAAATTCCTATCAAACAATGAATCTCCAACAAATTAAAATATAATCAAACAAAAGTTTTATTCGACTTACCGGAAACAAGCTCACTAAATAGTTAAAAAATATAAGAAGCTATAACACAAATCGGCAGACAAACAGTATTGCAAGTAATCTTTTACTTAAAGACAAACCCTCAGTTGCTAACATATGTGATTTTAATCAACAACAATAATAATTCATTCAAAAATGATGTGCAAAAACATACAAAAATCAAGCATCAGCAATTTCCATTGTGTAATGATGCACAGAGTGTACATGCATGGGTAAAAATTATAGAAAATTCAGTGTCTTTAATCACCTATTACAAACCACAAGGTTTTGAATCAAAAAACTGCCTTTAATTAAGACTTTTTACTCGCTATCATGAATAATGCTCAACAAGATATGTTAAAATTACATAGCAATGATGTCGTTTCTTTTGATTTTATTCATGGTATTAACAATTATTATTTTTATCTGTGTATGTTTAGATGACAAACGAGAAGGGTTTCCTGCCGCCCTAATACTGAGTATCGTCCAGATTCTAAAGCATTTACAAAGGTGGCTTTTCAAAGTATAAAATGCTCTGGTGTAAATGTATGTCCCTCTGTCTTTAGGAGTGATGATACGGGCTCTTTTCATAATGCTGGGTGTCCTGTATTTGGGCAACCAAATAAAAGATTTTTAAGTACTTGGCACATAGACCGCAACTGGCGAAGAAAAAATTTACAGAATACATAAAATTCAAACTCGTTAAGCCAACTCATTTAAGGTATTGCGCTCATAATCAGAAGAACAAGATGAACAAACTTTTCAAATTCTTTTTCGTGAGGTTATTAATTTATTCAGGAAAATAACGATACCACGCAATTTGCAAAGTACTTTCAAAATTATTCTAACGGATATGAACAATGGGGATTTTGCTATAGTTAATGAGCAGGGATAAACACTAATATGAATTTAGAACGTATGCACCGTACGGTTCAATACATATATAGAAGGTAAAAAAGTTAAAAGACTTGACAATTAATTATTTGCTGTTGTTCAATTTATTGAAGATCAAATCTCTCAAGATTAGTTGCAAATGACAAGGGTAAAGTATCTGTAAAAATATCAATTATTCGTAAAAGACATCAAGAAAGTCTGAAATTAGACACAACGAAAGTTAGTGTTTACATGCAAGATAGTTGGTATGTCCAATACAACGGTAGGAGATATTTATGAGGTTAAATTAAGAAAGCAATTTAATTTGCAAATGTACCCCTTGCAATGCATATTCTGCCAAGAATGTTTGCGTAATATTGTAGCGAAAATTATTATCTCCTAAAGAGAGGGGAAATGTAGCGAAAATTATTCCTCCCGATCAAGGACTTCGTAGCTCAGTCGGTAAAGCATCGGACTCGCGAGCCAGAGGTTGCGGGTTCAAAAGCAAGCGAGGCAAGCTGCGTTAAAATTTATTTCTGTTAAATTTCTTAATTTAAGTTAATTATGCAAATTCATGTAAATTTCAGTTTCCAATTTTCTGCGGGCCTTCCAAGTCTGGAAGGTTCCGAAACTGTATATAAATAGCGACGGATTAGATTTAATAATAATAAAATCTTCATTTGATCTTGAGCGCTTTCGTTTCAATTGGCTTTATTACATTCACTTTATCTACGCGACAGATTGGTGGAGGCTTCCTTGACAGAGAATCCGCATCCAAATGCTTGCGACCGCTTTTGTAGATAATGTTTATGTCGTATTCTTGTAACCTGAGAGCCCACCGCGCCAATCTTCCCGATGGATCCTTAACATTCGCCAACCAACATAAAGAATGGTGATCCGTTACTACTGTGAAAGGTTTTCCATACAGATAAGGCCTGAATTTACTGATAGCCCAGACAACGGCAAGACATTCCTTTTCGGTTGTAGAATAATTTCTTTCAGCATTAGTAAGGGACCTGGAAGCATAGGCTATTGGTCTTTCCTTATTATCCTGGATCTGTACCAGGACTGCGCCGAGGCCATAGCCGCTAGCATCTGAATGTACTCTTGTTTCCGCGTCTGGAAGGAAATGTCCTAGTACAGGGCCGCTGGTCAGTAATTTTTGGAGTGTTGAAAAAGATTCCTTCTGAGACAGATTCCAAGAAAAGGTTGCGTCTTTCTTCAATAAGTCATGCAAGGGTCTTGCGATCTCAGCAAAATTTTTGATGAATCGTCGATAGTATGAACATAGGCCCAGAAAACTTCGGACATCGGCGATATTTTCAGGGGTAGGGAACTTTGCTACAGCCACTGTTTTCTGTGGATCTGGATATATTCCATGTTGATCAACTAAGTGTCCCAGTATAGTTAGCTGCTTTTTGCCGAATGAACATTTATTAGAATTTAGCGTTAACCCCGCTTCTTGAATGCATTTTAGAACTTTCCTCAAGCGTATTTGATGTTCTACGAAGTTTGGTGCGTACACAATGATATCGTCTAGATAACAGAGACAAATATTCCACTTTAGGCCTTTTAGTACTGTGTCCATCATCCGCTCGAACGTAGCGGGGGCATTACATAGCCCAAACGGCATAACTTTAAATTCATAAAGCCCATCTGATGTCACGAAGGCTGTCTTTTCTCTGTCTTTGTCGTCAACTTCTATTTGCCAGTAACCTGACTTTAGATCCATCATAGAGAAAATTTTCGAACCAGCTAAACAGTCCAGGGCATCATCGACGCGAGGTAATGGATATACATCCTTTCTGGTTATCTTGTTCAATCTTCTATAATCGACACAAAAACGCCAATCCCCATTTTTCTTCTTCACAAGCACGACTGGAGATGACCATGGGCTATTTGACGGCTGTATCACGTCTTCTTGTAGCATTCGCTGCACTTCTTCGGCAATCACGCGTCTTTCGATGGTTGATACACGGTAAGGTCTTTGCCGAATCCGGAAGGAGACCAAATTCAGGAGCGAGACCTCGAATACGGCGGCTTTGGCGTAACTCTTCCGTTGTTTTACCCGGCGCCTCCACCAATCGTAGTGATGTTCTAAGAAGTCTTCACGATGCTCCGACTGCCGGTCATCTTGGTTTCGCCAAAACATACGACCGGATAAGGAGAAAATACTGGTGGCCAGGGCTGTATGGGAGCATACGTCGATATGTGTTTCACATTGTCGAGAATGCCAGAGACGGAAGTCACCTCCACAACTTCCACCGGGGAAACTTCAACCGATAAAACCCCTGACACACCTTTTGCCAAAATTGGAATAGATTTACTTGGACGCTTTCCAGTAACCCGAAATGGCAACCGGTGGATTATTGTTTGCACAGACTATTTGACTAGATTCACTGTCACAAAAGCAATACCAACTGCTGAGGCAACCGAAATCGCTAGATTTATAGTTGAAGAAATTGTACTGAAGCACGGAGCTCCCAAAGAAATGATAAGTGATAGAGGACGTAACTTTCTAGCAAATATTGTTAAAAATGTCAACCAGTTATGTCAGACATCACATCTTCTAACGACCGCTTATCATCCGCAGACCAATGGATTGACAGAAAGATTCAACAGAACACTGGCGGACATGCTGTCTATGTATGTAGACGTTGAGCAAAGAAATTGGGATACCATACTACCTTTTGTGACTTTTGCGTACAATTCAGCAAAGCAAGACACCACGGGATTTAGCCCATTCTTTCTCGTTCATGGCAGAGATATCCAGACTCCTCTGGACGTAATTTTCCCATCTAATACCGAGACTTCTGACGAAAGTTATGTGCATCATCTGATTACCAAGGCTGAGGAAGCTAGACAACTAGCAAAACTCCATATCCGTGAAGCGCAAGCTACAGACAAACGCCGATATGATGAGAGGCATCGACCTGTCAGCTACAATATCGGGGATTTAGTATGGGTCTATACCCCTGTACGGAAAGTGGGAGTATCCGAAAAGCTGCTGAGACGTTACTTCGGACCTTATCGAGTAACACGACGACTGTCTTACGTGACATATGCAGTAGAAAGTGTGGAACGAAACAGAGGACGTCGAAACTCACAAGACGTCGTGCATGTATTAAGATTAAAACCCTATCTCGATCCAAAAAGACAATTCGACAATGAAGGCATGCCAACTTCCAGGAGACCTATTACAAGGAGCCAAACCAGATTGCAGCGGGTCGCTGCTTCCTCCTAAAGAGAGGGGAAATGTAGCGAAAATTATTATCTCCTAAAGAGAGGGGAAATGTAGCGAAAATTATTCCTCCCGATCAAGGACTTCGTAGCTCAGTCGGTAAAGCATCGGACTCGCGAGCCAGAGGTTGCGGGTTCAAAAGCAAGCGAGGCAAGCTGCGTTAAAATTTATTTCTGTTAAATTTCTTAATTTAAGTTAATCATGCAAATTCATGTAAATTTCAGTTTCCAATTTTCTGCGGGCCTTCCAAGTCTGGAAGGTTCCGAAACTGTATATAAATAGCGACGGATTAGATTTAATAATAATAAAATCTTCATTTGATCTTGAGCGCTTTCGTTTCAATTGGCTTTATTACATTCACTTTATCTACGCGACAATATGATGTGTACGTGTATTGATAAGACTATTAAATAGAATGTGTACTAGCATATACATTTAGTTTGCATATTACTCAATGCTGACAAACAAGTTTCTCAACCTATATCTCCAGATTACGAGCCTCAGTTATTCATCAATGAGAGCAATGAAAATAGGTCTCATAAAATTGAATCACATGTTCACAAAGTCAAAAATGAATTGTGTTATAACAATTTACTGGCAGCTCAAACAAATGGCTAAAATTTATTGGCACAGTTAGAAAAAGATTTGCTGCAATGTACTACACCTGGTGATTGCATGAAATTGATTAACATATAAAAAAGTTCACAAACGTCATTTTTAAGGGTAAAAGAAAACAAATCCCCAAAATTACTTACTAAATTCCTATCAAATAATGAACTTCCATCAAATTAAAATATAATCAAACAAAAGTTTTATTCGACTTACCGGAAACAAGCTCACTAAATAGTTAAAAAATATAAGAAGCTATAACACAAATCGGCAGACAAACAGTATTGCAAGTAATCTTTTACTTAAAGACAAACCCTCAGTTGCTAACATATGTGATTTTAATCAACAACAATAATAATTCATTCAAAAATGATGTGCAAAAACATACAAAAAAATCAAGCATCAGCAATTTCCATTGTGTAATGATGCACAGAGTGTACATGCATGGGTAAAAATTATAGAAAATTCAGTGTCCTTAATCACCTATTACAAACCACAAGGTTTTGAATCAAAAAACTGCCTTTAATTAAGACTTTTTACTCGCTATCATGAATAATGCTCAACAAGATATGTTAAAATTACATAGCAATGATGTCGTTTCTTTTGATTTTATTCATGGTATTAACAATTATAATTTTTATCTGTGCATATTATGTGTGTTAGATGACAAACGAGAAGGGTTTCCTGCCGCCCTAATATTGAGTATCGTCCAGATTCTAAAGCATTTACAAAGGTGGCTTTTCAAAGTATAAAATGCTCTGGTGTAAATGTATGTCCCTTTGTCTTTAGGAGTGATGATACGGGCTCTTTTCATAATGCTGGGTGTCCTGTATTTGGGCAACCAAATAAAAGATTATTAAGTACTTGGCACATAGACCGCAACTGGCGAAGAAAAAATTTACAGAATACATAAAATTCAAACTCTTTAAGCCAACTCATTTAAGGTATTGCGCTCATAATCAGAAGAACAAGATGAACAAACTTTTAAAATTCTTTTTCGTGAGGTTATTAATTTATTCATGAAAATAACGATACCACGCAACTTGCAAAGTACTTTCAAAATTATTCTAACGGATATGAACAATGGGGATTTTGCTATAGTTAATGAGCAGGGATAAACACTAATATGAATTTAGAACGTTTGCACCGTACGGTTCAATACATATATTGAAGGTAAAAAAGTTAAAAGACTTGACAATTAATTATTTGCTGTTGTTCAATTTATTAAAGATCAAATCTCTCAGAGATTAGTTGCAAATGACAAGGGTAAAGTATCTGTAAAAATATCAACTATTCGTAAAAGACATCAAGAAAGTCTGAAATTAGACACAACGAAAGTTAGTGTTTACATGCAAGATAGTTGGTAAGTCCAATACAACGGTAGGAGAAATTTATGAGGTTAAATTAAGAAAGCAATTTAATTTGAAAATGTACCCCTTGCAATGCATATTCTGCCAAGAATGCTTGCGTAATATGAAGTGCACGTGTATTGATAAGAATATTCAATAGAATGTGTACTAGCATATACATTTAGTTTGCATATTACTCAATGCTGAAAAACAAGTTTCTCAACCTATATTTCCAGATTACGAGCATCAGTTATTCATCAATGAGTGCAATGAAAATAGGTCTCATAAAATTGAATCACATGTTCACAAAGTCTCAAATGAATTGTGTTATAACAATTTACTGGCAGCTCAAACAAATGGCTTAAATTTATTGGCACAGTTAGAAAAAGATTTGCTGCAATGTACTACATGTCGTAGTGTAATACGACATAACCAAACCCTGAGAAAATATGTGTGTGTATTTTTATTGCACTTTAAATTTAAGAGTTTCCTCTTTTCCTTTCAAACTAAGCGGGAATAATATAAAGGAAAGGATGTAATAAAAATTGGCACAATGAAACAAGTGCAATAAAAGAATAAATTTTCCCTTTCGGAAGGGATGAGTGATGTATTTTTATTGCACTTTAAATTTAAGAGTTTCCTCTTTTCCTTTCAAACTAAGCGGGAATAATATAAAGGAAAGGATGTAATAAAAATTGGCACAATGAAACAAGTGCAATAAAAGAATAAATTTTCCCTTTCGGAAGGGATGAGTGATCTGGAGGAAATTGCAGGCAAAGTATATTGTTTTATGATATGTATTATTTGTAAATCTGACCAGTCGGGAATGAGGGGAGAGATTTCTGACCCATCCCATAGAAGTATAGGAGGAACTACAGAACTTTGGAAAACCAATGGTGTAAAGAGGAGGAGCTAAGTCGAAAATTATGAAGAGTTAAAAACTGCGTCAAAACACAGAGAAGACACACAGAAGCCCCAGAGAAGCCCGACATAGAAAAGGGAGTCCACAATTGAGGACTAGGTCCTCATTGAGCATAAGAAGACGCTAAAACGATGTTAGTTGTATACAAAATATGAACCCACATTCCAGAAGGAGCCCTGCCTCGAATTTCCAGAATGGAGCTGCAGATGTCCGCCAAATAGACGAACAGAATAGAAACGATAGAGTCTGAGGAGAGATACCAGAGTCAGAGAGGAAAGAGGGAAAGCTCATGAGCAAGGAGCTAGTCAAGCGAGATCCTGAGCCGGTAATGCCATTGACGTTAGGGGACCAACGGTTACTTATAAAAGAGGTGAGTCTGATCTCTCGTTCTTCACTTGTCTGATCAAATTCAGCGATGATATTAATGTGTAATTGTCATAAAACAAATAGTAATTTTAGAATCTCTATTGTTTAATCAAGAATGTTTTGATTGTAAATGTAAATTTCTCTTGTAATTAAGTTACTAAAATAAATTATTAAGTTTTATTGTATTTTGTTTTGAATTTATCTCTGTCATTCAATTATTTGAAAAACGAATCTGGGTTTCCTCGGGATTCTTCGAAAATTACCGAGTTCACCACAACACTACACCTGGTGATTGCATGAAATTGATTAACATATAAAAAAGTTCACAAACGTCATTTTTAAGGGTAAAAGAAAACAAATCCCCAAAATTACTTACTAAATTCCTATCAAACAATGAATCTCCATCAAATTAAAATATAATCAAACAAAAGTTTTATTCGACTTACCGGAAACAAGCTCACTAAATAGTTAAAAAATATAAGAAGCTATAACACAAATCGGGAGGCAAACAGTATTGCAAGTAATCTTTTACTTAAAGACAAACCCTCAGTTTCTAACATATGTGATTTTAATCAACAACAATAATAATTCATTCAAAAATGATGTGCAAAAACATACAAAAATAAAGCATCAGCAATTTCCATTGTGTAATGATGCACAGAGTGTACATGCATGGGTAAAAATTATAGAAAATTCAGTGTCCTTAATCACCTATTACAAACCACAAGGTTTTGAATCAAAAAACTGCCTTTAATTAAGACTTTTTACTCGCTATCATGAATAATGCTCAACAAGATATGTTAAAATTACATAGCAATGATGTCGTTTCTTTTGATTTTATTCATGGTATTAACAATTATAATTTTTATCTGTGCATATTATGTGTGTTAGATGACAAACGAGAAGGGTTTCCTGCCGCCCTAATATTGAGTATCGTCCAGATTCTAAAGCATTTACAAAGGTGGCTTTTCAAAGTATAAAATACTCTGGTGTAAATGTATGTCCCTTTGTCTTTAGGAGTGATGATACGGGCTCTTTTCATAATGCTGGGTGTCCTGTATTTGGGCAACCAAATAAAAGAATTAATATGTACTTGGCACATAGACCGCAACTGGCGAAGAAAAAATTTACAGAATACATAAAATTCAAACTCTTTAAGCCAACTCATTTAAGGTATTGCGCTCATAATCAGAAGAACAAAATGAACAAACTTTTAAAATTCTTTTTCGCGGGGTTATTAATTTATTCATGAAAATAACGATACCACGCAATTTGCAAAGTACTTTCAAAATCATTCTAACAGATATGAACAATGGGGATTTTGCTATAGTTAATGAGCAGGGATAAACACTAATATGAATTTAGAACGTATGCACCGTACGGTTCAATACATATATAGAAGGTAAAAAAGTTAAAAGACTTGACAATTAATTATTTGCTGTTGTTCAATTTATTGAAGATCAAATCTCTCAGAGATTAGTTGCAAATGACAAGGGTAAAGTATCTGTAAAAATATCAACTATTCGTAAAAGACATCAAGAAAGTCTGAAATTAGACACAACGAAAGTTAGTGTTTACATGCAAGATAGTTGGTATGTCCAATACAACGGTAGGAGAAATTTATGAGGTTAAATTAAGAAAGCAATTTAATTTGCAAATGTACCCCTTGCAATGCATATTCTGCCAAGAATGCTTGCATAATATGATGTGTACGTGTATTGGTTGGTTGGTTGGTTGTGTTTTCTGGCGCAAGGTCCAAAATAGGACAAACTGCGCCAATCTTTGATTTTTTATTTATTTATTTTATTATTTATTTTTTAATTAAAATAAAGAAAACCCAAGCAACATAAAAATCCTATAAAAATACAAAAAACAGTGTATATAGTGTAAATAAAAAATTCATACTTTAAAAATATAAAACTATTCAGTATATTTTAATTTTAAATAAAATGGAGAAAATCTATTACTCTTAAGAAGGCAAATAGATTTCTATTTGGAGGTTCTCCCAGTAAATAAAATAATGTTAAAATATCTGTTTTAAAAAAGGGTAAACGTAAATGGTTAAAATCTTGACATGAGATTAAAATATGATATATAGTAAATGGTTCATCACACGTTTCACACCATGGATTTAATTCGTTTAAGAACAAATATCTGTGTGTGAAACGTGTGTGTCCGATACGAAGGCGAGTCAGACGAACAGCAGCACTTCGTAACGGTAAGACTGTTAATGTGGTGATATATGGGAATATGGCATGCAATTTATTAGT
This sequence comes from Latrodectus hesperus, assembly GCA_037975125.1. Taxonomy (NCBI): domain Eukaryota; kingdom Metazoa; phylum Arthropoda; class Arachnida; order Araneae; family Theridiidae; genus Latrodectus; species Latrodectus hesperus. The sequence continues at coordinate 108,665,580 of CM075852.1, read as the reverse complement.
GACCTGCATGTTCCAAGACTCCTGCCAAAGATCTTGAGTAAATTTTTTAACACACCTTCTCACATCTAACAAAGGAATGGATGGAAAAGATAGGCCGGATGCAGATTTAGCAGCTGCATCAGCCCTCTCATTGCCATCGAGACCTACATGACTTGGGATCCAGCAGAAAATAATGTCATATCCCTTGCCAGCAAGGGAATCTAATGCTCGGAAAATTCTAGACACAACAGGATGGCAGTCAAAGCTACTGTTCCGCAAAGCTTCCAACACACTCAAACTGTCAGTGTACACACAGTATTTACGAGTTTCACATGTATTCATCTGCTGAAGAGATTGGTAAATAGCAGTTGCTTCAGCAGAGAAGATGCAGCAGGACGAATGGAGGCTGCAGCTAAGAGTTTTGTTTTCAGTAACTACAGCACATCCAACATGTCCTGCAGATTTTGATCCATCTGTGAAAACTGGTGTGTAAGTAGTGTACTGACAGCGATGTGAGACACATAGCTGCTGGAAAACAGTAGTTGCCGTGTCTGATTTTCTAAAACAAGCAAAAGGACTGATGATTTTAATCTGTGGATCATACCAAGGTGGTAGGGACAAATAGTCCGTTTTGTCAAAACGGACTCCATATAGGTCAGATAATGAAAGACTAGCTTTTGTTCGTGTGAGAAAAGGTGGAATGCTGTATGCACGTGCGTCATACAGCCTTATTAGTGCAGGTGTAGTAGTCATGGAACGTAATGGATGATGAGGGTCCGACATGATTTTTGCATAATAATTGAGAGACAGCTGCATTCGTCTCAGTTGTTCGCAAATTGCATATAGACTCTGGACGGGTGATGTGCGGAATGCGCCTGAGCATATTCTCAAAGCAGTGTGATGTATTGTATCCAATCTGCATAAAACGGAAGACCTAGCAGATCCATACACAGCACACCCATAGTCAATACGAGATAAAATTAATGACTGGTAGACACGAGGTAGTGCCGTGCAATCAGCACCCCAAGATGTATTAGATAACACCTTGAGGATATTAAGCGATCGCTCGCACTTCTTCCGCAAATGAAGAACATGCGGAAGATAATTTAACTTTCGGTCAAAAGTTATTCCCAGAAATTTTATCTCGTTGACAATAGGGATAGGTGTATTATTTATGCAGATAGTAGGATCATTATGCATGCCAGTCTTCTTGCAGAAATGGACACAATTACTCTTGCTAGGAGACAGCGTATGGCCATTCTCAGCACACCATACAGCAAGTTTGTTAACAGCTGTTTGTAGTTGTCTCTCAATTAAACGCATGTTAGAACCCTCACATGAGATTTGCAGGTCGTCAACATAAAGCGTGCCATATACAGGAGATGAAATTTGATGAAGGATGCAACTTATGTACAAGTTGAAAAGTGTGACACTTAAAATAGAGCTGTGGGGCACACCCTCGGCTTGAATAAAATTATTGGAATATAATGTTTCAATATGTACTTTAAAAAAACGGGAGCGTAGAAAATTTTTAGGAATATCGGAAGATTACCCCGAAAGCCAAAATCATATAATGTACGGAGAATTCCGTATCGCCATGTACGGTCATATGCCTTCTCGATGTCGAAGAAAATGGAAACCAGATGGTTCCTCCGCACAAAAGCTTTGCGGATTTGGGTTTCCAGGTAAGTAATATTGTCAAGAGTGGATCTTCCTTTACGGAAGCCACTCTGGTTTATATGAATACATTTATTTATTTCTAGGACATATACGAGACGGGCGTTCACCATACGTTCGAGAGTCTTACACAAGCAACTCGTCAGAGCTATTGGTCGATAACTTGAAGGAACAGAAGGATCTTTACCAGCCTTAAGGATCGGAATCACTATTGCTTCGCTCCAAAGTGATGGAAATTTATTTTCAGTCCAGATCCTATTGAACAATAATAACAAGTTCAAAAGGGAATCTGGACTTAAATGACGAAGCATTTCATAGCTGATTCCATCAGATTCTGGACTGGTATTATTGGCCTGCTGTAATGCTCTCTTCAATTCCAACATCCGAAATTCATAGTTGTAAGGCAAATCTTGTCCATGGTTGAAACGAATTTGTGTTCGCTCAGCACGACTCTTTGTTCTTAAGAACGAAAGACTATAAGAGTCGTTGCTTGAAACGTTAACAAAGGTTTCACCAAGGACGTTAGCGATGTCCTTAGGAGAAGAGTATATAGCAGCTCCGGATTTCAAGATTGGAATGGAAAATTCCTTATAAATTCCATTGGCTGCTTTTACTTTTCTCCATAACTGTTTACTGAATGTGGAAGATGTAATAGAGGATACATAGCGAGATCAGGATTCCTTCAGAATTCGACTACGAGTTCTACGAGCTATTGCTTTTATCTCTTAAAGGCGATAAGATTCTCCGTTGTGGGGTACCTTCTGAATAACCCCCATAACTTCCTCTGTTTCTTATAGGTGTTTTGACATTCATCATTCCACCAAGGTTTGCATAACCTGTGTGGTTTAGGGGAACTCTTAGGAATTGATGCGTCAGCTGCATTAATAATTGTTTCGGTGACTTTATATACGGCTTCATCAATATTTTCGATCATAACCATTTCGTTGTCATTAACTGCCAATTGTGTAAATAACGTCCAATCTGCCCGACTGTACACGTAAGTAGGTAGTTGGTTGGTTGGTTGGTTAGGTTTTATGGCGCAAGGTCCAAAAATGGACATGCTGCGCCAAAAATAAAGTTTTGAAGCATATATTTAATTTAATTTTTTATTTTATTTTATTTACATTATTTATTTTTTTTTAAAAAAAAACCCAAGCAACATTAAAACTTTAAAAAACAAAAATCAGTGTATATATTTTACATTAAAATCCAATTACAAAATATAACATGAAAATCAAAAATATATATATTTTTAAAATTTAGAAAACACAAATTAAATATTATGTAAAAAACCTATTGCCCTCAAAAAGGCAAATAGGTTCCTGTGGGGTGATTCCCCAAGTAAATCATGTAATGTTAAAATATCACAGTTAAAAAAATGTAAACGATATTGGTTAAAATATGAGCATGAAATTAAAATATGATAAACAGTGAATGGTTCATCACACGTTTCACACCAAGGATTTAATTCGTTTAGAAACAAATGTCTATGTGTGAAACGTGTGTGTCCGATACGAAGGCGGGTTAATCTTACATCAGCACTTCGTATCGGTAAAACTGTTAATGAGGTGATGTATGGAAATATGGCATGCAATTTATTACTGACCTGCATGTTCCATGACTCCTGCCAAAGAGAATGGATTAATATTTTAACATTTTTTCTCACGTCAGACAAAGGAACTGATGGAAGACACGGGCCAGATGCAGATTTAGCAGCTGCATCAGCCCTTTCATTACCATCGAGACCTACATGACTTGGGATCCAGCAGAAAATAATGTCATATCCCTTGCCAGCAAGGGAATCTAATGCTCGGAAAATTCTAGACACAACAGGATGACAGTCAAAACTACTGTTCCGCAAAGCTTCCAACACACTCAAACTGTCAGTGTACACACAATATTTAGAGGCATCAGTTGTATTCATCTGCTGAAGTGCTTGATATATGGCAGTTGCTTCAGCAGAGAAGATGGAACAGGACGGATGGAGGCTGTAGCTAAGAGTTTTATTCTCAATAACTACAGCACAACCAACATGTCCTGCAGATTTAGATCCATCGGTGAAAACCGGTGTATACGTGGTATACTGACAGCGATGTGAGGCATATAGCTGCTGGAAAACAGTAGTTGCTGTGTCTGATTTTCTATAACGAGCAAAAGCATTAATGATTTGAATCTGTGGATCATACCAAGGTGGGTGTAGAAGAAGGTCCGTTTTATCAAAACGGACATCACATAGGTCTGAATATAATAAGTTGGACTTTGTCCGAGTGAGAAAAGGTGGAATGCTGTATGAGCGTGCGTCATACAGCCTTATTAATGCAGGAGTAGCAGTCATGGATCTTAATGGATGATGAGGGTCAGCCATAATTTTTGCATAATAATTGAGAGACAGCTGCATTCGTCTCAGGTCTAAAGGCAGTTGTTCGCAAATCGCATATAGACTCTGGACGGGTGATGTGCGGAATGCGCCTGAGCATATTCTCAAAGCAGAGTGATGTATTGTATCCAATCTGCGTAGAACGGAAGACCTAGCAGATCCATACACAGCACACCCATAGTCAATACGAGATAAAATTAATGATTGGTAGACACGAAGTAGTGCCGTGCGATCAGCACCCCAAGATGTATTAGAAAGCACCTTGAGGATATTAAGCGATCGCTCGCACTTCTTCCGCAAATGAAGAACATGCGGAAGAAAATTTAACTTCCGGTCAAAAGTTATTCCCAGAAATTTTATCTCGTTGACAACAGGGATAAGTGTATTATTTATGCAGATTGTAGGATCATTATGTAGGCTGATCTTCTTGCAAAAATGGATACAATTACTCTTACTAGGAGATAATGTGTGGCCATTCTCAGCACACCATGCAGCAAGTTTGTTGACAGTTGTTTGTAGTTGTCTCTCAATTAAACGCATGTTAGAACCCTCACATGAAATTTGCAGGTCATCAACATAAAGCGTGCCATATACAGGAGGTGAAATTTGATGAAGGATGCAACTTATGTACAAGTTAAAAAGTGTGACACTTAAAATAGAGCCTTGGGGTACACCCTCGGCTTGAATAAAAGTATTGGAATATACTGTTCCAACACGTACTTTAAAAAAACGGGAGCGTAGAAAATTTTTTAGGAATATCGGAAGATTACCCCGAAAGCCAAAATCATATAATGTACGGAGAATTCCATATCGCCATGTACGGTCATATGCCTTCTCTATGTCGAAGAAAATGGAAACGAGATGATTCCTCCGCACAAAGGCGTTGCGGATCTGCGTTTCCAAATATATGATGTTATCAAGAGTGGATCTTCCTTTACGGAAGCCACTCTGATTGATATGAATACATTTATTTTTTTCTAGGACATATACGAGACGGGCATTGACCATACGTTCGAGAGTCTTACACAAGCAACTCGTCAGAGCTATTGGTCGATAATTTGAAGGAACAGAAGGATCCTTACCAGCCTTAAGGATTGGAATCACTATTGCTTCGCTCCAAAGTGATGGAAATTTGTTTTCAGTCCAGATCCTATTGAACAGGAACAACAAGTTCAACAGAGAATCTGGACTTAAATGACGAAGCATTTCATAGCTGATTCCGTCAGGTCCTGGACTGGTATTATTGGCCTGCTGTAATGCTCTCTTCAATTCCAACATCCGAAATTCACAGTTGTAAGGCAAAGCTTGTCCATGGTTGAAACGAATTTGTGTTCGCTCAGCACGACTCTTTGTCCTTAAGAACGAAGGACTATAAGAGTCGTTGCTTGAAACGTTAGCAAAGGTTTCACCAAGGACGTTAGCGATGTCCTTAGGAGAAGAGCATATAGCAGCTCCGGATTTTAAGATTGGAATAGAGAATTCCTTATATATTCCATTGGCTGCTTTTACTCTTCTCCACAACTGTTTACTGGATGTGGAAGAAGTAATTGAGGATACATAGCGAGACCAGGATTCCTTCTGACTTCGGCGACGAGCTCTGCGAGCTAATGCTTTTGCTCTCTTAAAGGCGATAAGATTCTCCGTTGTGGGGTATCTTCTAAATAACCCCCATAACTTCCTCTGTTTCTTATAGGTTTTTTGACATTCTTCATTCCACCAAGGTTTGCAACGCCTGTGTGGTATAGAGGAACTCTTAGGTATTGATGCGTCAGCTGCTTTAATAATTGTTTCGGTGACCCTACAAACGGCATCATCAATATTTTCGATCATAACCATTTCGTTATCAATATCTGCCAATTGTGTAAAAAACGTCCAATCTGCCCGACTGTACACGTAAGTAGGTAGGCGTTGTCCTACACTACTACCTCCAGTCTGGGAGATGACGAGAGGAAAATGATCGCTATTGTGCAGATCATTTCCCACAATAAAATTCAACAATGGCAGAAGAGATGGAGAACAGATGGCCAGATCGAGAGAATGAAATGTTCTTGTGGGTACATGGAAATAAGTCTTCTCGTCGGTATTAAGCAGACAGAGACTGTTTTCTGAAATAAACCGCTCTATCTGCCGACCGCGAGAATTAGTATCATCACTTCCCCACAAAGAACTATGGCCGTTAAAGTCACCTAACAGTAGAAATGGTGTTGGCAGCTGATCTATTAGTGCATCGAGTTCCTCTTGGCGGATGACATCATGTGGTGGTAAATATAAACTACAGACTGTTAATAAGCATAAAGTATGAATTCTTACAGCAACAGCCTGTAGATTAGTATTCAATGGATGGGCAGTGCTGGGAAAAGTATTAGATGTTAATATACAGACACCTCCAGACACTGCACCATCGTCACCACAGTCTTTTCTAAAGCTTTTAAACCCACGTATGGAAAAGTTATTGCTGGACTTCAGGAATGTTTCCTGAAGTGCAACACATGCGGGGTTGTAGACTGAAATTATAGACTTGATGTCATCATGATGGGAACGCAAACCATGACAGTTCCAAGAAACAAAGGAAGTTATTTTTTAATTTGAGAAGCTCCTTTCCCGGAGCTGGAAAGCGTGTCATCTGACTTCTCCTCGAGCGATAAATCTTCGTCCGATGTAAAGATACAGCATCAGCCTCCAGGAACAAGGCTTTGCGGGTGCATATGGAGGGTCGATAAGAACCCTCCTTTGAGAATTTTAATTTATTAGCCTTCATGGCTCTTGATTTTGCCGAAGGACCTTTTCTTTTAATAATTGAATTTGAAACAGATTTTGGCTTTGATGTTGATGGCTGGGGTAATCTTATAAGAGGAAGTGAAACCGATTCAGTTTGTGTACTTGCTGATCTGGCTGCGGTTGCATAGCTTACTCCAGGTTTAGGGCAGCGAGAGGTAACTTGTCGTCTAGCCTCTGGATATGAACAATTGGTAGTGATCTTTATTGTGGTTATTTCCTTTTCTAGGACCCAGTTTGGACAACTTCGAGAATAGGAGGGGTAGTCACCATGACAGTTGACAAACCTCTCCTTCGCTGTGCAGTTCGAGCTATCGTGGCCAACCACTGCACAACGTGCACATGTTAGTTGGCCTCTGCAAGCGTTTCTCGAATGTCCGAAACGTTGGTACTGAAAACATCGCAAGGGATTTGGTATATATGGCGCCGAACGGGTAAATTCATGTATGCAGCTTTGACATGCTGCGGAAGGTCTGGCGTCGCAAAAGTCAGAATGAGATGCTTAGTATTTATAAACTTTCCATCTCTTCTGACTGTAATGCGTTCAACGGCACAGACCTTCTGGTTCTGCAAATTTTCAAGAACCTCATCCGTCGGCGTGAACAACAAATCCCTTGCGGATATTACACCACGAGAAAAGTTCAAACTACCATGAGGTGACACAGTTACCTCTAAATTTCCAAGCAAATTAATTTTACTTATAGCAGCTGCCTGAGTAGCATTTGCAATCTCAATGTGAAGGTCACCAGATCGCACTTTTCGGATATTCTTCACTTCCCCAACAGAGGCCGATATTCCCTTTGCAATTAAAAAGGGGGATACAGTTTCAAAATTTCCCTCTTTTCTTTTAATGATGAAATATTTGCAGTTTAAGTTTTCCATTTGTTGCTCCCGAGGGAGAAAAGACTTATTTTTTTCCATAAATTAAAAGATTAAAAGTTCGGGACCTGACCGCACCACCCACCACCGAGTCCAACAAGGGGATGCAGACCAGCTGCACCAGTGCTAGCCAGGTCCTATACGCTCACAGTACATCCCTGAGATGGCCTCCACCCTTAACGGGTCACCCAGTAGATGCACCGATCGCTTGATCCATAAAGCCGATTGATGTGCTGAGGACCACAACACACCTCCCGTTTATCTGAAGCAGAGGCCAAAGCAATGTGTTGGTCTCCGGAGGCCTCAATTACCAGGACCCTCCTTTCCAGGGACACGGGTCTCCACGGGCAAACACGTGGGTGATTTAGTCCACAAGAGGAGCTAATAGCAACAGAGCGGCGAAAGCTACTCAAGGGGAGCCCTCAACCTCTTGCGAGGCAACCACACTGAGGGAGAAGAGGAAGAGAAAGCAGAAGAGAGAGGAAATTAAAGAGGTCAGATCACTAGGGTACCTCGGAATTGTGACACCAGTGTTTACCTAAAGAAGGTAAACCACCTGAGGGGACGTGTATTGATAAGACTATTCAACAGAATGTGTACTAGCATATACATTTAGTTTGCATATTACTCAATGCTGACAAACAAGTTTCTCAACCTATATCTCCAGATTACGAGCATCAGTTATTCATCAATGAGTGCAATGCAAATAGGTCTCATAAAATTGAATCACATGTTCACAAATTCTCAAATGAATTGTGTTATAGCAATTTACTGGCAGCTCAAACAAATGGCTAAAATTTATTGGCACAGTTAGAAAAAGATTTGCTGCAATGTACTACACCTGGTGATTGCATGAAATTGATTAACATATAAAAAAGTTCACAAACGGCATTTTTAAGGGTAAAAGAAAACAAATCCCCAAAATTACTTACTAAATTCCTATCAAACAATGAACTTCCATCAAATTAAAATATAATCAAACAAAAGTTTTATTCGACTTACCGGAAACAAGCTCACTAAATAGTTAAAAAATATAAGAAGCTATAACACAAATCGGCAGACAAACAGTATTGCAAGTAATCTTTTACTTAAAGACAAACCCTCAGTTTCTAACATATGTGATTTTAATCAACAACAATAATAATTCATTCAAAAATGATGTGCAAAAACATACAAAAAATCAAGCATCAGCAATTTCCATTGTGTAATGATGCACAGAGTGTACATGCATGGGTAAAAATTATAGAAAATTCAGTGTCCTTAATCACCTATTACAAACCACAAGGTTTTGAATCAAAAAACTGCCTTTAATTAAGACTTTTTACTCGCTATCATGAATAATGCTCAACAAGATATGTTAAAATTACATAGCAATGATGTCGTTTCTTTTGATTTTATTCATGGTATTAACAATTATAATTTTTATCTGTGCATATTATGTGTGTTAGATGACAAACGAGAAGGGTTTCCTGCCGCCCTAATATTGAGTATCGTCCAGATTCTAAAGCATTTACAAAGGTGGCTTTTCAAAGTATAAAATGCTCTGGTGTAAATGTATGTCCCTTTGTCTTTAGGAGTGATGATACGGGCTCTTTTCATAATGCTGGGTGTCCTGTATTTGGGCAACCAAATAAAAGATTATTAAGTACTTGGCACATAGACCGCAACTGGCGAAGAAAAAATTTACAGAATACATAAAATTCAAACTCTTTAAGCCAACTCATTTAAGGTATTGCGCTCATAATCAGAAGAACAAGATGAACAAACTTTTAAAATTCTTTTTCGTGAGGTTATTAATTTATTCATGAAAATAACGATACCACGCAACTTGCAAAGTACTTTCAAAATTATTCTAACGGATATGAACAATGGGGATTTTGCTATAGTTAATGAGCAGGGATAAACACTAATATGAATTTAGAACGTTTGCACCGTACGGTTCAATACATATATTGAAGGTAAAAAAGTTAAAAGACTTGACAATTAATTATTTGCTGTTGTTCAATTTATTAAAGATCAAATCTCTCAGAGATTAGTTGCAAATGACAAGGGTAAAGTATCTGTAAAAATATCAACTATTCGTAAAAGACATCAAGAAAGTCTGAAATTAGACACAACGAAAGTTAGTGTTTACATGCAAGATAGTTGGTAAGTCCAATACAACGGTAGGAGAAATTTATGAGGTTAAATTAAGAAAGCAATTTAATTTGAAAATGTACCCCTTGCAATGCATATTCTGCCAAGAATGCTTGCGTAATATGAAGTGCACGTGTATTGATAAGAATATTCAATAGAATGTGTACTAGCATATACATTTAGTTTGCATATTACTCAATGCTGACAAACAAGTTTCTCAACCTATATCTCCAGATTACGAGCATCAGTTATTCATCAATGAGTGCAATGAAAATAGGTCTCATAAAATTGAATCACATGTTCACAAAGTCTCAAATGAATTGTGTTATAACAATTTACTGGCAGCTCAAACAAATGGCTTAAATTTATTTGCACAGTTAGAAAAAGATTTGCTGCAATGTACTACAAGTCGTAGTGTAATACGACATAACCAAACCCTGAGAAAATATGTGTGTGTATTTTTATTGCACTTTAAATTTAAGAGTTTCCTCTTTTCCTTTCAAACTAAGCGGGAATAATATAAAGGAAAGGATGTAATAAAAATTGGCACAATGAAACAAGTGCAATAAAAGAATAAATTTTCCCTTTCGGAAGGGATGAGTGATGTATTTTTATTGCACTTTAAATTTAAGAGTTTCCTCTTTTCCTTTCAAACTAAGCGGGAATAATATAAAGGAAAGGATGTAATAAAAATTGGCACAATGAAACAAGTGCAATAAAAGAATAAATTTTCCCTTTCGGAAGGGATGAGTGATCTGGAGGAAATTGCAGGCAAAGTATATTGTTTTATGATATGTATTATTTGTAAATCTGACCAGTCGGGAATGAGGGGGAGAGATTTCTGACCCATCCCATAGAAGTATAGGAGGAACTACAGAACTTTGGAAAACCAATGGTGTAAAGAGGAGGAGCTAAGCCGAAAATTATGAAGAGTTAAAAACTGCGTCAAAACACAGAGAAGACACACAGAAGCCCCAGAGAAGCCCGACATAGAAAAGGGAGTCCACAATTGAGGTTGGTTGGTTGGTTGGGTTTTATGGCGCAAGGTCCAAGAACGGACATGCTGCGCCAAGAATATAGTTATGAAGCATATATTTATTTAATATTTTTTTATTATTTATTTTTTTTACATTATTTTTTTTCTTAAACCCAAGCAACATTAAAACTTTTAAAATACAAAAATCAGTGTATACATTTTACATTAAAATCATATTATAAAGTATAAAATGAAAATCAAAAAAACATATGTTATAAAAACTTAGAAAACAAAAATTAAATATTATGTATAAAACCTATTGCCCTCAAAAAGGCAAATAGGTTCCTGTGGGGTGATTCCCCAAGCAAATCATATAATGTTAAAATATCACATTTAAAAAAGTGTAAACGATATTGGTTAAAATATGAACATGAAATTAAAATATGATAAACAGTGAATGGTTCATCACACGCTTCACACCAAGGATTTAATTCATTTAGAAACAAATGTCTATGTGTGAAACGTGTGTGTCCGATACGAAGGCGGGTTAATCTTACATCAGCACTTCGTATCGGTAAAACTGACAATGAGGTGAGGGATGAGAAGATGGTATGCAACTTGTTGCCGACCTGCAAGTTCCATGACTCCTGCCAAAGACCATATATAGAACTTTTTATAGCCTTTCTCACATCTGAGAGAGGAACCGATGGTAATATTGGATCTGATGCAGCCTTTGCAGCTGCATCTGCTCTCTCATTTCCTTCAAGACCCATGTGGCTTGGTATCCAACAAAATACAATTTCTTTTCCCTTGCCAGCAAGGGAATCCAATGCTTTAAAAATTTTGGACACAACAGGATGACAGGTAACACTATTGTTTTTCAAAGCTTCAATAATACTCATGCTGTCAGTATAGATACAATATTTATGGTAATCGCCTGTATTCACATGCTGAAGCGCATAGTATATAGCAGTTGCTTCAGCAGTAAAGATGGAGCAGGACGAATGTAGGCTGTAACTAAACGCTGTATTATTAATAAAAACTCCACAGCCCACATGTCCTGCTGTTTTAGAACCATCTGTGAATACAGGTTTGTATAATTGATTCTGACAGCGATGAGAATAGTACAGCTGCTGAAAAACAATAGGTGTTGTGTCCGATTTTTTAAATTGAGCAAAGGTATTTATAAAGGTATTTGTTGGTTCATACCAAGGTGGATAGAGAAATTGATTAGTTGACTCTATCCGAACATCACATAGGTCTGTGAGCCAGAGATGTGATTTGGCTCTTGTGAGAAAAGGTGGGATGCTCAATGGACGAGCATCATATAGTCGTTTCAAAGAGGCATTAGGAATCATAGAACGTAATGGATGATCAGGGGTCGACATGATTTTAGCATAATAACTGAGAGACTGCTGCATACGTCTCAGGTCTAACGGTAATTGATGGCAAACCACGTATAGACTCTGGACGGGGGATGTGCGGAATGCCCCAGAGCATATCCTCAAAGCAGAGTGATGAACTGTGTCCAATCTTCGTAAAACAGAAGATCTAGCCGATCCATAAACTACACTTCCGTAGTCAATGCGGGATAAAATCAATGACTGATAAATTCGAAGTAGTGATGTGCGATCTGCACCCCAAGATGTATTTGACAACACCTTGAGGATATTAAGCGATCGCTCACACTTCTTCCGCAAATGTAAAATATGCGGAAGAAAGGTCAATTTTCTGTCAAAGATAATACCCAAGAATTTTATTTCATTGACTACTTGTATTGGAGTGTTGTTGATGTAAATTATTGGATCATTATGCAAGCTAGTCTTTTTACAGAAGTGGACACATTTACTCTTGCTTGGTGATAAAGTATGGCCATTCTCAGCACACCATGCAGCAAGTTTGTTAACTGCTGTTTGCAGTTGTCTCTCAATTAATCGCATATTAGACCCCTCGCATGATATTTGCAGGTCGTCTACAAACAAAGTACCATGTACGGATGATGGAAGCTGATGAAGAATGTTAGTGATGAAGAGACTAAAAAGTGTGACGCTTAAAATAGAGCCCTGAGGAACACCCTCAGATTGTGTAAAAGTATTGGAAGTATAGTTTCCAATACGTACTTTAAAACCACGGGAGCATAAAAAATTTTGTAGGAATATCGGCAGATTACCCCGAAAGCCAAAATCATATAATGTACGGAGAATTCCATATCGCCATGTACGGTCGTATGCCTTCTCGATGTCAAAGAAAATGGAGACCAGATGGTTCCTCCGCACAAAAGCATTGCGGATTTGGGTCTCCAAATATGTTATATTATCAAGAGTGGATCTCCCTTTACGGAAGCCACTCTGATTGATATGTATACAATTATTTTTTTCTAAGACATATACGAGACGGGCGTTGACCATACGTTCGAGAGTCTTACATAAGCAGCTCGTCAGAGCAATTGGTCGATAATTTGAAGGATCTGAAGGATCCTTACCAGCCTTTAGGACAGGAATCACTATTGCTTCTTGCCATAGAGATGGAAATTCATTTTCCGTCCAGATCCTATTGAACAGGTAAAGTAAGTTCAACAGGGAGTCTGGACTCAAATGTTGAAGCATGAGATAACTGATTCCATCAGGTCCTGGACTGGTATTTTTGGCCTGCTGTAAAGCTTTCTTCAATTCAAACATTCCAAATTCACAGTTGTACGGTAAAGTATGTCGATGGTTGAAGCGAATTGGTACTCGCTCAGCACGACTCTTAGTCCTCAAGAACGAAGGACTATAAGAGTTCGAGCTTGAGACGTTAGCAAATGCTTCACCAAGGACGTTAGCAATATCCGTAGGAGAAGAGTATATAGCAGCTCCGGATTTTAAAATAGGAATAGAAAATTCTCTATAAATTCCATTGGCTGCTTTCACCCTTCTCCACAACTGCTTACTGGAAGTTGAAGATGTTATTGAAGATACATAGCAGGACCAGGATTCCTTCTGACTTCGACGACGAGCTCTGCGAGCTAGTGCTTTTGCTCTCTTGAAGGCGATAAGATTCTCCGTTGTGGGGTACCTCCGAAATAACCCCCATAACTTCCTTTGTTTTCTATAAGTTTGTTGACATTCTTTGTTCCACCAAGGTTTGCAACGCCTGTGTGTTGTAAAGGAACTCTTAGGAATTGACGCATCAGCTGCATTCAATATTGCTTCGGTGACCTTATATATGGCATCATCAATATCATCGATCGTAACCATTTCGTTATCAACAACTGCCAATTGTGTAAATAACGTCCAATCTGCCCGACTGTACACGTAAGTAGGTAAGCGTTGTCTTACACTACTACCTCCAGTCTGGGAGATGACGAGAGGAAAATGATCGCTGTTATGCAGATCATTTCCTACTATTAGATTTAACAATGGCAGAAGAGATGGAGAACAGATGGCTAGATCGAGAGAATGAAACGTTCTTGTGGGTACATGGAAATATGTCTTCTCGTCGGTATTCAGCAGACAGAGACTATTATCTGAAATAAACCGCTCTATCTGCCGACCGCGAGAATTAGTATCATCATTTCCCCACAAAGAACTATGGCCGTTAAAGTCACCTAACAACAGAAATGGTGTTGGCAGCTGATCTGTTAATGCATCGAGTTCCTCTTGGCGGATGACATCATGTGGTGGTAAATATAAACTACAGACTGTTAATAAGCATGTAGTATGAATTCTTACAGCAACAGCCTGTAGAGTAGTATTCAATGGATGGGCAGTGCTGGGAAAAGTATTAGATGTTAATATACAAACACCTCCAGACACTGCACCATCGTCACCACAGTCTTTTCTAAAGCTTCTAAACCCACGCATGGAAATGTTATTGCTGGACTTCAGGAATGTTTCCTGAAGTGCAACACATGCGGGGTTGTAGGCTGAAATTATAGACTTGATGTCATCATGATGAGAACGCAAACCATGGCAGTTCCAAGAAACAAAGGAAGTTATTGTTCAATTTGAAAAGCTCCTTTCCCGGAGCTGGAAGGCATGTCATCCGACATCTCCTCGAGCGATAAATCTTCGTCCGAGGGATGTAAGGAAACAGCGTCAGCCTCCAGGTTTAAGGCTTTACGGGTGGATATAGAGGGCCTAATTTTGCCCTCTTTTGCAGATTTTAATTTTAAGGCCTTCATGGCTTTAGACTTAGCCATCGGAGCTTTTCTACGTTGAATAGTTGTAGAGGTTGATTTTGGGCTTTTATCAGATGTGAGGGGTAATTTGACTAGTGGAAGTGAAAGGGCATCGGTTTGTGTACTAGCTGTTCTGGTGACCTTGGCAGCGACAGATGCATAGCTAACTCCTGCTTGAGGTGTACGTGCTGTAACAGCTCGTCTCGCCTCAGGATATGAAACGTTATTCTTAACTTTAGTGGTTGTGATCTCCTTCTCCAGTAACCAGATAGGACAACTTCTAGCGTAGGAGGGGTGGTCACCTTTACAGTTGACACACCTCTCCTTTGCAGTACAAGACGAACTGTCGTGGCCAACTGCTGCGCAGCGAGCGCAAGTCAGTTTGCCTCTGCAAGTCGCTTTGGAGTGACCAAATCTCTGGCACTGGAAACAACGCAAAGGATTTGGTATAAACGGCCTGACGGATAGATGCATATACGCAGCTTTAATATGCTGCGGTAGGTCTGGCGTCGCAAATGTCAGTACGAGATGTTTAGTATTAATTACCTGCCCATCCCGTCTGACAGTGATGCGTTTAACAGCACAGACCTTTTGATCTATAAGATTTTCTAAGATCTCGTCCGTAGGCGTATTTAACAAATCCTTGGCGGATACCACACCACGTGAAAAGTTAAGATTCAAGTGAGGAGAGACAGACACCTCAAGGTTAGCTAGCTTATTCATGTTGCCAATCAGAGTTGCTTGTGCATCTGAAGCAACTTCTATCATCAAATCACCAGAACGAAGCTTCCGGATGCTCTTCACTTCGCCGATATTGCCAGAAATACCTTTCTGGATTAGGAAAGGGGATACATTATCAAATGTACCCTCCTTTCGCTTCACAATATAAAATTTGGCTTTTAATTCTTTCAATGTATGCTCCCGTGGGAGAGAAGAGAATAATGTTTCCATAATAAAGATGGAAATTTCGGGACCTGACGGCACCACCCACCACCGAGTCCAACAAGGGGATGCAGACCAGCTGCACCAGTGCTAGCCAGGTCCTATACGCTCACAGTACATCCCTGAAGTGGCCTCCACCCTTAACGAGTCACCCAGTAGATGTACCGATCGCTTGATCCATAAAGCCGATTGATGTGCTGAGGACCACAACACACCTCCCGTTTACCTGAAGCAGAGGCCAAAGCAATGTGTTGGTCTCTGGAGGCCTCAATTACCAGGATCCTCCTTTCCAGGGACACGGGTCTCCACGCACGGCAAACACGTGGGTGATTTAGTCCTCAAGAGTAGCTAATAGCAACAGAGCGGCGAAAGCTACTCAAGGGGAGCCCTCAACCTCTTGCGAGGCAACCACACTGAGGGAGAAGAGGAAGAAAAAGCAGAAGATTAGAGGAGAGAAGAAAAGAAAGAAGAGGACAGATCACTGGGGTACCTCGGGATTGTGACACCCGTGTTTACCTAAAGAAGGTAAACCCCCTGAGGGGTCCACAATTGAGGACTAGGTCCTCATTGAGCATAAGAAGACGCTAAAACGATGTTAGTTGTATACAAAATATGAACCCACATTCCAGAAGGAACCCTGCCTCGAATTTCCAGAATGGAGCTGCAGATGTCCGCCAAATAGACGAACAGAATAGAAACGATAGAGTCTGAGGAGAGATACCAGAGTCAGAGAGGAAAGAGGGAAAGCTCATGAGCAAGGAGCTAGTCAAGCGAGATCCTGAGCCGGTAATGCCATTGACGTTAGGGGACCAACGGTTACTTATAAAAGAGGTGAGTCTGATCTCTCGTTCTTCACTTGTCTGATCAAATTCAGCGATGATATTAATGTGTAATTGTCATAAAACAAATAGTAATTTTAGAATCTCTATTGTTTAATCAAGAATGTTTTGATTGTAAATGTAAATTTCTCTTGTAATTAAGTTACTAAAATAAATTATTAAGTTTTATTGTATTTTGTTTTGAATTTATCTCTGTCATTCAATTATTTGAAAAACGAATCTGGGTTTCCTCGGGATTCTTCGAAAATTACCGAGTTCACCACAACACTACACCTGGTGATTGCATGAAATTGATTAACATATAAAAAAGTTCACAAACGTCATTTTTAAGGGTAAAAGAAAACAAATCCCCAAAATTACTTACTAAATTCCTATCAAACAATGAATCTCCATCAAATTAAAATATAATCAAACAAAAGTTTTATTCGACTTACCGGAAACAAGCTCACTAAATAGTTAAAAAATATAAGAAGCTATAACACAAATCGGGAGGCAAACAGTATTGCAAGTAATCTTTTACTTAAAGACAAACCCTCAGTTTCTAACATATGTGATTTTAATCAACAACAATAATAATTCATTCAAAAATGATGTGCAAAAACATACAAAAATAAAGCATTAGCAATTTCCATTGTGTAATGATGCACAGAGTGTACATGCATGGGTAAAAATTATAGAAAATTCAGTGTCCTTAATCACCTATTACAAACCACAAGGTTTTGAATCAAAAAACTGCCTTTAATTAAGACTTTTTACTCGCTATCATGAATAATGCTCAACAAGATATGTTAAAATTACATAGCAATGATGTCGTTTCTTTTGATTTTATTCATGGTATTAACAATTATAATTTTTATCTGTGCATATTATGTGTGTTAGATGACAAACGAGAAGGGTTTCCTGCCGCCCTAATATTGAGTATCGTCCAGATTCTAAAGCATTTACAAAGGTGGCTTTTCAAAGTATAAAATACTCTGGTGTAAATGTATGTCCCTTTGTCTTTAGGAGTGATGATACGGGCTCTTTTCATAATGCTGGGTGTCCTGTATTTGGGCAACCAAATAAAAAATTAATATGTACTTGGCACATAGACCGCAACTGGCGAAGAAAAAATTTACAGAATACATAAAATTCAAACTCTTTAAGCCAACTCATTTAAGGTATTGCGCTCATAATCAGAAGAACAAGATGAACAAACTTTTAAAATTCTTTTTCGCGGGGTTATTAATTTATTCATGAAAATAACGATACCACGCAATTTGCAGTACTTTCAAAATTATTCTAACGGATATGAACAATGGGGATTTTGCTATAGTTAATGAGCAGGGATAAACACTAATATGAATTTAGAACGTATGCACCGTACGGTTCAATACATATATAGAAGGTAAAAAAGTTAAAAGACTTGACAATTAATTATTTGCTGTTGTTCAATTTATTGAAGATCAAATCTCTCAAGATTAGTTGCAAATGACAAGGGTAAAGTATCTGTAAAAATATCAACTATTCGTAAAAGACATCAAGAAAGTCTGAAATTAGACACAACGAAAGTTAGTGTTTACATGCAAGATAGTTGGTATGTCCAATACAACGGTAGGAGAAATTTATGAGGTTAAATTAAGAAAGCAATTTAATTTGCAAATGTACCCCTTGCAATGCATATTCTGCCAAGAATGCTTGCATAATATGATGTGTACGTGTATTGGTTGGTTGGTTGGTTGTGTTTTCTGGCGCAAGGTCCAAAATAGGACAAACTGCGCCAATCTGATTTTTGTATTTATTTTATTTTTTATTTATTTTTTAATTAAAATAAAGAAAACCCAAGCAACATAAAAATCCTATAAAAATACAAAAAACAGTGTATATAGTGTAAATAAAAAATTCATACTTTAAAAATATAAAACTATTCAGTATATTTTAATTTTAAATAAAATGGAGAAAATCTATTACTCTTAAGAAGGCAAATAGATTTCTATTTGGAGGTTCTCCCAGTAAATAAAATAATGTTAAAATATCTGTTTTAAAAAAGTGTAAACGTAAATGGTTAAAATCTTGACATGAGATTAAAATATGATATATAGTAAATGGTTCATCACACGTTTCACACCATGGATTTAATTCGTTTAAGAACAAATGTCTGTGTGTGAAACGTGTGTGTCCGATACGAAGGCGAGTCAGACGAACAGCAGCACTTCGTAACGGTAAGACTGTTAATGTGGTGATATATGGGAATATGGCATGCAATTTATTAGTGACCTGCATGTTCCAAGACTCCTGCCAAAGATCTTGAGTAAATTTTTTAACACACCTTCTCACATCTAACAAAGGAATGGATGGAAAAGATAGGCCGGATGCAGATTTAGCAGCTGCATCAGCCCTCTCATTGCCATCGAGACCTACATGACTTGGGATCCAGCAGAAAATAATGTCATATCCCTTGCCAGCAAGGGAATCTAATGCTCGGAAAATTCTAGACACAACAGGATGGCAGTCAAAGCTACTGTTCCGCAAAGCTTCCAACACACTCAAACTGTCAGTGTACACACAGTATTTACGAGTTTCACATGTATTCATCTGCTGAAGAGCTTGGTAAATAGCAGTTGCTTCAGCAGAGAAGATGGAGCAGGACGAATGGAGGCTGTAGCTAAGAGTTTTGTTTTCAGTAACTACAGCACATCCAACATGTCCTGCAGATTTTGATCCATCTGTGAAAACTGGTGTGTATGTAGTGTACTGACAGCGATGTGAGGCACATAGCTGCTGGAAAACAGTAGTTGCCGTGTCTGATTTTCTAAAACAAGCAAAAGGACTGATGATTTTAATCTGTGGATCATACCAAGGTGGTATGAGACAAATAGTCCGTTTTGTCAAAACGGACTCCATATAGGTCAGATAATGAAAGACTAGCTTTTGTTCGTGTGAGAAAAGGTGGAATGCTGTATGCACGTGCGTCATACAGCCTTATTAGTGCAGGTGTAGTAGTCATGGAACGTAATGGATGATGAGGGTCCGACATGATTTTTGCATAATAATTGAGAGACAGCTGCATTCGTCTCAGGTCTAAGGCAGTTGTTCGCAAATTGCATATAGACTCTGGACGGGTGATGTGCGGAATGCGCCTGAGCATATTCTCAAAGCAGTGTGATGTATTGTATCCAATCTGCGTAAAACGGAAGACCTAGCAGATCCATACACAGCACACCCATAGTCAATACGAGATAAAATTAATGACTGGTAGACACGAAGTAGTGCCGTGCAATCAGCACCCCAAGATGTATTAGATAAGCACCTTGAGGATATTAAGCGATCGCTCGCACTTCTTCCGCAAATGAAGAACATGCGGAAGAAAATTTAACTTTCGGTCAAAAGTTATTCCCAGAAATTTTATCTCGTTGACAATAGGGATAGGTGTATTATTTATGCAGATAGTAGGATCATTATGCATGCCAGTCTTCTTGCAGAAATGGACACAATTACTCTTGCTAGGAGACAGCGTGTGGCCATTCTCAGCACACCATGCAGCAAGTTTGTTAACAGCTGTTTGTAGTTGTCTCTCAATTAAACGCATGTTAGAACCCTCACATGAGATTTGCAGGTCGTCAACATAAAGCGTGCCATATACAGGAGATGAAATTTGATGAAGGATGCAACTTATGTACAAGTTAAAAAGTGTGACACTTAAAATAGAGCTGTGGGGCACACCCTCGGCTTGAATAAAAGTATTGGAATATAATGTTCCAATATGTACTTTAAAAAAACGGGAGCGTAGAAAATTTTTAGGAATATCGGAAGATTACCCCGAAAGCCAAAATCATATAATGTACGGAGAATTCCGTATCGCCATGTACGGTCATATGCCTTCTCGATGTCGAAGAAAATGGAAACCAGATGGTTCCTCCGCACAAAAGCGTTGCGGATTTGGGTTTCCAGGTAAGTAATATTGTCAAGAGTGGATCTTCCTTTACGGAAGCCACTCTGATTTATATGAATACATTTATTTATTTCTAGGACATATACGAGACGGGCGTTGACCATACGTTCGAGAGTCTTACACAAGCAACTCGTCAGAGCTATTGGTCGATAACTTGAAGGAACAGAAGGATCCTTACCAGCCTTAAGGATCGGAATCACTATTGCTTCGCTCCAAAGTGATGGAAATTTATTTTCAGTCCAGATCCTATTGAACAATAATAACAAGTTCAAAAGGGAATCTGGACTTAAATGACGAAGCATTTCATAGCTGATTCCATCAGGTCCTGGACTGGTATTATTGGCCTGCTGTAATGCTCTCTTCAATTCCAACATCCGAAATTCATAGTTGTAAGGCAAAGCTTGTCCATGGTTGAAACGAATTTGTGTTCGCTCAGCACGACTCTTTGTCCTTAAGAACGAAGGACTATAAGAGTCGTTGCTTGAAACGTTAGCAAAGGTTTCACCAAGGACGTTAGCGATGTCCTTAGGAGAAGAGTATATAGCAGCTCCGGATTTTAAGATTGGAATGGAAAATTCCTTATAAATTCCATTGGCTGCTTTTACTTTTCTCCATAACTGTTTACTGGATGTGGAAGATGTAATAGAGGATACATAGCGAGACCAGGATTCCTTCTGACTTCGACGACGAGTTCTACGAGCTATTGCTTTTGCTCTCTTAAAGGCGATAAGATTCTCCGTTGTGGGGTACCTTCTGAATAACCCCCATAACTTCCTCTGTTTCTTATAGGTGTTTTGACATTCATCATTCCACCAAGGTTTGCATAGCCTGTGTGGTTTAGGGGAACTCTTAGGAATTGATGCGTCAGCTGCATTAATAATTGTTTCGGTGACTTTATATACGGCTTCATCAATATTTTCGATCATAACCATTTCGTTGTCAATAACTGCCAATTGTGTAAATAACGTCCAATCTGCCCGACTGTACACGTAAGTAGGTAGACGTTGTTCTACACTACTACCTCCAGTCTGGGAGATGACGAGAGGAAAATGATCGCTGTTATGCAGATCATTTCCTACAATTAAATTTAACAATGGCAGAAGAGATGGTGAACAAATGGCCAGATCGAGAGAATGAAATGTTCTTGTGGGTACATGGAAATATGTCTTCTCGACGGTATTAAGCAGACAGAGACTGTTGTCTGAAATCAACCGCTCTATCTGCCGACCGCGAGAATTAGTATCATCACTTCCCCACAAAGAACTATGGCCGTTAAAGTCACCTAACAGTAGAAATGGTGTTGGCAGCTGAGCTATTAATGCATCGAGTTCCTCTTGGCGGATGACATCATGTGGTGGTAAATATAAACTACAGACTGTTAATAAGCATGAAGTATGAATTCTTACCGCAACAGCCTGTAGAGTAGTATTCAATGTATGGACAGTGCTGGGAAAAGTATTAGATGTTAATATACATACACCTCCAGACACTGCGCCATCATCACCACAGTCTTTTCTAAAGCTTTTAAACCCACGCATGGAAAAGTTATTGCTGGACTTCAGGAATGTTTCCTGAAGTGCAATGCATGCGGGGTTGTAGGCTGAAATTATAGACTTGATGTCATCATGATGGGAACGCAAACCATGGCAGTTCCAAGAAACAAAGGAAGTTATTTTTTAATTTGAGAAGCTCCTTTCCCGGAGCTGGAAAGCGTGTCATCTGACATCTCCTCGAGCGATAAATCTTCGTCCGAGGGATGTAAAGATACAGCGTCAGCCTCCAGGAACAAGGCTTTGCGGGTGCATATGGAGGGTCGATAAGAACCCTCCTTTGAGAATTTTAATTTATTAGCCTTCATGGCTCTTGATTTTGCCGAAGGACCTTTTCTTTTAATAATTGAATTTGAAACAGATTTTGGCTTTGATGTTGATGGCTGGGGTAATCTTATAAGAGGAAGTGAAACCGATTCAGTTTGTGTACTTGCTGATCTGGTGACTTTTTTGGCTGCGGTTGCATAGCTTACTCCAGGTTTAGGGCAGCGAGAGGTAACTTGTCGTCTAGCCTCTGGATATGAACAATTGGTAGTGATCTTTATTGTGGTTATTTCCTTTTCTAGGACCCAGTTTGGACAAATTCGAGAATAGGAGGGGTGGTCACCATGACAGTTGACAAACCTCTCCTTCGCTGTGCAGTTCGAGCTATCGTGGCCAACCACTGCACAACGTGCACATGTTAGTTGGCCTCTGCAAGCGTTTCTCGAATGTCCGAAACGTTGGTACTGAAAACATCGCAAGGGATTTGGTATATATGGCGCCGAACGGGTAAATTCATGTATGCAGCTTTGACATGCTGCGGAAGGTCTGGCGTCGCAAAAGTCAGAATGAGATGCTTAGTATTTATAAACTTTCCATCTCTTCTGACTGTAATGCGTTCAACGGCACAGACCTTCTGGTTCTGCAAATTTTCAAGAACCTCATCCGTCGGCGTGAACAACAAATCCCTTGCGGATATTACACCACGAGAAAAGTTCAAACTACCATGAGGTGACACAGTTACCTCTAAATTTCCAAGCAAATTAATTTTACTTATAGCAGCTGCCTGAGTAGCATTTGCAACCTCAATGTGAAGGTCACCAGATCGCACTTTTCGGATATTCTTCACTTCCCCAACAGAGGCCGATATTCCCTTTGCAATTAAAAAGGGGGATACAGTTTCAAAATTTCCCTCTTTTCTTTTAATGATGAAATATTTGCAGTTTAAGTTTTCCATTTGTTGCTCCCGAGGGAGAAAAGACTTATTTTTTTCCATAAATTAAAAGATTAAAAGTTCGGGACCTGACCGCACCACCCACCACCGAGTCCAACAAGGGGATGCAGACCAGCTGCACCAGTGCTAGCCAGGTCCTATACGCTCACAGTACATCCCTGAGATGGCCTCCACCCTTAACGGGTCACCCAGTAGATGCACCGATCGCTTGATCCATAAAGCCGATTGATGTGCTGAGGACCACAACACACCTCCCGTTTACCTGAAGCAGAGGCCAAAGCAATGTGTTGGTCTCCGGAGGCCTCAATTACCAGGACCCTCCTTTCCAGGGACACGGGTCTCCACGCACGGCAAACACGTGGGTGATTTAGTCCACAAGAGGAGCTAATAGCAACAGAGCGGCGAAAGCTACTCAAGGGGAGCCCTCAACCTCTTGCGAGGCAACCACACTGAGGGAGAAGAGGAAGAGAAAGCAGAAGAGAGAGGAGGAAATTAAAGAAGAGGACAGATCACTAGGGTACCTCGGGATTGTGACACCAGTGTTTACCTAAAGAAGGTAAAGCACCTGAGGGGACGTGTATTGATAAGACTATTCAACAGAATGTGTACTAGCATATACATTTAGTTTGCATAT
Organism: Latrodectus hesperus; assembly: GCA_037975125.1. Classification (NCBI taxonomy): domain Eukaryota; kingdom Metazoa; phylum Arthropoda; class Arachnida; order Araneae; family Theridiidae; genus Latrodectus; species Latrodectus hesperus. The sequence goes on along the minus strand of CM075852.1, from coordinate 108,641,510 downwards.
TACTCAATGCTGACAAACAAGTTTCTCAACCTATATCTCCAGATTACGAGCATCAGTTATTCATCAATGAGTGCAATGCAAATAGGTCTCATAAAATTGAATCACATGTTCACAAATTCTCAAATGAATTGTGTTATAGCAATTTACTGGCAGCTCAAACAAATGGCTAAAATTTATTGGCACAGTTAGAAAAAGATTTGCTGCAATGTACTACACCTGGTGATTGCATGAAATTGATTAACATATAAAAAAGTTCACAAACGGCATTTTTAAGGGTAAAAGAAAACAAATCCCCAAAATTACTTACTAAATTCCTATCAAACAATGAACTTCCATCAAATTAAAATATAATCAAACAAAAGTTTTATTCGACTTACCGGAAACAAGCTCACTAAATAGTTAAAAAATATAAGAAGCTATAACACAAATCGGCAGACAAACAGTATTGCAAGTAATCTTTTACTTAAAGACAAACCCTCAGTTTCTAACATATGTGATTTTAATCAACAACAATAATAATTCATTCAAAAATGATGTGCAAAAACATACAAAAAATCAAGCATCAGCAATTTCCATTGTGTAATGATGCACAGAGTGTACATGCATGGGTAAAAATTATAGAAAATTCAGTGTCCTTAATCACCTATTACAAACCACAAGGTTTTGAATCAAAAAACTGCCTTTAATTAAGACTTTTTACTCGCTATCATGAATAATGCTCAACAAGATATGTTAAAATTACATAGCAATGATGTCGTTTCTTTTGATTTTATTCATGGTATTAACAATTATAATTTTTATCTGTGCATATTATGTGTGTTAGATGACAAACGAGAAGGGTTTCCTGCCGCCCTAATATTGAGTATCGTCCAGATTCTAAAGCATTTACAAAGGTGGCTTTTCAAAGTATAAAATGCTCTGGTGTAAATGTATGTCCCTTTGTCTTTAGGAGTGATGATACGGGCTCTTTTCATAATGCTGGGTGTCCTGTATTTGGGCAACCAAATAAAAGATTATTAAGTACTTGGCACATAGACCGCAACTGGCGAAGAAAAAATTTACAGAATACATAAAATTCAAACTCTTTAAGCCAACTCATTTAAGGTATTGCGCTCATAATCAGAAGAACAAGATGAACAAACTTTTAAAATTCTTTTTCGTGAGGTTATTAATTTATTCATGAAAATAACGATACCACGCAACTTGCAAAGTACTTTCAAAATTATTCTAACGGATATGAACAATGGGGATTTTGCTATAGTTAATGAGCAGGGATAAACACTAATATGAATTTAGAACGTTTGCACCGTACGGTTCAATACATATATTGAAGGTAAAAAAGTTAAAAGACTTGACAATTAATTATTTGCTGTTGTTCAATTTATTAAAGATCAAATCTCTCAGAGATTAGTTGCAAATGACAAGGGTAAAGTATCTGTAAAAATATCAACTATTCGTAAAAGACATCAAGAAAGTCTGAAATTAGACACAACGAAAGTTAGTGTTTACATGCAAGATAGTTGGTAAGTCCAATACAACGGTAGGAGAAATTTATGAGGTTAAATTAAGAAAGCAATTTAATTTGAAAATGTACCCCTTGCAATGCATATTCTGCCAAGAATGCTTGCGTAATATGAAGTGCACGTGTATTGATAAGAATATTCAATAGAATGTGTACTAGCATATACATTTAGTTTGCATATTACTCAATGCTGACAAACAAGTTTCTCAACCTATATCTCCAGATTACGAGCATCAGTTATTCATCAATGAGTGCAATGAAAATAGGTCTCATAAAATTGAATCACATGTTCACAAAGTCTCAAATGAATTGTGTTATAACAATTTACTGGCAGCTCAAACAAATGGCTTAAATTTATTTGCACAGTTAGAAAAAGATTTGCTGCAATGTACTACAAGTCGTAGTGTAATACGACATAACCAAACCCTGAGAAAATATGTGTGTGTATTTTTATTGCACTTTAAATTTAAGAGTTTCCTCTTTTCCTTTCAAACTAAGCGGGAATAATATAAAGGAAAGGATGTAATAAAAATTGGCACAATGAAACAAGTGCAATAAAAGAATAAATTTTCCCTTTCGGAAGGGATGAGTGATGTATTTTTATTGCACTTTAAATTTAAGAGTTTCCTCTTTTCCTTTCAAACTAAGCGGGAATAATATAAAGGAAAGGATGTAATAAAAATTGGCACAATGAAACAAGTGCAATAAAAGAATAAATTTTCCCTTTCGGAAGGGATGAGTGATCTGGAGGAAATTGCAGGCAAAGTATATTGTTTTATGATATGTATTATTTGTAAATCTGACCAGTCGGGAATGAGGGGGAGAGATTTCTGACCCATCCCATAGAAGTATAGGAGGAACTACAGAACTTTGGAAAACCAATGGTGTAAAGAGGAGGAGCTAAGCCGAAAATTATGAAGAGTTAAAAACTGCGTCAAAACACAGAGAAGACACACAGAAGCCCCAGAGAAGCCCGACATTGTCGATGATTGCGGCGATACACACGCAAGGCTTCCGCAGCGTTCATCCCATTTTGGTAATAGAGTTTGATCAATTCACCGCGAACTTTCCTAGGAAGACTCATATCGTCGGCATGTGCGAGTTCCCGAATGACGACTTCGCATACCCGCTTAGTATTTTATAGGTTTCCTACGCTGAATATCTGGCGACCGGCGTTCTGTGATTGGTACCTTGACTCTGTCACATGCAAATTTATTGCGTGTGCCCAGATCGTGTTTTATTGGCCGGTTTTCAGAACTCTTTTTTGTGTTTGCAGAACACGTCCGTTTTTAGACATATCGGTACCGTTTCAACGCTATTTAGGGTTTTCGCATGTGCTGAACATTTTGCGATGGTAAAAAGTAGACGTTGCCATTCGAAAATTTCGAGTTTCTGTCACTATAACTGTAACCGCGTGGGCCACTGTGTTGCCATTCACAGAATCTCGAGCGCATATCTCAAAAGAACTATATTTGAAGTATCATCTTGATCGGTTAAATAGAATGGACGCTAGAAGTGCAGATGTTGGCAAAGTTTTTTTATAATCACCCTGTATTTATGTGAAGATGAAATCCTAACTTTCCATTTTACTGAAGAAATATTATTTATCTGATGAGTCTTGGAGACTGTTGTCAGTTTACCAAGACAAATTTTTACGCACAACAAGCACACGTGGATTTAGTGCTAAGGAAAAGCCTTAAGCATTTGTGCGGTTTTCAAGGGATGCCTTAAACATTTTGTACGACGACGACAGAAAAAGAAAAGCAGGAAAATAGAGAAACAAAATGACAGACCGCAAGACTACCTTAAGATTGCAACAACTGTGTTTATTTAAAGAACGTTAACATCACGAGTAGTAACTCCACAGGTCTCTTAGCAAAACAAACATGCGTGTGATTTAAATCTGCATTCGAAGAACAAAAAAACAAGATAGCCAGCAACTCAAAAACAGCTCTTAACTTAAAGATAACAAGAAGAGGGAAAAGGAAACATAAGACAAAATGATAGATCACTGGGGTACCTCGGGATTGTGACACCCGTGTTTACGTAAAGAAAGTAAACCCCCTGAGGAATAAGGTGCATATGGATTATAACAAAATTCCTAGTTTGTAAAATTCATAAAAAACACACATGTAAATTTTTAATCAACAAATTTATATAAAATGCTGCTGTATAACAGTTTTCTACACAGAAACATCAGCATGAACATTATTTAGTGGATTTCAGACAATATGAAAAGGCATAAAGGCATGTTGAAAATCACAACATTTGCAATCTTCTTATAAGAAGCATGATTCATGAACTGAACAATAAAGTATTGCCGACAGCATTTCCCGATAGGTCCAAAAACTGGCCTGATGCTCATTATTTGCTAATATCTCCTTAGTGTGAATCATATATATTCATGATAAGATCTGAAAACACCTACTAAAAAATGAATTTGGTGTTAGCCTACAAAAATTTAATAATTCCGTCGCATGTTATTGTTATTTGAGTTCTTGATAGAAAGAAAAATACATTAAAAAATTATACAGTAATAACGAAAATAATTACAGTGTATGTCAACAGCAAACATTTCTTAGAAAAACTGAATTCAAGGAACTTATTTTCAGTATATTAAAATCTATCAAAAAATGTAATTTTATGTAAATTAAGCATTGGTTGACAAAATGTTAAAAGCAAAATATGTTAACATAAAAGAGGATATAGTAAGTTCAATTATTGAATCTATTAAAAAAATTCTCATGCATTTCATGATTATTTTGAAAAATACATTTTCATGTGCACGGAAGAATTTCATTATTTATAATAATATTTTTTGCTTTTTATATTACTGTATAAAACATAAATCTGTAAGATAAGATTAAGAAGTTCTGTCATTTTTTGCAACATATAAATTTAAATAACCAAGAACTATCTTTTTAGTTTAATAATATAACAATACTATTTTAAAAGATCAAAATCTAACATGAATTTTAAAAAAATACTTATTGCAATAAAACATTTTTAAAACACGCGGAAAGAAATAAAATCGATGAAACTTCAAAAAAATTAAAATTTCCCTATTGGCTAGATCAGGGTTTGTACAGATTTCCAAGAATCAAATTCCAGTTTTATAGGAGTCAAATCAAAAATTTCCAGGAGGTATTGACATTGCTGTTAAATAATTTTTTTATTTTAACAAAAGTTAAAATTATATTCAATGATTACTTCTCAGAATTTTACAGCTATACCAGAAAAAATTTTGTTTGAATAATCAATATTCTTCATATTACTGGATTACATATTCTATAAAAAAATGAGTTATTTCAGAGTATTGTTGTTATTATTTTAGAGTGCTATTAAATTGTTGAGTTATTCAGATATATATATACATATATATATATATATATATATATATATATATATATATATATATATATATATATATATATATATATATATATATATATATATATATATATACATAACCTCTTTTCATTCAAATATACTTACTCAAAACAAACACAACTATTATATAAAGTTTCCAGGAGTTTAATTACAATTAGATAAAGTTTTTCTTTTGTTTACTTTCAAACTTGTTTAAAACTATACAATTTCACATCCATATTTAAGGCTTTTCTATTTCTATTCATTGAATCATTCACTATTCATATTTTTATGGCTTTTCCAGAGTCCATTGTCATTGAAAAGACTCTTTGCACCACACTTTTATTTCAGCCTTTATATTTCAATCTTAAACAAACTCATCTTGATTCACTGAAATTATATGTAATATTCAGCAAGGAATATATAGAAAATATATTTTAACTCACAAAAATTTTATATTTAAATATTTATATTCAGTGAGTTTTATACGAAATATGAAGACAGAAACAAATAGAAAATAATCAAATTCCCCTGTCTGATTGCACATGATGATCTTGATGATTCTTCACATATTTATATAAATATCTAAATACTACCTTCGGTCCAGACTAAAATAGATTACCATGAAATTATTGTGGCTGAACTGGATATTTTAATCAACAGTTATGAATAAAACAATATAACATTGATTGTGCTGTTATCTAATAACATTAAAAGCTAATATTTAATTCAATTTTCAGACAATTTCATTAAAAATTTTTAAATATTAAAAAAAAATCAAAAAAACTATAATATTTTATTACAAAAAATCATTTTATCAAGGTAAGTAAAAATTTCACAAGTAATTCACGATTTTCAAGGCAAGCCAAAATTCCAGTTTTAAGTCTTCAAAATAGTTCTCAAATTCCAGTTGGTTTCCAGGAATTGAACAAACTACTATATATTAATTCTGAGAGGTAGATATATAGCATATTTTTTATTAAATAGATATTTTTTTCATAGTATATAATATCACCTTTAATGAATCTATTTATTTTTATTGATCAATTTTTCTATCAGGGATAAATTGAATGATTGTCTAAAAACAATAATAAATAGAGTAAATACTCCTTCATTCAATTTCTAAAATTTTGCATGAATATATTTTGAGAATCTTATCAGATATTTATTGCATATCTTATTTGGTTCTTCGTATTTTAAAATTCCTCAGAAATGATTTTAAGGACATCTCTGAATTATTATTATTCACACTTAATCAATATAATATAAATTAATGCAAAATAAAGACACCAATAATAAATAAAATAAGGTTTATACATGAGAATTCCATGAAAATAGATACAATTTAAATCAATTGTAATATGCATATACACTGTTAAGAATCACATTAGAGACAGTTAAATCAAAAAAAGTAGGAATCACATTCAAATATGATTTTGTAAAATAACAACACATATGTAAAAGTTAAGTAATACAAAAACAAATTAAAAATTCATGACATGTGTATTAACATTTACAAGCAATACAAATAAATACAAAAAAGTGGAATCCTCAGCTCTTTTTTTGGCATTACATCATTATTTATGCATAACTTATCATAATTTTTATGAATTATTATAATTTAAAAGTTTTAAATAAAGATTTTTGACTATTTATTTAAACTTTTTTATGACTAGATGTAACAAGGTGCTTTTCATTTGGTATGATAGAGAAACAAAATGTTTTAAGTTTTTTGAAATTAAAAAAAACTATTAAACTATTTTACAATAAAAAAAAACTTTGTCATTATGCTGCTTATAACTGGTGATATATAAACTTTTTTCATGCTGTTTAACATTAGAAGAACAAAACATAAGAAATAGATTCTCATTTAAGCACTTTAGAGTAAAAATGAAATTACATCTAACAAATTAATACATTATAATAATCGCAAACTTAAAACATTAAATTTGCATAAATACTTTTTTTAAGTAGAAAAAATATACCTGAAAATTCACCTTGCAAACATAGTAAAATTTTGTATTTGAAGAAACACAAAAAACAAAACTTTTTTATTACAAATTTAGTTTTCCCAAAGAAATTTGAGGGTCAACAAGAAATAACATTCATTTATATAAGATTTTATGCTATTTCAAGCAGTATGGAGTAAAGCTATCAAGTTCTTGAGATAAGGTAAAAACCTATTATGTGCAAATACGGTCAAATATAAAACATAAGAAACCACATGCATTTCATATCATAAATATAAGTTCACGATATTAAGATTACAATACGATTATAAAAGAATACAAAAATACTCTGGTACTCCCTTTGCACTATCATGAATTAAAATTTTGCATAAACAAAAGTAACTTGTAAATGAAGAATAATTTCAAAAAGATCATAGCAATACTCTGAAATTACCATCAGGTAAGCTGTACAAGATAATTGTTGAGTTCTGATTTCTTTCTCTTATATCACATATTTCATCACATAACTGTAGGAGGTATTTTTTATGTTTTCCATGCATGGCAGTAATACTAGAAAAATTCCTTCGAATATCTTCTACACTGGCATTTATATCACAAAAATTAATAATCGTTCCAATTACTGGGATTTTTAGATCGACAGGAATCAATTCCCACACATGACTAGAAGAAATTCGTAAATTATTCATTACTTGAGTGATAATATACTGTTCACGTTTTTTATTTGTGTGAGTCTTGTCAGATTGAAGAAACCTCACATTGATTGAGATGGAGCTTGAACTTGAATGAGACAGAGATGAACTACGAGCAATATCTCCAGCTCTCATGTCCTGAGATATTTTACTACACAGTTTTAGCAAAGAATCTCCAACTTCATTGCGTGGCAATACTTTTTCAGGACATCTTTCATTATCTAAAAAGCGCACCTTAACAGCATTTGGTTCTTCCTTCCGAAGAATCAGAATATGGGCTATACCATGATTTCTGCAGAAATCAATTGCATCATCAAGCATGAAATTCTTATCACAAAGAACAGTAACTCTAAAACCTAAATCCTGAATTTCTTTGGCAAGAGAAGCTTTTTCATGAGAAAGTCCACTGCCTTCAGAATGAATAAGGAAATCAGCAATACCAACATCTTGAGGTTTCTTACTGTTGAATTCCGAAGATACAATACTTTCCACAGCAATACTAGCACCAACGGCTGACTGATTTATAGTTCTAGCACTATCTAAACTTCTAAGTCTGAAAGATTGAATTAATTTATCATATCGTCCACCTACAGCAATGACATCAGAAGTATTCTTTCGCTTTGATTTCTGTTTAGAAATGCAATGAAAAAACAATCCTGAAAATAAAGAAACATTATGCACCAAACCAGGGCATATCACTATTGGAAGCTCTACTCGCAGAGCTTCAGTAAGTGAAATGATATTTTCAAGTTCTTTGAGACCTCTTTCTGCAAATGCAGATGCTCTGCTTTTCCTTTGCATTGTAACATTGCGGAAGGCTTCCGATATTTTGTGTATATTGTCTTCCAATTCTACAAATTGACAAAGTCTAGTAATGGTTCTTTCACTTAGAGTCTGCAACACTATATCATTTTCATCAGTAAGCAAGGTTTTTGTAATAGTTTTGTCCCTGTGTTTACTAGCAGAATGAATAATTTCTGCCACTAAGTCCTCTTCAACTTCTGCGTAAGCAAAAATGGCAGCCAGCAAAGATGAGTGATTGAGACGAAAGTAGTATTTTCTCTCCATCAAAGATGGAAATTCTGATATTATTTGAGAAATGGCAGCAATAACTTCAGCATCAGGTAAAAGAGAGTTAGGAGTTGGTGTTACTATATCAAATGCAAATTCGTATTGTTCATGAGGATGGCAACCATACACTTTTTGTTGGCGATATACTTTTTCTAGCGAATATCTCTTAAGATATTGTATATCACTACGAGCAAGATAACGAGCAAAAGGAACTCTTAAATTATGTGGCAATGTAACTATGTCACCTCCATGTTCGACAAGTTTAACACAGTTTTCAGAATCAGTAATATTGCTTTTGGGTATTAAAGTAGGAACTGGGTAATAAACTGCTGCATAAAGCCTCATAGTTTTATGAAACACATCAACAACTCTACCAAAAACTTGAGAGGGTTTGTTTCTTAAGCTTTGTCCACGGTAAGTGTCAATGTCATAAGTAAAATCAAATTCAGTGCTGACTTCTTGTTTAAACAGTGCATTTATCATGTGTTTATACATTCTACTTTGTGGATTTGAAATAGTATTTTGCAAGAGATTGTTTAGCTCAGTTTCTTCCATCAATAAGGGAGGAATGTATTTAGAAGATATTAACTCAGCAGAACTGGGACGTTTTGCAACATCATGTTGTAAAAGCCACTTAATTAGATATATCATTTCATCAGATAACAATTCATAAGCTTTTTCAGGAAGAATTATGTCCTTCTTCCTCAAATCTGAAATTATAATAGTTCGTTCCATAAGAGTTGTGGGTGGAGGAAAACACATTTCAAAAAATATAATACCTAAACTGTAAATGTCTACTTTCTGACTATAATGAACCTTTCCAGAACTTGAAAGCTCAGGAGCTACATAGAAAGCTGTCCCAACTCTACCAGTCTGAGATGCATAGCAAGCATCTGACCGAGAGTCAGTTTCTGACTCATTAAAAGTCACTTCAGCTACAGCTTTTGAAATGACATCAGTAGCCAATCCAAAGTCACCAATTTTGACATGATCGTTGGAATCAAGAAAAATATTTACTGGCTTTAAGTCTCTATGAATAACTTTCTGTAAATGTATATAATGCAAGCCTTCTACAATTTCTCTGAAAAGGCGCCACATAAGTGAAACATCTTTGTGCAAACCATTATCAATGGCTGTACGTAAGGTGCTTTTTTCACAAAACTCCATCTGGATGTACATATACTGTCTCACTTTAACAGGACTTGCGTCGGAATATGTAGAACACTGTTCTGGAGTTGAGCTACTATCAGACATGTTTTTATCACAATTTAATTTTTTACTCTCTTGTTCATTTTCAGCTAGAAAGACAACAAAGTCATCATCATCATCATCATCACAATCCTCATCCTCAGAAGAAAAATCTTTATCATGTATATCCCAATGAACTGATGAGCCTGCTCGGTTACAAGAATCTAAATTAACTTTTTCATATTCCGAAAATTCTGACTCTGTACCGTTTTCAGTTGATTTCGTTGAATCAATTGCTGTTTCTATCCAAGAATTGTAATACCTAACTATGTTTTCATGGTTCAATCTAGATAACAATTTTACTTCTCTTTTGATTTTACGATTCAGCTGTTTATTTGAAGGATTCACTGGTATTCTTTTTAAAGCATAGAGTCTTGAATCTAATTTATTTTTAACTTTCCAAACATAACCAAACCCACCTTTACCTAATGTTTTAAGAACATCAAATTCAGTATTCAATCGTGAACTTTTTGCTTCATCCTTTAAAATTGTGTCAAGTGAATTATCTTCTAATTCATCATCTTCAATATTATTCTCTTTTGTTAAAGTAAGGAGGCCAGCTTGATATGAAAGAAAAGGATGTGTTAGTAGTTGTTCAGCTGACCATCGCTCATGCTCATCATGCAGTAAGCATTTATTTAAAAAGTCTTTGAAAGTTGGATTAAGGCTATCTGGTAAAATAACAGGAGCTGTTTTCTCTAAAGGACCAGCAATTAAAGTTAAAAGAAGTATACCTAAACGATAAATATCACTTTTTTGGCCTCCTTTCCCAATGGTTGGTGGATAAATATCTATTTCTTCTTCCTTAGTTAACGTTCGTACTAAATCATATAATTTTTTATCTAAACTGTAATCAGCTAGTTTTAATACACCAGCACTGTCAATAATGATGCTAGATAGACGCAAACTTCTATGGACAATGGAATTTTTATGCAAATACTGCAAAGCAAGTAGGATTTGCCGAGCATAATGTTGCAGTTGATGTATGGTAAGGTAGGAATCGCGAAAAATATTTTGTAAACTACTGCCAGTAATAAATTCTTGAAGTACATAAATAATGATTTTGTCCTTTTTACAATGATATAACATGCCCAAATAATGCACAAGATGACTGAAATTCAAATGTCTTAAAGTTTTAAATTCCTGTTCTATGGACTGTATTTGACTGATATAATTACTCTGAATTTTCTGCAAAGCTTCCCATTCATCACTTTTCAGTTTATGAGTAGCATTGAAATTCAATGTCCATTTAATAACAGCAACATTTTTCCCAGAATCTGTGTCCATTCCTCGAAAAACAATGCAACCACGTTCACCATGCTTGAAACATCGACCGCAAACTATGTTATAATCATCTTTGCCAGTGAATTTCAATTTAGAGTTTAACATATCTTTGCAGTCTTTTAAAAGTATAGATTCTGAACAAGTTTCTTTTCCAGAGGAAGTACTCCTGCTCCTCCGTCTAGGAACTAAATCTTTCCTATCACTTTCGTTAATAATATCAAGAGTTGGAGATAACACACGGGTATCATCAGCAAATCTGGTCCTTTTGTGAGCAATTTTCAGAGCTTCTCTTTTGCGCAAAGTTTCCTGTTCAATTGCTATTATTTTCTGTCGTGTTTGTATCTCAAGTTCCTGTTTCTCCTTTTCCACTTTTTCAGCTTCTTCTCTTTGCTTTTTGAGTTTGTGGAAGAGCATTTCATCATAAAAGGAGCCTCGATCAGTCTCTTTATGTTCAAGCAAAAAATAGCGGGCATGGTTAATTAGTTCCAGAATGGATTCTTTTCCTACAAATTCTTTGGCTTTTGCAATTAGCTGAGATTTTAAAAGGTTTAAATTTTGATTTGATAAACTTTTAGAATTTCTCAGATCAATATAGGGGGAAGAATCAGGATAAGACTCAGAACACTTCACATACAGATCAACTTGAGCAGTATCTTCCTTTTTACCAGTCATACTTTCTGCAGGATACACAGTTATTTCCATTTCAAGAGGAAAAGTTCGAATTTCTCTAGCTTCTCCAGAAAATATGGAAGAAATTGATAATAATTCAAATCGTTGACGTTCTTCATATTCTGAGATACCATTACAGCTCATGCTTTTTAGATTTCTTCATTAAATCTGAAAAACATATAAATAAAAATTATAGCATATTTCCAAACAACTATTCTAAGTAATAAAGTTCTTTATAATTGTTTGTTATTGTTACTGGTCAAAAGCTGATTAAAACCACCATAAATTGATGTCAAAAAGTTAAGCCATAATTTTCAAAAAATATTTTAATATAAATAATATAGTTAATAAAAGGATAGCTTTAAAAGTATAACTTAAATTGTAACTACCTTTAATTTACAAAAAAATTTCTAAAATGATTTTATTTTATAGCTAAATTAAAGTGAATGACTATCTCACACATGTTCCAACACTTACTTATGGGTAAAATATATTAATTTTTAATATAAAATAATACAGATGTTCAAAATTATATTTTTAATAAGTATAAAAGTTAAGATCATATCTTTTGTCAATAAGTTTGCTATTTTCAAATTGATTCAATTATTCAGAAATATCATCTAATTTTTCAGAAATATCTATTAAATTATTTAACAATTCCGAATTATAAGGAATCTTACTTATTTTAATTAGGGAGGAAAAAAATTCAGCTTTATGTATAGTTTATTCTTAAATTATTCACAAAATCTATACAAACCAAAATTGTTTTAATGGCAAAAAATTTAAATTGAAAACTTTAAGAATACTTTAAGAATATGAGTTTCAGTCTGATATCATAAGTGGTAAAATCCTAAGACATGCTGCCACAATTTCCAATTCTTATGACAAGTGCTGCAGTTTTCTCACCACTCTAAATTGCACGAATTCATATTATCTCCAGCTTTCAACATAGCGATTTTACTGTACCTCACACTTAGAAAATCAATTGATTGCTTTATCTTCAACTTTTAATTACAAGATCTAACAAAATTTTTGATTTTGACTATTGAGATTTTGAATATTTCATTATATTTACTTAGCACAAAAATGCTGCATAACTTAAAACTTAATACAAAAAACTTATTTTCACATGTTTTATAAAAAATACATATTACAAGATAAATATAGAACAATTCTAAAAATCAATATTACTATTCATCTTTGTTAAATACTATACTTTTATATTATTCATTAAATGAAGACATACACTTAAAAAATTTATTGTATATAACAATACCACAAGCAAATATTAACATTATAAATCTTAAAAAATATGTAATAATTTCAATTTTTATGAAAATTTTGATTTCATTTAACCAGACAGTAGCACTTACTTCAAAAGAATTCTCATGCAACACACTTTTCTCACAAACTTTTATGTATAATAAGATAAAATATTAACAAAATAATGCCAGTTAAATGAAATGATTAAATCACCAGCAGAAAATTACACTCTAACTTTATATACAATAATCATATCTAATGATGTATTTTGTCACCTGAAACAATATTCATTTGACATTTTATTATTTTGAATATACATACTTTAACAGTATTATTGTAATTTTTTATACGCATTTAATATGACTAAAGCTTTGACAGGTTATCTAAACAGTAAAATAATTAGAATTCAAATAAATCATTGTTAATATTGTTTGATTTACATGTGAGTAAAAATGTGAAATAAGCGACATCTCATGACTTTACTTTTTGGAAAATTACCTTAAGTAATTGATCCACAACAAAACATATAACCTATTTTAATCTAATTTACCTGTGTGATTTTATAAGGCATATTTAGTGCTAATCTAATTTAACTTCAAGCCAAAGAAGCATATCAAGCCAAAGAAGAAAACTAATAAAATAACTGAAGTTTTATAATCTTCATATTTAAAATGTATATCACAACACATTTTACACCAGAATATTAACTATTTAATAAATGTGTACTTCTAATTATAACTTAGTTAATTTTATTGATATAGAGGAATAAAGTTAGAATGTAGGGACTTGTGAGATGAAAGAAGGATAAGAGATAAATCTCTCTTCCATGCTCTGAGTAATTCTAATTATATAAAAATGGATACATTTGAATGGATCATTCACTTCAGAAATAAATTTTCTAAGGCACGAACTTACACGGAATGATAATGATTAGAACAATATTTCTTTTTTATACCGAAATATCAACCCCACACGCGATATCAAAACGATATTTTTATTAGTTGTTTAAAACTTTCTTTTTGGATGTATTCATGGTGTTAGCACTTTTATTTTCACAATATAATGCGCCAAATCTGGCAGACTCGCTAATTTCGAAGGATTGATTGACAAGTAATTTTAACTAATAATATTGTTTTGAATACTCCTCTACACAAGCTTTGAGAACTAGTGCCAGATGGAGCGACAAGACTGCAGAAGTTCTCACCTCTGTCTAGAAGAGTCTTAAATGTTTAGCAACATTTTTATCACTAAAATGGTTGATGGTTGAAGTACTGGTTCAATAAACAACAGCACTAACTTCTCAATTCAATTTTATAGAACATTTTGATGATTATAACTTACTTCAAACCTTTCATCAACTATTATTTAATTGATAATAAATTTCCATGTGATTCTGAAAGTTGTAACACCTTTAATGAGAACATTTATTTTGAACTGATTTATCTCTTCTGCATACTTCAACACTGACAACAATAAAACAACAACTACTATCTGACAAATGAGCATTTTCTTGAAAACATATTTAGTTTCTTTGTTATGAGAATTTTGCTTTTGCAATCCAACTTTAAACTTTCTGCATTCTGTTTCCTCATATCAAAATGTTTTACATAAGTAACAAGTTTTTTCTAGAGAAGAAATTTCTAAGAAGCTGTAGAAATAACTTTATATATCTCCTCTTTTTCTTTACAGCTATATTTGTATGAAGACTAAAATGTTCCCTCAACACTTCGCACTTCATGTTTTGTAGTTTCAGTGCTTTACGAAATTTTCCAAAATATTCAAAAAATTTTAATTTGACAATTTTTATCTTTTAAAAAATTATTAAATTGTATCTTATAATTCATAGTTATTCTTTTGAGGGTCTGTCTTTATTTTTCATTAGAATTTGTGTTCTGATTCTTCTGGAAATTTCGTTAGAATTAGTACTCCAATTTTGTTACAATTCATATTTACTTTTACAAAGTTCCCATATTTCCCTTATTCGTATTCGTTTCCAAAATTACTGTTCTAATGTCTCATTTTTTTAAAATTTTATCTCAAAAATATGTATTTAAGCTTTTTATTTCACAGCTTAAATTTAATATTTAGATATGTATAGTTCTTTAAGAACAAATTTATTATGCCACAATTACAGCATCCTAATGCTGCATTACGTCAAAATTACTTCATCTTGGTAACAATTCATTGTTCCTATTCTGTAACCTCAAAAATCCTATTCAACCCTCACAAATCCTATTCTGTAACCTCAAAGTGGTGTGAGGGTGTAAACAGGTAGCACAGGTGATGTACGTCTGGAACCTAAACTCAGTTTGGGTTCCTGGTAGGGTCACCCATGGCGAGAAGGCTGTGCTAATACACCTGGCTAATACAGAAAGGTAACCCAATCCAAGGTGTTAGGCTCCGTGCTGATGGATGAATGGCACCAGGGTTATGGTGTCGCTAACGGGCCCTCGAGGAACCAGGCAAAACCTCGTTGTATGTTTGCCTTCCACCTGTACAGGGAGGCCATGCAGGTGGTGACCGTATATTTTCCTCCCAGTTTCTTGATCTGATATGGATGAAAAAAATAAAAAAAACAAAAAGTGAAAATGATAAAAAAGGATTGGATACATCTTCTGGTGTTATCCAATCAGCCGGCGAAACGGTTCCTAAGGAACAGAATCCCGGCAAAAAGGAGAACACTGGCAATCTGGCTGCTGGAGGAAGTGGAGTTGCCGCAAGGCAGCACACTGGCACCACAGTTGGAGAACCAGGAGGTCTCACAAAAACACAAAGACGAAATCTAAGGCGTCGTAATAAAGCAAAGGAGCAGGTGGAGACTGTTCAGAAGGTGGGTGGCACCAAAAGACTTAGGTCCGAGGTTTCAACCCCTTCTCCCATCAACACTGCCTCTAAAAAGCCCAGGGATGATCATCAACCTGGGACTTTTGCTCAGGCTGTTAAAAGCCATAAAGCAGCTATTGTGAAGGATGGTTTCCCAACCATCAAACTTAACAAGGAGGATATTGACCCTATACAGCTGGAGATTCTCACCAGGACAGATGAGGTCCCCATAGGAAATCATCTGCCTAGGATTCGAGGCTTAAGCTTAGTATCTGGGGCACTAATTCTCCAATGTGATGACCTTGAAACTGTGGAATGGATTAAAAAATCCTTCCATGGTAACAAGAGTCTGTTTGGTGGTGAGGGGCTCAGTGTTCTGGATCCCAGTGATCTACCTAAACCGGTAAAGGTGGCCTTTAAGACAAGGGACACACATACCAAAGATCCTGCCATATTTCTGAAACGGCTAAATAGACTCAACCCGGAGTTGAAGTCTTTAGAATGGCGTACTCTGCAGAAATCTGTAGAGACACATTCTATTAGATGGATCTTCGAGGTTGATAAGGAAGCCTCAGAAGCCATCAAAAAGGCTAATTATGGTGCCTATACTGGTTTGGATTGGGGAACTTTCAAAATTCTCCGGAACCCAAACCAGAAAGATATACAGAGCATTGAAGAGATGGAAGTTGAACAAGAAGGTGCAACTTCCTCTCAAGTAAGTAAATCCTCTCCTACTTCTAGTAAGGAAAGTGAATTACCCAACCTTGAAGAACTAGATTTAGATTCTGGTTCTGATATAACCCTGCAACCCAGCTCTCCTCTATCTGAGAGTGAGATTGAAAAGGTTTTGCAGGAAACTCAAGTAAGTAAGTCCCCTACTTATGGAGACTTGGAAGGCAGTGCTTCTTCTTAGCTTCTTTGGGTGCCATAATGGTATGTATCATCAAAGTAGCACAGATCAACCTTCATCATAGTCGATCAGCTTCAGCTATTCTTAGCAAGAAGATGACTAGGGGGAGGTTGATATTGTTTTAATTCAAGAACCATGGACTTCCAATGGTTCTGTGTTGGGCCTACATGTTCAGGGTTTTAACATATTTTATGATAAATGTTGTTTGAGACCAAGAGCATGTATTGCTATTAGCAACAAATTAAATGCCCTCATTCTGGTCAATTACCTAAATGGGGATAATGTTGCTGTAAAAGTATCCTGTTTACTGCAAGGAATCAAAGATGAAATTATCTTTATGTCTTCATATCTTCCCTTTGAAGATAAAGACACATTCAATGAGCAAATTGTTAATCTTTTAGATTATAACAATTTGAGCAAGAAACTCATCATAGGATGTGATGCTAATGCTCACCACACTATGTGGGGAAGTAGTGATTGCAACAAACGTGGTGAGGATCTTTTAGAATACATTTTGTATTATAATCTATTTATTCTTAATAGAGGTAATGAACCCACCTTTATTACTATAAATAGAAGAGAAGTCATTGACATCACTTTATGTAATAGTAAGTGTGCTGACTTTATTAAAGATTGGAAAGTGTCTGATGAAATAAGTTTATCTGACCACCAATACATTAGCTTTTCTGTTTTAGGGGCAAACAGACTAGAGGTGGTAGGTAGGAACCCAAAAACACCAATTGGGGTTCCTACAAAAAAGATCTAGAAGATCTTATCAAGGAAGGTGACTTCGGTAAGTTATCTTCGGTAGCAGATTTGGAGTTGGCCGTTGATCAAATGCAACATGCCATTCTCCAAGCTTACTATCAAAATTGTGATGTCAGCAATACTTGCTCTCCAAGGTTAGTTCCTTGGTGGTCTAAAGAGTTAAGTAAACTGCGAAGACAATGTAGAAAGCTCTTTAATAGAGCCAAAAAGAATGGTGAGTGGCAGAAATATAAACTGGCACTTACCACGTATAATAAAGCTATCAGGAATTCTAAAAAGAATTCCTGGCGAAATTATTGCACTGACATTAAAACTGTGTCTGCTACTGCAAGACTCGTTAAAATAATGTCTAAAGACAGGAACTGCTGTCTAAATACTCTTAAATTGCCAAATGGTAAGTTTTCAGATTCTGGGAGAGAGACTCTGTCTGAACTGTTCAGAGTTCACTTTCCAGGTTCTAACGAAATAAAGGGTACTCCTAATTTTACACTCCCTACTTCAAATTGTGGTAGAAGTAAATGGGATGTTGCCAAAAGAATCATAACTTATGATCGAACAAGATGGGCAATAATGTCCTTTAAACCTTATAAATCACCAGGAATGGATGGGATTGTACCGGCTCTGCTTATTGAGGGAGTCCAGTGCATTGCTCCAATTCTGTGTAGAATCTTTAGGGCAAGTATAGCCTTCGGACATATACCTATTGCCTGGAGGCATACAAAAGTTATTTTTATTCCTAAAATAGGGAAAGATAATTACTATGATGCTAAATCTTTTAGACCTATCAGCTTAACATCCTTTCTTCTAAAGGCAATTGAAAAGCTGATAGACAGATATATTAGAGAAGTTTACTTAGTGGAAAAACCACTTTCTGACTCTCAATATGCATATCAACCTGGTAGATCCACTGATAGTGCGATCTACAATCTATCCTTCATTTTGGAAAAGAACTTTAAGGCTAAGGAACTTGCTTTAGCTGTTTTCTTAGATATAGAAGGTGCCTTTGATAAGGTACCCATTGAAACCATTTTACAATCTCTTGCTAGAAAGGGAGTTAATGACACAATCTGTTCTTGGATAGAAAATCTGCTCAATAACAGATTTGTCACTGCCTCATTTTTAGGTGAAAACATGATGATCCAAGCCAAAGCTGGTTGTCCACAGGGAGGGGTTCTTTCACCCATCTTATGGTGTTATGTTGTAGACTCCCTTCTAGAGGTGTTAAAAAAACCAGGCATAACCACCATTGGATATGCAGATGATTTAGTTATAATCGTCAGAAATTCTTAGGAGTATTTTTTGACATGAACTTAAGTTGGAACAAGCACTTCAACTTTTGTATTGAAAGAGCAAAAAAAGCTTTCTGGTCTTGTAGAAATGCATTTGGAAAAACTTGGGGCCTAAATCCCAAAGTTATTCATTGGATTTACACTATGATTATTTGTCCCATCATTACCTATGGTTCAGTGGTCTGGTGGTTTAAAATCAGAAACGAAACTGCCAAAGCAGAACTAACAAAACTTCAAAGGATGCTTTGTGTAGCTATCTCTGGGTGTATTCGTACAACTCCCACATCTACACTGGAGCTTCTGCTTGGTATGCATCCTCTTTATATGCGTATTGAAGCAGAAGCAATACTTAGCATGAAGAGGCTTAAAAATACAGGTCAGTGGAAGGAATACTCTAGATTTTTATCATGGGGAAACCTCAATGCTGACGTAACTAGTCATCCTTTTATAAGTATGCCTACTGATTACACGATTGTTAAGCATGCTTTTGATAAGCCTTATACAATCAAATTTCCCTTGAGAGAAGACTGGAATAATGTTGCTATCAGTGAAAGCTGTATTTACTGGTACACTGATGGCTCAAAAATGAATTCCAATACTGGGGCTGGTATTTGTTGTCCAGCTGATGGCACTAAGTTATCATTCCCTTTGGGTAAATATACAACTGTATTTCAAGCAGAAGTCTTTGCCATTCTTATGTGCAGTAGAATATGCTTGGACAGAAACTATTCTCGTAAAAGAATAATCATCTGCTCTGACAGTCAAGCTGCATTACTAGCTCTACAGAAGTCTACTATAACTTCTGTTCTTGTCTGGGAATGTTATATCACTCTGTGTAAATTAGCTAATAATAACCCCACCACTTTAATGTGGGTGCCTGGGCACTCTGGTGTTCCTGGCAATGAATTAGCTGATGAGCTAGCAAGGACTGGATCAACAACTGACTTTTTTGGTCCTGAACCAGTGCTAGGTATTTCAAAAGAATTGATCAGAAAAAATGTCTTTGATCTCTTCAGAAAACAACAGTTTATGAACTGGCACAATGCCAATGATCAAAGACAAGCAAGGCTATTAAATAGCACGTGCCCTAGCAAAAGGCAACAAGAATTATTAAAGCTCAATAGAGACAGTCTAAGGAAAGCAGTGGGACTACTTACAGGACACTGCCACCTTAAAAGACATCTCACGATAATGGGAGTTTCAGATGATCCCACTTGTAGAGGTTGTCATTATATGGAAGAAACTTCAATGCACATCTTATGTGAATGTGAAACCTTTTCTGCACATAGATTTGAACACCTGGGTCAGCACTTGATTGAACCTAGGATGTTACAGGAAATTCCTGTAAAATGTCTGCTGAACTTTGCTTCAGCAACTGGTCTCTTTAAATAGGGCTTTCTGAGGGGTATAGTACAATAGACCTATGGTCGCGGTGCTAGGTTCTTTTGGACCACCCTAATTTTAAATCTAAATCTAAATCTAACAATTCATTGTCGCAAAAAATTCAGAATTTGAGACCCTGGTTTATGCAGCATCTGCGATGCCTCACCTGCCATGTTCTCTTGTTGTATCTCGATAGTCTTTTCCATGATGTTGACTGTCTCGCTTACTGTATTTTAGTGTTATATTGTAGATAACTTGTTTTGTTTAAGCAACAGCTTTTATTTATTATTTAAGCCCTTATAATTCCATCTAAGCGCTGTGCCTCTACGAAAGCTTAATCAGGGGTGCTCATGAGCAAGATGATGACCATCAGCCAAAAAATGAAACTTTTAGGTATGATTAAAGAGGGCAGAAGCTAAGCATCTGTGGCATACCATTATGGACTGAATGAATTTTCAGAGTGATACATCAAGAGGAAGCAAACATTCATAAAACTGCTTCAATAACTTTCAATAAAGAAGTGAAACATGTGATAACTTCATATAATAACAGAATTGTAAAAATGTTAAGGTCCTTCTCCTGATGGACTGTGCAGGAGGCCATGCAATGGACTTGCAATATGACGGTGTGCAGATAAAGTTTTTGCCCCCAAACACTAAAACTTTAATTCAGCAGGTAGATCAAGGCGTCATTCGTGCCTTTAAAGCACTCTGTATTTGCTCCACGATGGAGGGCCTCATTTCAGCAGTTTATGATACCAATGACGAATTCACCTTGAAAGCATACTGTCACAGTTACAACATTGTGTCATGTTTGTCTAATTATTCAGCAAGAATTAAAGGATATGAAGTCTGAAACCAAAAATTCTAACTGGAAGAAATTACGCCCGAATGTGGTGCACAACTATACAAGCTTCACTCCTGAATGAGTTCATCACTCAGCTGTGGAGAAGGCGGTGACTCTGGCTCAAAGTATAAAGAATAAAGGTTTTGTCAACATGATAAAAGACATCAGCGCCCTTATTGATAACCACATGAACCCACTGACCGATGAAGACCTCCTTGAGATGACAAAGTCTGCAAGTGAAGAAATAAATGAAAACAAAGATGAAGAAGAAACTGAAAAGCATGGCCTTACCCTGAAGAATTGTTAGACTTTCAATGCAGTTTAAATATTTGTGGGTAGCTATCCTAATATAAATACCCACAATTAGGCTAATTGCCAAAGAGTTACTACTATAAATAGAGCTACAATTATTAAGTGTTAGCAAATTTGAAAAAAATAAAAAGAGCTACAATTATTAAGCTAAAGCAAAAGAAACACTAGTTACTAATTTAAGTATTTATAAAGTATTTCGTTTTTATACATAGATATATTAAATAAGACCTGATATATTAAAATAATAGTATATCAATAATTAGACTTGCCATTTTTCATTTATAAGTTCAGTTGTATTGATATTAAACATAATAAAATACATAATATAAATTTAAAATTTCATAACAGATAAAATAAAACATTTCAGTTAACTTATTTATTACCGTTACAATTAAAAATAAATTATAATACCAAGGCATTACGCTTTAACCAAAAAGAAAAACTATCAGACACTGGATGTATACAAATCCGTTGAACAAAACCCTAGCTGATTCTTTTAATCTATTGCTTTTAAATACCTAGGATATGCCTTCTTTGACAAACTGACATGCATATATAATTAAAGACAGTTAAATATAACGAAATAATTAAATTTCAATAAAACAATGCTAGATCAGCAAAGTTCTAAGCGCATTAGCAATACAAAACTTTGTTACAAGTACACCAGTAAGGCATAGTAGAAAAGTGAATTTAAATAATATGGTGTTAAGAACACTGGATACAGAAATTTAGTTTGGATATGGGTAACAATGCCCCCCTCCCTCTTATCACCATTAAATTTAGATTTTCAAGAAAATTTTAAGAACTCCGTAATACCTAATTACAAACATAATTTAATTGAGAATAATATAACTAAATTTTACAGTTTAACATTACCAACATATTCAATATATAAAAATTATTCACTAATATATATATATATATATATATATATATATATATATATATATATATATATATATATATATATATTAAATATCACATAAATATCTATTAACATCAATATACATTCTCCGTATTTTCTTTGGAGTCCAAAAACAGCATGTAATACAAAATAATGTGCATTTAAACAAAGACAACATGTTACACAATATGCACATTCACACAATACATAATCATTCATACATGGGGCCCCAACGTACAATATACATAGTACTCAAAATTAATGCATATAATTATTTTAATTTTATTTCAAAAGACAAAAGTATTTACATATTTATTGGTTAATACAAAGATACAAAAATTGAAAATTTTATTTTCATTAATTCTTAAATATATTTGAAATGAACTTATGCAGTTCAGATTTGGTAAGCGGTTTGGTGAAAGCGTCAGCAAAGTTTAATTTTGAATTCACAAACTTCGTACAAAACTAAGTTTAAACTTTTGAGTATTATACATATCGCAAACAAATATTTCATTTAGTACACCACTGAACCAAAATATTCCTTTAACTGCTTCTATCATGGCTACAAACTCTGTTTCCATAGTTGACAAACTGACATTCTTCTCTTTGAATGTATGCCAACTTATGGGAGAATTTCCTAATAAAACAAGTTGACCTCCGAGAGAAGTTCTTTCATCTCAATAAAATCTAATTTGAGGTTGTTTACAAGAAAGTTCTAAACGTAAATCTGCTGTGCTAACATAACCTAAAAGTCTTAATAAACCATCCCAATGATTCATTCCTGGGTTAGACAAACTGACTGAATATATTGACAGCATAAGAAATGTCAGGGCGAGTTCTATAGCCAAAAATGATAGACAGTCTACAAGAATCAGAAGAATACACTTCTATATGGCAATTTTGACATTTTCTTTTCCTATTCAGCTGTAGAAGGACAGGATGTTTTAGAATAAACTGAACCTTTAATGAGTAGTGATGAAAGTGGTATTTTACAATGCTGGAAATGATTAAGTATTTCCTCAATGTATGAATGTTGATGAATCAAAACACTACCATTTTCTTCAACAAACTCTATGCCTAAAAGAGTACGAGTCTTACCCAGTACTTTTATGTCAAAATGATCTTTTAAATTTTTAATAGTTTTATCAACCATTCTTTGTTCTCTTCCAAATATTACAAAAGCATCAACATATAATACCAAAATTAAATAGCCTCCTAATATATAAGCAATTTATTAAAATTGAATTGAAATTTTTATTTCAAGTAAGTAAATCAAAAATTATAACCCTCTGTTTAACATCATAAAAAACCTTAAGCTTTTGAATTAAGAACAGATTTAGCTTTTAAAAGCTAATTTATTCTCATAATCTAACATATATACATATTATAGAAAGATAACATATCTTAAGATCTATTAGAACATCCAAGCTTGGCAGATAAATATATATTGAGAAAGAAAATGTTACAGTATTTGTATCTTTTTAAAACAAGTTATATTTACAACTAACTTCTATAAATTATATTTGGTCAGAAATAGTTCATTTATATGACTTAAGATTGATTTCAGCTAATAAATTAACTCATAAAGCAAATTGAACATATGCATACATATATATGTGTGTGTCCTTACAATATTTCAAAATTAATAAAATTTCTGAATCATATATACAAAATTAATAAAATGTTTAGAAATACAAATATAAGGAAATAAATATAGCATAAATACTTCTTATCTACTTTTTTAAGTCAAAGCATATTTTCAAAATAATTTAATTTTTATATCCATTTAGATATATTAATTTTTTCCCTGTTTAAATCAAGTGCTTCTATGAAACTGTATATATATATATTGTTTAAGAATTAAAAACTCTTATCTATTTAGTTAAAATTCATAAAAGATTATAATTTTAAAAGGTTAGCAAGATACATCTTGCTTTTATTTATCAAATGAAAATTTTAATTAAAATTTTTTTAAAAATTTTTTAGATATCTTAGTTTCCACTATGCAAATTTCACTAAAATCGAATTTTTTAAATAAATTTCACTGAAAACAAATTTTATATAATGGAAAATAAATAAAAATGATATACGAATGAAATTTACAAATTACAACCAAGCATGATTTGATGACATGGGAACTGAATTCTAAATTGAAGTAAAATTTTAAGACTGCAATGACAACAGATGTCAGAATATCATACAGGGTTGAAATGTATTATAACAGCATCAATTTCCACAAAGTTAACTTTCGACAATCTTATGTTATTCATAACTTTAGCAAAAAAAAAATCTTTACTAATTGTCAGCATAATTATAACGCTCAAGAGAAAAATATACTTTAAGGACCCCTTGGCGAAAAATGGCGATATTTTGGTTGCCAAAGGTTTTCTCTGGCATCTTTGAAGAAACAATATGACGCCAAAAACACTATTGAATGATACACAATTAAAAAAATGACACATATTTTACAGAAAAATGTTTATTACTATATTTAATATTCCTCAACCTGGTGAAAAAGTAACATGAAATCATCAAAAGCACGCTAAAGTATAGGCCACTTAAGCTCACTTCAGCCAAACTTACTTTTCATTCACGAAATATATTTCTACTGAGAAAATTACATAAGGCATTACACACATATGTATATATTTTGCGTATTCCTGACATTTTAACAAATAAAGCAGCTGAATAAACGCAACAAATCAGTTTAATCTGACAAGAAGAAAATTAGAAAAGACATACACTGGACAAAAGAAATTACAATAATACTTACGAATAGATGGATGAGATTGAAATTTCTAAACAAGTATAAAATATAAAAAAGAAATCATCAAACAAAAGCCAACACAGTGTATAACACACTACTCCACGCGGCTGAAATTCAAAACAAACAATTTCAGAGAGCAAGTTTAGATGTCGATTTTCTGTGAAAGGCTAATCTTGTAAAAATTATAATTTCTAATTGAATTCTTGTGTATGATATATGGTACAGAAAAGGTATATTTTTTCAATTAATTAGCAAACATTGCATTAGCATACTTATTATTTGTACAAAATGATATGTCAAAGTGGCCTGTAAATACTCGTAATAGAATTACTCTGCCAATATCTGCTATTTACTTATTTCTGTAAATTTTATATTATTTATATTTATTCACATATTTCTGTAAATTAGCCTACAATGCAAGAATTAAGGTGAGTTTTAAATTCACATGTTGTCAAGAAATAATTTCAACAAATTTTTCAGGAGTCAATAAATTCCTCCATGGTGAGCCTATGGATGGAAGTTTCTGTAAAGCATAGAATGGTGGACCGTGGAGATCTAGAAAACTTTCTACTTACTATTCCATTATTGTCTTATACCATTGTGCTTGTTTTCTGTACTTTCAATTACTTTTGAGAAATATTCATTTAAAAGTAATTATCCTATAAAAATTTTTTGAAATGCAGATAGCAAATAAAGGCAGTAGTTGTTGCGTAGCATTTGGTTGCAATATGCGAGCTTGAACAAATTTACTTTTGCAAGTGAAAATGTTCAAATTTCCAATGGAACCCGATTTACAATCCTTAATTTAATTAGCTATTCATTAAATCAACTCTTAAAAATAAGACTTAAATTTTAATTGGAATAAAAACCAAGATTTGTTTAAAATGTTAATAAACAACAAGTAAATAAATACATCATAACAATTTTGTTCTACTCATTATTGATACCAACTCATATATTCTAGCATGATTAAAAAAATTTTAGTAAAATTTATAATACTATAAATGAAAGGATAAATAATTCCTTGCTTAATATTTGAAATGATTTTTAGTTCAATCGCGCGCAAAGTATATTTCCTGAAATTTTGGAATAAATGCATAAAATTTAAAATTAGCTAAATAAAAGAAAATGATTAACCATTGTGATAAATAATAACAAGAGTTAGAATGTGGGTTACACTATATAATTCATCGACAATTGATCCTAATATCGCCAATAAGAGTGATTCCCCGCAAAATATGGTAATTCATCAGGATTATTTAAGTAAAAATTAAAAAATGTTTTAAAAATTTACGGAATCACCACTGATTGCACTCTTATTAAAAATTATGATTTTAACGAATGAAATAAAAAAATTTCGAAAACAAAAATAAATACCAAAAAATATTTAAATAAAAATTTTGCGATTGCATTGATTTTCAATGGGAATAGAGAAAACCGGAAGTATTTCAGATGGCTTCCTGTCAACTGAGGTTAGTTTTTGTTTTCATTGAAAACTCCATCCATAGTAGCATAATGAATATATTTTGATTTTAATGCTATATATTTATAATTTTATATGTAATATTTTTCAATCACATCAATAAATGATATTATCAAAAATTATTATAAGAAAACTGGGCTTGACTATGAAACTGTTAAAGAAAATTAATTACCTCATTTAAGTAATAATATTATTATTATCTAACTGATAATAAGTTTGAAATATAAAAGAATCAACCTTAATCATTAATTAAATTAAAGTTAATTTGAATGCCATTTAATAGTTAGTTAGTTGGAATATTTTAAACTCTTCTATAAAGATAAGAAATTCTATTTTTAGCAGAATTATGCTCTGATATGTAAATTTTAGATGCCTGTTAATGCATTAATTTTAGTATCGAGTTACAGAATATTGCAATGTAATGCTTTTTATTGACTTCTTTTGTACTCTAAAAACAATTTATAAACTTAGAACTATGAAAAACGTTATTTGTTAACATGAGTATTCCAATAATTCTCAATATTTGGAAAACTTTCCCTGACAAGTTGATGACATTAAGATTCGAATTTAGTAAACAACCCTAAATTGTGTTGGTAAATTGTATATCTGGTACTCTTTGATATTTTGATGACAAGATGTTATTAGCAAGATGGCTGCTACACAAAAGATAAATTAAGTTTTATTTTCAAATCAAAGGATACCCAATTTTACACCAAAAAAATTAAAGAAATGCTGAATAGTTTAGTAGTATTTTCATTTTAACAAATAGACAAAAACTTTATTTGCAATTTATATGGTGTTAAATCTCATCATTAAGTGACATATATTTTTTTCTCAGATATGCCTACAGAATGGTACGCAAGTATTGAAAAATGTAGCAATGTTTTTAAATGAGCAATCGTAACAAAACATAATCAAATAAATAAAATTATTATTTTTTTATTTTATCACAATTCCAATGTGTAATGATGTACAATGGAATCAAATATCACAAAATAAATTTCATACATTAACCACAAATTTAAAATTGCAAATTGAAATTATAAATCTAAGACATTCTAAATCTTACAGAGAATTGTAGTACTTCGTTGTGTCAAGTTTGATTCACATTAAATTTTAGTTCCCTCATTGAGGAAATATTTATAGTGATGTACTCGTGAGAACTAGTTTCCATATCAAAGCAGTATTCTTTTTATTACAGGCATATATATTTTTTATTGTTATGTTGAAATGATAATGAAGCTTTGCTTAGGAAATACTGAAGTTTACAATTTCTTATTTCTTGTTTTGTGTTGAAATAAATTGTTTTTATTTTATTTCATGAGAAATGGTGATTTTAAAAAATTGTCTATACATAAAGAAACTGTACAAATTATTTTTTGTTAATTAATAGGCTAAATTTTAAACTGATTTTGTGTTTCACAATATTTTTAAAACCATGCTTACTTAAAAGTTTGTATTTTCCATTTGATTATTTGAATAAAGTTTTCTCTATTTGAAAGTGTGGTTAAAATGTTTACTTTTGATTTCATAACAATGTAAAAATTTACCAAGATATTTTAAAAAATGCTTTCCTCACGCTTTTTCTAAGAATCTTTCATCTCATCATTCCTTTATTCCTAATTTTCTTTGTCAAAATGCTCTTAATTTAAAAATATGCAATACATTATATTTTTATAGATACAGTATACATACATATTTAGCATATACTAATTAATATGCAATTGTATTCCAGATCTCTATAATTATTACATAATTTTAACTATTCCAAAATATTCTTATTTTTTTAAGAATTAAATTTTTTATTTATTTGTTTTTATCGCTTGAGATTTAATTTTGAATTATGAATTAAACATCTATTTATTTATATAAAATTAGCAAAAGTAATTGCAACATCTACTGTGTATGTATATTGCAATTACTCTTGCTAATTTTATCTCATACTAAACAAATAATAAAATTATTCCGTTTCTAAATTTGTTAATATTAACAGAGATAAATACATAAATCAATAGTGAATGCTTTAAAAGTTTTATTAGATTCATCAAAGAGGATTTTTTTATTTAACTAAATGCCTTATTTTGCTTGAGTTGCTGTTATGTAGTTTTAAAGCGATTCTGTGAAGTAAGATATTTGGTTTTCTTATTTATAAAAATGGTGCAAAGATTAATTTAAATTGCAAGTTTTTCCTTTTGAAAAATATGTTGGACTTTCTGTATAAAACATTTTGAAAAAATAGTTTTAATTGAATTATATATGTTTTTAATACGCAAATTCTGATTTATTGCATTGCAAACTATTCAAAAGATACATCCAGGGCATTAATTAAAATAATTCTTACATATAATTTTAAGGGATACTGCATTTTTATGCTTATTTAAGCTAAAATAATGGAGAGTATTTGCGCGAAATTATTTTTTGTAAAAAAGATTTAATGTGTATAATAATATAGTAAAATAATATATAAGAAATAGTTTAATAGCAGAATATATATAAAGACTAGTTATATTTAAATTTAAATAAATAAAAAAAATAAATACTAAAAATAAAAAATTTCGAAATGCAGAAGAATTTTTGTCTTCTTTTTTTGCTAATTAATAAGTAATTTGGTACTATTCTGCATTACATTTACGTAAGTATTTAATCACGTGACTAATTTGACCAATGAGTCATGAAGTTTGACTCATCGTTTTTGAAATCCCGATTAACTTCTTGGTCAAGGTTAATGGTGTATATGGGGGTAATTTTGAATACAACTGATAAGTAAGATTGCTGTTATTTAACTTTACGGTAAGTTCATAATTTATTTATGTTTGTAACTAAATAAATGTTACTATGAAAATTATATTTTATACTATTTTTAAAAGAAATATATAGCATACTCCCATATTCATCATTAATATGAACCAAGAGATTAACCAGTACTCTCTTCAGTTGCCTCTAGTCAGTAACCTGAACCGAAGAAATAAAAAGTTGTATTCACCCCTAACTTGACAGAAACAGTAACTGAACCGATTGTAATTCAACCCATGAATGAAATCTGACTGGTCATGCGTCAAAATAGTCAAATGATTAAATGTTATGTAAATGTCACTCAGAATAGTACCAATATAAGAATGCAGACTAAATCATGTGCAGTTCAAAATTTTTTCTTTTTAATATGTATTTCACATAATAAAAATGTTTTATGATAACTGAATTATAAAATTTTTATAACGCATTTTTTACATCATTACTTAATTATTACTTATTTTAAGTCTCTAAACACTAATTTAAATTCGATAGATATATTTTTATTTATAGTTCTCAAATTTTGATATATTTTACTAATTATTTACAAGAATTAATATTTTTAATGAAATTAAATTTTATATACTTTATTTAACTTAAATAAAATTATTCTTTAACTATATTTTGTTATTAAACTATTTACTATGAGGACTACATTTTTGTAACCATTAAATTTTCTTATCAAAAATAAGTTTGTACACTAAATACAAGTGTATTTTTTAATAAACATAAAAATACAGTATTCCCTAAAATTATAAGTAAGGATTATTTAAATTAAAGTTCTGGGTATAACTTTTGAATAGTTTGTAATGCAATATATTAAATTCAATAAACACTATTATTTGCCAGTTTTTTTTAAATCATGCAGGAAATCAAATGGTATTATATAATGTGTAATTATAAACATATATGTAATTCAGTAAATAGTATTCTTTGGTAATTTTTCAAAAATAATACAAAAAATATAAACTTACATATTTTTTAAAACACAAAACATGTAATTTAAATAAATCATTGCTTTATTTTTTGTGAATAACAAAACCAAATAACTTACAGAATCCCTTTAAAAATATGTAACAGCATGTCCAGCAAAATAAGGCATTTAGTTAAATGAGAAATTATCTTCGATATATCAAATATAACTCTTAAACTACTCACTATTGCATTAGGCATTTATTTCTGCTAATAATAATATAAATAAGGAATAATTTCATTATTTGTTTAGTACCAGATAAGTTTAGCAAGTGTAATTTCAATATATACAAAATTGAAAAATATATATAAGCAGATGTTAAACGCATAATTCAAAACTAAATCTCAAGTGATAAAAATACAGAAATCAAAAATGTAATATTTTATTTTCTTAGACAAATTAAAAATATTTTGAAATAGTTAAATTTTAACAATAATTATTATAAACATGATGAATACAATAGCATATTTATATTTCTAAATCTGCGTGTGTATACTGTATCTACTAAAATAAAACACAATAAATACACATTAAATTCAGAGTACTTTGACATGAAGAAAATCGGGAATTAATTAATGAAAAACTAATTTTGCTTCGGAAATGCATGATAACAGCCTTTTAAACTATTTTGGTACAAATACAAATTTTTACAATTTTTTTTTAATTCAAAAGTAAAAATTTTATCTACATTTTCAAATAAAGAAAACTATAATTAAATAATAAAAGGAAAAATATTAACTTTTAACTTTTTGTATAATTATGAAGATATTGTAAAACTTAATCAGTTTATAATTAAAACACGATTATTAAACCAGCTTATTAATTAGCTAATTAATTAATTAAAATTAGCTAATTAGTTAGCAAATGATAATGTGTCTATTTTGTTTGTGTGTAGACAAAATTTTTAAAATCCCTAATTCTCATGAAAATAAATGAAATAAATGAAAAAAAAAGAAACAATTCATTTCAACGCATAAGAATAGGAAATTGTAAAATTCAGTAGTTTCTAATCACAGAATCATTAGCATGTCAACATAACAATAAAGAATATACGTCTGTGTGTAGTAAAAAGAAAACTTTTCGATATGGAAATTGATTCTCACGAGTAGTTCATTACAATCATTTTATCGGAAGAAAGAAAACTAAACTGTAATGCGAATCACACTTAACATGATGAATACTACAATTCACCATATGATTTAGAATATTTTAGATTTATAATTCTAATTTGCATTTTTAAATTTCTGATTAATGAAGAAAACTTATTTTGTGATATTTAAAACCATTGTACATCAATACACATTGATATTATGATAAATTTAAAAAATAAGATGCAAAATTTATTTATATTATTGCGTTTTGTTTAGGTTGCTCATTTAAGAACATAACTACATTTTCCCGATTTCATACGCATTTTCTGCCATTTAAAAAGAATTAATGTACACAAATTAAGACTGATAACTAAATTCCAATTTCTATATCATCAACTTGGAAAATTTTCTAAATATTGACATTGTTATTCCCATAATTGCAAATATTTTTTTTCTGTAGATCCAAGTTAATAAATCCTTTTAAGAATATTAAGGAAGTCAATGAATAAAAATTGCATTATTCTATTAATATTTTACATGAAAGCAAAATATTAATATGCATCTAACATTTACATATCAGAATGTAATTCTGCTAAAAAAGAATTCTTTACTTTTATGGAAGAGTTGAAAATATTCAAACAATCTGTACAGTTATGAAATTATGCAATTAGGAAATTTATTTTAATTAAATTAAAGGTTAATATTGATTTTTTATATTTCAAATTTACAATCAGTTAGAAAAAATACCGCTGTTAAATCAAAGTAGTTAATTTTCATTTACTGTTTCATAATAAATCTAGACTTTTATAATAATTTTTGAAAATATTTCTCTGTTATTCATTGATCCAATTGAAAAATATTACGCATTTTTATAGATACATATAGTCTTAAAACCAATATTCATTCATTATGTTACTATAGACATATCATGGTTGAATTTATTAAGACTCTTAAAAAACTTATGGAAATTACGTGAATGTAAAACTCTCATCTTATTCCTTGCATTTGACTGACTTATAGAAGTAAATAGGGCTGGCAAAGACAGCCACTGTCACATAAAAGGAGGTACTTGCTGTACATAGTGACCTGCATGATTTCTGGAATCATACTACTATTTAGAACAATATAGTAGCCCTCTCCTGGTGCTTGACTTTGCTGGCGTGCATGGAATCATGGATTTGATCTAGCTGCCGCTAGATCCTGAAGGATTGGACACAACACAACAACAGAACAATATAGTAATGGTTATATTTACTACCCGGACGTCTTGATAAAATTTATCTAGCTAAATCTGCAGATGTAGTGGTTTGCGCATTAACTGAAAATATACGTTTTCTTTTACGAAATCCTTCAGAAGCAATTTCCCCATGTGAAAGGATTGATGCATGTGTACACAATCCACACTTCCAATCACACTGGGAAATTGGGCAATTACAGAGAATTTCTCATGCTCAGAAATATTCTAATCTAAATAATCTTTAAAAATTAAAATAAATCTTTAAAAATTGCTAAAATAATAGTTTATTTAATTTCAATAATAAGTTTTGAGAGAATTAAATATGAATTAATTGAACTAAAATAGTTTCCCGTTAATTATGTTTGGAAAAAAATATGCTGTCAAATAACATAAATTATAATCATATTTTCAATTTTTTGAGGGAAAAAAGCAAAGTTAATTTATATCTTCATTCAATAAAAAGTTTAAAACTTTATTTTAAATTAAATTTTCAAGAATTTAATCATAAATTTAAAGCTTACAGTCATTAAAAATGAAAGATATAAAATAAAGCTTAAATAAATATAAATGATCACAAAGCGGCAAATTTTGGTGATAATTTCTTTACAGAAATGACTGACATAGGATAGCTTAAGTGAACTTAAGTGAAAAATAAAATATAAAACAGAATTTTAAGTGCTTCCATTCAATTCTATATAGATTAACTAGATACTTAAAAACATGTAATTTAATTTACTCTTGTAATTAATTTCTAATTTACACTTTTATGTATTACATGTTCTTTTAAAATTACATACATTTATCCAAAATGATCAGGAATTTCTTTGCAAATTAAACCTTTCTTTTACCATACATTTCAGTAATAGAAAACAAAGGAACCTTTGAATAATCTGTTTCGGTCTATGGCATTCTAATATAATGAAGCTGCAAAGAACAATGACTTTTCTTACTTTGGAGACAACTCTTGAAATTGTTAATTGGCTTACCTCTGCCATATCACCAATTACAAGCTGGTGAGTTATTTTAGAAAAATAATCTTAATGAATCAAGTCGCTTAGTGGGGTTTAGAGAATTATTTAAATAGCTGTAGGACTCTCTAAATCTTTGATTTTATCATCTCCGAGATAATATCTTTCATTAAGTGATACCGCTAATGAATTTCTATTTCCTCCTTTTCCAGGTTTCTTTCTAGGTCTAATTCCCCATTCACATTTTTTTAGTTTCTTAAGAAATTCTTAGCGCTACAGATTAAAAATGAATTAGATTATAAAAATTTGTACAAAATAATTGAAATTAAACTACGACACACTTCAAATTCATTTCGCAAAAAGTATTTAAGAATTGGAAAGAAGTGCGCATGATCATTTATGGCATATACGAACTACGCATGAGGAATCTGGTTTAATTTTCCTGAAAAGGAAGTTTCGATTATTGAACCTAGAGATAAATTTTTTCTTCTGTTACTCTTCATGGAATTAATGGTGAATACCGTTTCAGATTTGACATGGAGTTTCCTTTATATCTAGCAGTTGAGGTTGATGGTGAATACGGATATAAGTTGGCCTGCAGATTTGGCAATTCTTTGCTACCATAGGCTGCAAATAGCGGCCACTTGGGGTTGTGACTAGATTCTCAAATTTTTGGGCTATTAAAAAGAAGAAATGATTTTGACATTTCAGTCACAATAGCTGTTCTTCCTGATTTATCACATTTTTCTTGGCCAGTTCAGCAATGCTCATTAGTCTGATGATTACATCAAAAAAGAAATTTTATTTCATTATTTGAAATGGCATCACAGTGAGCGACGTACGAAGTTACTAGTACGGAAGGTTGCGAACTGTTTCTTGACTCTTATTGGCGACCAATATCAGTGGCCATCCAAATACTACATGAAAATCCAATGGTAATTTAATTTCATTGTTAAGCCCGTTTCTTAAATATGCATTTTGTTGGTATAAGTTTGTCCATTCTTACAGTGAGAAAAAGACCTTTACGCACTATACCCTTATACCTTATAGAAGCATTATCAAACAGTAATCCTATTTTTGAAAAAAATGAACTTGTCAACAAATATATTTTATGGAGGATCATCGATATTAAAATTACTCAATCATATTAAACGGAATTGTAGAGAAGGCACTGAAAGTGAGAAAGCAATGCCCTTTTAATATTTATGATATTGTTTGAATTTTTATTCACTTTATCTGTTTTAAACAAAGTTCTTGAACAATACAATTGGCTTTCAGAGCATCTTCAGTTACCTAATCTCAGCTTTGATATTATAAACACGTTATTTAAACTCGCTACCACCAAAACTTGAATTTTTTTCCTGAAATGACGTATTTTTTTTAATAAATTGTGGAGTTATGGGATCGAAATTTGTGAAAACAATTCCTGCCCTGAACCAAAAAGGAAAATATAAAGGCCTGAACAAAAAATAAAATAGCGAGCAAATTGGGTGATTGTAATACAATTCAACACAATGATGCTAAATCATATTAAAAAATTACAATTCTCAATGAAAACATTAGATTCAGTATGTAACGATTCAAATAAGATTTACAGAGAATGACCTATAGACTTTGATAGACACTAATTTTACATTGCCTGCTTCAGTAGGTGAACAGCAGGATGAATATTTATATAAATATATACATATATATATATATATGCAAATTATCGAAAAAGTATTGTTTCTGTGATGTGATGAAATCATTCAATATGCACAAAAAAGCCAGAAAATAGCAAATCTGTCCACCCATTTGACCTCAATTGACCCCATCTGACATATAACTGTTTAAACAGTTGTGGTTTGGTAAGTTTTGTTTCAAAAAATCATAAAATAAATTAAATTCATGATATCATTTTCACTCTTCTGTCCCTCTCTGAAATCTGTCCCTTCTCAACATAGACACATTCGAGCAATCTTGGAAACATTGCATTCTTTCATCACTATAGTCAAATTCTGACTCCAGGACTCTCAGTCCCAAATGAAATCATGAAATGACTTATTATATTTCGCTTACATTACAGAATCAACAAGTGTAACATTAGTTACATGCTTTAACATAATTTTAATGATTTTTTTAATAGTATAAAGAAGCGCAATCATTTTTAACTGAAATAATTTGTCGTAGAATCTTCAGTGTGTAAATTTTTGTAACACAAATGTCAGTAAGATACTCAATGAATATGAACATATTGATAAAATTATTTCCTTTTTTCAAAATAAAGTATTTCTGACCTGCAAAATGGTCTTTTAAATGTATTTTGTTAACTTTTTTTTCTGAGTGCACTTTCTGATGACCATTTTACACTTTATAGGAAGTTTTATTTTTAAAAAAACTTGATTGAATATTAAATTCACAAAAAAATTAATCTATAATAAATGTCAATGGCAAAAATAAAGTATTTAGTTGTTTTCTTCTTTTGATGTCACTAAAATTTGTTAAACAAATATTAATATTCTTTTACTAAGCAATAAATCATTGAAAATGCACTTCTCTATAATTTCAATGCCTATTGAACTCCCATCATTCCAAGCAGCAAAATATCTTGGCTAAAATAAACCCAATAATAGACCTATAATGGGACCCAAGTTTTCTCCAATATTTAATTTGCAAAAATAAAAACAGTAACTGATTTATCACAGGCGACAAGTTTCCTCAGTATTGGGCATACCAAAATAAGGCACTATAGATCCTATGCTAGGAACCATAAAATCATTCTATTCTGTTACAGAATTAGAATACAGATGACCAGAGAATAACAAATTATAGAAAAAAGCTTGCTATGATAGGACTATTTATGAAAAATAATTAATTTGAGCATATTAGAGATTGTGGAATATTTAAAGAAATGTGAATTTCTTTTCAAAATAATCATCAGAAGTCAACATTTTCAAATAAACTTAGTTAATTAAAACGGTTATGTACTCAAACAAATATGAAGATAATCAACTGTTATCTGATTCTGAAAATAATGATGATATTTTCTACAGATTCGGGGGGAAATCTATCTGGTAGAAACGTATTAAGAAGATCTGCTCTTATCACCAAGAGAAACCACCAGAAAAGTTAATTTAAAAAAGAAGAAGGAGAAAGAGAACAAATTTGTGAATCCACAATAAACATTGAAGAAACCACACATGAAGAAGCTATTCACTGGAAAAGAGCAATAAAATAAGAATTTCAATTTTTAAAGAAGAATGTGAGATTTCTGTAAACTTCCGCCAAACAAACAGTTAAAAACAGTTGAGTGTTCAAAGGAAAACTAGAAGCAAAGAGAAATCTAAATTGCTTGTAAAATGATAGTTGAGTCATTAGCTCCATATTTTATTGATCTCTAGAAACACTAAAGTAGATCTTTCATATTTAACATGTTTGACAATTTTTAAGCAATCTTCTAGTCAAAATACTATATTGAAAGAAAAATTCTGTGTATAATCTAATAAACAACATAGATGCTGAGCATTAATAAGTGACCATTTCCAGAGTAGTGCTATAAGTGCTCAAAAACTTTTTCGATAGATTCGTTTAACTGTTTTTTTAATAGTGTTTGTTAATGGTAACAAACTTTGAAATGCGCGAATAGTTATAATATTATATAATAATATTTATTTACGTTTTTTTTTTTGCCTTCAATGTTCTCAAATTTTGTCTTTTTATTTAATTGTATCTTGTTCATTATTTAATTATATTTCATAATTTATTTATTGGCTGTCTCTTGAATGCTTTAGGACCAACTTTTGATTTACAAAAATGGTCCAATGAGATATAGATGTACCATTTAGTTCCTATCAATATATATTTCAGTGACAGACAAACTTTTTCGGTCGGGGGTCAATAATCTAAAAAAATAGTTGGCGGTCCAAGATAAATTTTTCTAAAATTTTAAAAACAATATACAAGTTTTACAATTTTACTATGTTAATGAAATGAATGAAATTGCAACATCTTTCGTAAAAGTTTTACATATTGAAGTTCGAAGTGCGATGTACTGATTCTAAGGAACGAAGCTAAATGATTACCTGTCAGTCTATTTCTGAAATGATTCTTTCTGAGATTCATAGTTGGAAACATTTGTTCATTAAGGATGATCAAATGAAAAGGTACGAAACAACACGGTAAGTACAAATGTAGACTTTATTCAAAATATAAACGACAGGCTTGAACACAATGATCCCAACTGATAAACAAGCCGCAGGATTCCGTGTTCCCAGAATTCCTGAGACTGTGACTAGACCCAGTCCTTCACTGTGTCCTTGAGTACGTCAACCTAGTTGAAGCGCTTCTCTTTCAGGTGTTTCTTCAGGGGACCAAACACATGATAATCGCAGGGTGACTTGTCCGAACTGTAGGACGGATGATCCAACGTCCGCCAATTGAACTTGGCCAGTTCCATGTGTGTGTCTCTGAAAACGTGTGGACGCCCGATATCATGGAGCAGAACCACACCCTTCGTGAGAAGCCCTGTCTTTTGTTCTTGATTGACTCGCTTAGGCGTCGGAGTGTCTCACAGTACACATCGGAATTTATGGTTTTTCTCTGCTCGAGGAATTCCACAAGTATCAGACCTTGAATGTCGAAAAAGACGGAGAGCAACACCTTCCTTGCTGACAGCATGGCTTTGAACTTTTAGGGGTGGTGACGACGCATGCTTCCACTGCATGCTGTCCCGCTTTCTCTCTAGCTCGTAGTGATGGCACCAGGTCTTATCGTCTGTGACGATCCGCTCTATGAAAGCGGGGTCTTCATGATACCGAAACAGATGTTGCAATGCTAGACCCATACAGAGTTCTTTTTGCAGGTCGGTGAGCAGCTTCGGAAACTTAGCGGCACACACCTTCCGATATCGCAATCTGTAGTTAACAATTGTGCACACGGTTCCATAGCAGACATCCACCTTCACCGCCAACATTCGCAATGTGACACGGCGATCACTTCTCACTATGTTATCCACCTTGTCGATGAGATCACTCGTAATGACAGTGTTTGTCTGACCTGGACTCTGGTCATCACCCACACTCTCACGGCCTGCACGAAAACGGGCACTCCTTTTTCTGACAGACTTGTCGGAGACACATTTCATCACAAACGGTCACCATCCGGCGATGAATAGCTGCCGATTTCTGACCTTCCACTGTCAGAAATCGGATAACACCTCGCTGCTTCTCAATCATCAAATTTTTCAACGCGAACGACGTCCTGTTCTCATACGGACTGCCGCATCATTTGGAAGCCGCTTTTGATAAGAGCCTCTGTTCTCTCCGGCGCATGCTCCAATCCCAGTCAGAGACTCCAATCACATCCCGAGATGTCTCGCTACATTCTCCCATGGCGGAATATTCATATATTTAACTGTTAGGTTTCGTACCTTTTCATTTGATTTACCCTTATATATATTTGAAAAAGAACGTAAGTAGTTGCGAAGTTTTATACGAAAAGCTGGAAAGTCTATTTTGAAAAAGCAAGAATAAAGCACGATAGGATTAGTTCTACGTTTGATTCCAACATTTCTATTTACCTTTAGAACTGTTCCAAAAGTGAAAAACTTTGGAGAGCTATTTGAGATTTGCTGCAGTAGATGCTAGTTTGTACGATGAATGATCAGTGACTAATTTACAAACTAGTGACTAATCACAAATGCGGTCCCATAAATTCAATAATGGCCCTTTAATTGTATTCTGCAGCTGATGAAATGATAGATTTTTAAGCAATTCATATAAAATTTCCCCTGGCTAATTTAACTCTCATCTCAAACCATATCATAGTATAATCAGTAGTTTCAAGTAGAAGTAGAAAATACTTTTGCAAGGAATGATCTTTACTTGGAATCAGTTTATAAAATCTACTTTCTAAGCGTAATACACTTGTCAATCTATGTATTCAGATTTCGAACGTTCAGCTTTATTTAATCGGAATTCTGGTTTTGAACACTCAGTTTCAAGTAATCCATATTCGGGTTTCGAAAGTTAAACAGCTTAAAAATCCTTTTATTCAAGGCATAAAAAGAATGATCTTCTTTAATTAGCTTAAGAACATGAGGGAAATCTGGTTTCGGAGATGTTTTGGAATAGAAAAAATTATACAATATAGTAACTGCACTCAGAAATTTTTAACGAAAATCAATAATAATAGAAAAGAGAGTGAAAAAATTTAAAACTTAAGAGATGGAA
Source organism: Latrodectus hesperus (assembly GCA_037975125.1). Lineage (NCBI taxonomy): Eukaryota > Metazoa > Arthropoda > Arachnida > Araneae > Theridiidae > Latrodectus > Latrodectus hesperus. Next base: position 108,601,672 of record CM075852.1, on the reverse strand, counting down.
AGCAGAATAAACAGAAAATATTGTTTAAAATACTATTTAAATGAAAGATAAGCTTTTAAAATTTAGCTTTATAAAACCAATAGGAGCCACACTCAAATAAATAATCGAAATCTAAAACATTGACTTCTTGACGAAATGATTCAACTGATTAAATTGTTATTTGTTAAACTAGAGTGTTGGGATTATTTTTGTATTTTGAAAAGGTATTTTGAAGTGGAAATATTCCAGAAGAGTCAAAGTAAGGGACTTGCATTCTTCATTAGGCAATCATATGGAGCTTGGAAATGAATCTAAGTGAGGAAAGGCATATTTCTTTTCTTGTAAATCACTGAACTTACTTGGGCTAGAGAAATTTGAACGGTCAGCATAAGTTTGCTAGCGGAATTGTTTTTTTTCTTTTAAATAACTGCGGGCGTTTGGTTGACTAACCTTTCGCCACAACAAGTCCGGAAACTGCTACTCATTTTTCATTACCCAGCGGGCACCTGTAAATCTAGTCACGGAGGCGAGTAGCATCACTCATGCCATACCATCACAAATCCGTTTATAGGGTGGGCCACATTCATACATCATCACAGAAAAAGGACAGAGAAACGGAGAGAGAAAGTAACATCCATGCCCGAATCGGAATTCGAACTCGGGATTCACAGCTCAGGAGTCAGGAAAGCTAACCACTCCGGCATCTATCGACGCCAGGAGAATTGTAAAAAAGTTAAATGGAATAGAAGTAGAACAATTATTCAGTTTATTACTAGATTATCTGTCACTTAAATTTATTGTAATTAGGCAAGAAAGTGACGGATTTTGTCCTTTAACTAATTAATAAAAACGGAATCAATGGATACCATAACGTTTACGCATAATTAGATAAAACAAGAGATAATTGATAAAAAAAACACTTAAGAATTGGAAAAAGTGCCATTTATTTTATATTTCTAAAAATAAATCTTATGATCATGAAATTTTATGGCAGAAAACTCATAGTTTGAAAGTGTTTATTTTTTTTAATTAAAGAAATTTTGACAGTCTTAAGAAAATTCAAAAGAAATTGTTAAATTAAATTTTAATATTTATTCATTTTAAAATGCAAAGAAGTAAAATGAAATAAATAATTCGAATATTTGGTAGATCGAGAAAGTATTTGTTTCGTTAAAGCTCGCAGAATTTAAATCGAGAAGCTTAGCAATAAAATTCAATGTAAAGAAAGCAGGAAAATATGAATCAGTCACATAAGCCTAATACAAAAAAGAAACCCAAAGAAGGATTAATAGGTATAGTTGATTCATATAGTGAGGCTGACAAGAACAATATCAGGGGAATTCGATGTGCAATTTTCTCAATGACTCAGTTTCAAATAAATTAATAAATACACAAAAGTAAATTAAATATCATAGAATTTTGAGCATTGAAAACAAATGACACTCACCGAGAACAATATTCAATCTCAAGAACAAATGCCTTAAGTTTTTAGGTTTATAGATATGGCTTTTACTAACAGAAAAAATTGTCACAAAGAATCTTTTTTAAGATTTATTGAAATGCATGCTAAGAATTCTGATTCAACTGAAAATACAATTTTAGAAAAATTAAATCCTGATTAGGTTATAATAAGAAGTTTCTGATAAGATAATATTGCAGTAGCATCACGTCACATATTTACAATTCAACAAGTTATTAAGGTAAAAATAATGAAACATTATTTTTAATTTGCGATAACCATTCATTAAATTAAGTAAGAGTACTCGAGCTAAGAAACATCTAATGGTTTTGTGACACAAATTTTTTAATAATTGTAGCATATATCGCCTTTTCCCTCATTGAACATTATGATGGAAATTATTGAGAAATGCTCTAAATATGTTAAAGCACGATTGAGCTTTGAAATAAAAAGTGGTTAGCGTTATTGTCATGCACTGGAAGAATTTAAAGAAAAATTAGAGATTTAATTGAGAATAAAATATCACAAGTAACAACACAAGGGAAATTTCAATTTTATTGCAAAATACCCTGAATTTCATTGTTTCTCCTAATTTATTGGATACAATTTTGGGGAAATTTGATCCTGTGTAGCTCAGATGAAAATATTTTAAAACGAATTTTAGAGAAACGTTCCTTGATCTTGAATCCTTAGCAAATCACCTTACTGAAATTTAAGACTAGATGTGAAAAGTGGCTATAAATAATTAAAGGGATACATTATTCTATAAAAATAACAAATTTATAAAACAAACTCCGTTAAAATATGTAGAAATCTCCTTCTTCTTAACTGGCGTTACAGCCTTATGCAGGCCTTAGCCTCCAATACAACCTCCTTCCACTTTTCCCAGCTTCAGAGCCAAAATTTTCCAATTCTTTGTCTTCATGGTCTCCAGGTCCTTTTCCATATAATCAATCCATGTTTCTCTGGGTCTCCCCTTCTTCTTGCTATTGAATAATTTACCCTTTGTTATTTCTTGCACTGGCGATCAAATCACATTCCACGCTTTTATCATTTCATGCAAGCTATCTCCTGCATTTTGCCAGGTATTAAGCATTGTCCTTACATTCCATGTTCCCAGATTCATGTCCAGTTTTCTCTTCCGGTCCGATTTCCGTCTGCAGCAGTCCATAGTTTTATTCAGTTGTATTGGTTTCGTAACAGTTGTTTTTTCCGGAGTGGGGTTGTTAGCCCCACGCTCAACACCCAACCTGGAGGACCAGAATGTTACTCTTCGTCAGGTGCCTCACTAATGACCTGTCCGGCTTGGGAGGCCCTACCAGTAGCAAGCTACTGCCGGCATATATGTAGAAATATGCTATAAAATTGGCTAAAGATGTTGCAATTTAACCAAGAAATGAAATTATTCATATTTTCCAAATTTCTGATTACTCTTCAACGTGAGAATTCAGGTAAGTGGTTTCTACGAACCACATTAAAAAAAAATTAAAAAAAAAGAACTCACTTACACCAGCAGCGAATTTCTTTAACTGCATCTCTATCCTTCTTTTATCATAGTTTATAACAGCACGTATTTTAAGAACGTTCACTTCGCCTATGACGTTTTTCTACATAATGTTTGCATACCTATTGGTCATATATAACCTTTTTATTGAATTGCGTGTTCATCGTACTAATTGCAATTTCAGGGATATATATTTAAAATTAACATTGTTACTTATGTTTTGCACACCAATATTTTATATTAAGTGTTTGTATAAGGCCAGTAACTCTTACTCTTTTTCTTTTTTTTTTTTTTTTTGAAATTTCAACTTATTTTTCTTAGTTTTTCTGTAAATATTCAAAAATTTAAAAAATTCGATTAATTAGAAATGTTTTTCGATATAATTAGAAATGCTTTTCCTAATTAATTTAAATTCAATACTTTTGCATCTGTATTTTTCCAAAATTAATTTGTAATTAAAATGTTTATAGATAAATCTTAAAACATACCATTAAATAGTAAGGTTTTAGACTTAACTTAAAATATTTCATTATATAAATAGTTCCGAAATGATTTCAAGAAATAGTATCGATGCTTTATATTTATGAATTCACTTACAAAAACTATTCATTATTCAAATAAAATTATTTTATTCCATAAATTTATACTCAAATTTACTTATATTCTTAATTATTTATTTGGAAAAGTATAATGACAATTGTTATCATACTACTGAAATAAAGTAAGCATTTTATTAGAACAGTATACGTATTTTTTTGAGAGTATTTTTCATAGTTAAAAATTTAAATGAATTTTTTATAAAACATAAATTGTTAAAACTCAAACTGATTAGAGCTAAATTTAACGTACTTAATTGTTAAAGATAATGCAATTTATATTGTTGAGAGTCTTTCAGGAAATATACTTAATTAATGCTATCTTATTAAAAGTATCACTTTTGAACAATCAATTTTTCATGTATTAGACCCAGTCTGCTTTATAATATTTAAATATTTTTTGCTTAAAAAAATTGAAGAGCAATCATATTTTACCTCAATATAAAAAATTTGTTAACAATGTAATCTAAACAAATATTTCCATGTTAGTTATTTTGTTTTCTTATATTGTCTTATTTTATGCATAGGTAATAATGGCTTTAATTAATAAAATGAAAGGAATGAACATACTAATTTCATGGTTTCATGGATCTGATTTAAAATTTTTTTAACCTCAGTAAGTACACCTGTAGTAGAGAAGACACTGAATAGCCCGAAAGCGAGCACCCCTTATTGATTCATTGTCAAAAGTCCCGCAATTTCAGCGAAGTATTCCTAGAATGGTAAGTTTCAGTTCCTCTGAACACCGCAAGTCGATTAAAGTTTTCCTGAACAACCTGCATCGACCTTGACGTAGATTATTGTTAATATTCATCAGAATTATTCATAGATTTTGTGAATAAATGCTTAATTCAGATTTTGCAGTTAAGTTAGCCTGATTCCTCTTATTAGCTCAGCCTATTCTTTTGCTTCACCTGCACCAAGCTGAATACGCTACAGCTGTAGGCTTATTTAAATTTATTATAAGGTCCTTAAAATCTAAAATTTGCTTTAAAAAATATAAATTTAAAATAAAAACGACTTTATAAATTCAAACAATAAAATTAACTTTTCAAACATGACAAAAAATTTAGGAAATAGATAAATAAATATTTCGGATTCTAGCAAGTTTATCAGTCGATTTAATTTATTCACAAATGTCAATTAAAAACATAAAGAAATTTTTGATTTATACATTTGTTACATTATTTTTTTTATTTCATAAATCTGACAGAAATATGAATTTAACACTTTAATGTAAAAAGGGAACATCTTTTTAACTTTGGCGTTCATATGTTTAGTATCCAGTGTAGTATAGTTTATGATTTAATCAAGATGACATCGCAGTCCGTTTCTCTGTTTCTTCAATCGGACCTTTAGTTTTTGATAGAATACGCATTCTTTTTTGTCCTAAAATCCACGATCTACCACCAGCCTATCATAGAATTCTATGATTATATGATACTTAATCATCATATATGTATAAAATCAGAAATATCAAAATTAGTTTTCGATTATTTTCTGTTACATAAGTGGCAATACATCATAGCAGTTTGAGTTTTAACCACAGACCAATATTTAATTAGATAATTTATTATATTTTGCCAACGAAATTCAATTGCCGATTGCATGCCAGATCGCAAAAATAATACAAATGCATACATTTCATTCATTTTACAACATAAACTAACTTATCAAGATAAAAATTATTCATTGAGGATAAAAGTAGATGAAGTATATTTTGCACGTTGTATTTTCTGACAATACCTTTGGTGCACTAAAAAGGCTAGGTAGTTTTTCCCTATTCCTCTTTCTTTGATTAATATCCGATTTAGAGCCTCTTTTACAGCCAGGACAAAAGCATGATTTTGGCATTTCATTATAATAAAAATATTTAGAAATTACTAAAACATAAGTATCAACTGTAAAATGCTACACAACACATATGTTAGTAAATTCAATCATATGCACTTGCAGATGCTTTTTACGTTACCTGGTGTCAGAAATGTTCAGGAAAGTCTTCCAAGATGGCGTATCATTTTTACAAGCCGCCAATGGAGGAAGTCGTTCGTTGCTCTATTATCTTGGTCGTTGCCACAGAACAATATTGGTCGTTGGTTCTTTCAACCGTGACAAAAACAAAATAGTTGATGTTGTGTTCACTTGTCAGTATAAAAATAAAGTTTGTTTTTCAATTGTATAAATCTCTCGTTAGTGGTAAGAAAAAGTTTTCTCTTTCACCGATGTAAGGATATCCCCACTAATTAAATTGCTTGTTACTTGTATTTTTCAATCTTTTTAATTTGTAAATTGAATATTTTGTTAATAAAATAATTTGTAAATTCAGTTTTTCTTTTATTGATAAATCTATTTTTTATGTGACATTTTATACTGAATTCAGTTTTTAAAATTCGTTTTATTTTGATACGAGGGTAAATTTTATTTCTATTATTATTCAGTAAGAAATTATGCATAATATAATTAATATTTGTCCGATGACTTACTGACCTTATTTGAATATAATAAATAACCATAATATAGGTCGTAAAAATTTTTAAAAAAATGCTATTGGGGAAATTATATTTTTAATTAGGATATTAGTTTCAATCATGACATTGCTTTTAATCATGATATTTTTCAGTATAATCATAAGGATTATACAAATTGATGAGTTTGCTTTATATTCCTTATATGTATTTCTGTTTGTATGTTTCAATTATAAGTATACAAGCCTTTATATTTAAGACAGCAAATAATTCTTTTTATGGAGCAGCATTTATAAAGTGTTTTTTTTTTCTCTTTAAATTTCAAACCAATAATTATGGTAATTATAAACGAATGAAATCAAAGAAAGAATATTATGCTTTTCACTTAAACTGGAAGTGTTACTAGAATGAAATATTAAAACAGATATAATATTTGCTATGTGTTATAGTAAAACTAAATGGGTACAAAATAATAAACAAAAATTTCACATTTTGATTTTGTTCTATTAAAAACAGTATCTGCTTTAAATTTATGTAACATTTCAATACAGCATTAATGTTAAATTAAAGACTAAATATTTTTTTATTCAGATAACAATACAGGTAAGTCTGCAGCATATGTAAGCATACAGCACTGCATCCTATAACAGAGTTGCCAGAGGTACTTTATAATCCTTTTGGCACATTGTTAAATTTAGTGAATGTTTGGGCATATTTTACAGTTTTCCTGGGAACCTGATTTTTTATTATAACAGAAAGAGCTAGAATACTAAGAATGTTCTATTTTAGCAAGCCTATCTCCTTCATTGCTAGACAATTTAAAATGTTTTGATTACATATGCATTATTTTCTTAATTTTTATGTAGATAATTCTGGTGCATTTTTTTCTTAAAAATACTAATGTTTCATAATTTTTTCTTAACATCAGTTACATTAAGCTTGATGATATTTTTCTAATCATGAAAAAATTTAAATATATATTAAAAGGATTACATAGAATTTGTGCCATAGGAATTTTTCTAACTCTAGCATAAGTTCACTAAACATGATTTTAGCATTTCATAACGTGGTCTTAGTATAAGAAAATTTTATACATTAAAGAATTTTATACAGGATAAACTTTCTATCCTATTATTTCTTTGGTACTATAAAACTTCTTTGACCCTGTGTTACATTTAAAAAACTTATAACACTAAAATTTTTTTAACTAATGATTAGTGAGAATACTTCCTCTACATGAAAAATCTAAATAAAATATAAATTATTTATATTTTATCTAATACATATCTATATTTTTATCCACACATGAAGACTATCCTCTATAACATATTTATATGCTATAGAGGAAATCTTCATGTGTTTTATGTTACAAGATATGAATAATCCTAGCATCAAAACTTTAGTAATACTTCATTGCTCTAATTATTGTGTTTAGATGTTATATCTTTAAAACTTATTATATAAAAAAAGAACTTTTCATTTAATTTTAGACATATTTAATTTAAAATCTGATAATGTAGTTGGAAAATTTGAAGCATATTTTGATGAAAGGTGAAATCTTACAATTTGGTGCGAGTTTAGTGTAATTTTCAATTTCTGTGCCAAGAGCTGCATAGTTTTCTCACCAATAGATTTCATACAATGTTGTGCAGTCTCCAACTTTCAAAATTCCAATCTCATTAAATCTCCAACTTTGAACATCGTTTGCTTGTTTAATGTATAACTTTAAACATTTAATTTACTTGTTCGATATCCAACATTGTCATCTCAGTGAATTTGGGATTTTGACATGATACTGAATATTCCACTTTTTTCTTTACTACCCAATATTCACCTGAGTACTAAATGCCAGAAATTTAATTCCACACATTTTATGAAAATATATATTACAAAGCAAATATAAATCAATTATGAATGCATCATTTGTAAAATAATTTTTTTAATTAATCAGATGAACACACATACTTTAAAAATACACCATATATAACAATATCAAGCATGTGCTAACGACAGTACTATAAAGTTAAATCAGTATTGTGTATAACATAGATTTCTATGAAACTTTGTTTCCAATTAACTGGGCATTGATATCCACTTTAAAAAGTGTCCTGCACAATTCACCAGGCAGTGATATAGAATCAGTCGTTCAAACTAAATCAATTACAAATAGCATTGATATTTATGAAAACTTTCTAAACTTAACTGGACAATGGCACCCTAAAAATGTAACATACAGTATACCCAGGCATGGATGATGAACCAAGCAAAGAAGCTAAATGCATAATATAAATAATTTTTAACAACATAACTTGCTTTATATAATAACTGTGTTCTTAAATAACCGTCTCATGCACTATTCTAGTTTTAATTAAATGGGCAACTGTACAATATTACACTATAATAATATTGGATAAAATCCTGTGATCTAATACTGGCTTGGCGACATTTCTAATTTTTGTGCTAAGTGCTGTACAGTTGTCTGGCTAACTTAAATTACATCATTTTGCAGAATATTCAGTTTTCAAAATCCTGTGATCGTGCTCAATTTAAAATTTTGAATATTACAATCTTTTCTCTTTTTTCAATTTTAAATATTGAAATTTAGAATTTTTCATTATACTTACTTATTGCAGAAATATTACAAAACAAAAGATTAAAATCTTCACACATTTTATAAATATTGCATATCACAAAACATTTAAAATAAGCTTAAAAATCATACTGCCAGTCATACTCAATCAATAAAGTACTTATAATCAATACCGTATTTACGTGAATCTAATGCGCATGGTTTTTGGTCAAACGTAGTATTAAAAATTGGGGTGCGCATTAGATTCGAGTGCAAGGTCAGCAGTTCGCCAATGACATCAACCAAATTTAAATCGTTACAATAGATTACTATATTTCTTAACTACATTTACTGTTAACACATTATTGCATAGAGGATACAAACTGCAGAGTACAAAATGGAGTGCAAACAAAGAAGAATGTCATATTACGCTACTTTCAAACGTAAATTAATTCTTTATGCTGAAAAAATGGCAATAGAAAGGCAAGTAGAGAGTTCAACAGACGGGTGCAAACTTCCCCTTTCTTCCACCATCAATGCTTTAGAGGTATTTCGTGGTCATCTCACCGACGACGTAAAAGAAGATGCACAGCCTAGGCAGTGATCTTGTTAGCATTCCTGAAGGGATAACGTCTGTGTTACAACCCCTGGACGTTAGTATAAATAAACCTTTTAAGGGGTACGCTCAGGGAAAGTATGAAAAATGGTTTGGTGAGCCTAACCGTGAATGGGTCCCGACAGGAAAAATTAAGTATGCTGCACCGCACATTGTTGCGCACTGAATTTCTGCTGCCTGGAAAAGCATGGAAGCACCAATGATTGTGAAATCTTTCTAGAAGTGCTGCATTTCAAATTCATTGAGTGGCAGTGAAAATGACGTGCTCTGGAACTCTGAGTATGACAATGATGATGAGGAAAGAAGAAATGAATCTGCTTCTGATGAAGAGAGTTGTGAGGATTCAAGTGATGAAAACATTAGTAAATAAAGACATTTACTATTCATCACTGATTGTAGAAACTCTTAGCTAGATAGAAATGTTATGATTTATTTCATGTTCATATTTTACGATAGGTACTGTAAAAACAGTAGTGGTAATTAACAATGATTGTTTCAAATAACAATAGCTCACTAATAGGTAAATTCTATGTTCTGCTACTTTATATGTATAATTCCATTGTTATATAAAAATATGGTTACTAACGTATTAGCGTCACTGCGACTTTTTAAAAAAGACGAAAATAAAAGAATTATTTCCTATAGTCAATTAAAAATTACTTTTAGAATTATAAGTAAATTTTTCAAAAGTAGAAAAAAATTTCAAATTATAGGTTATGCACTAATTCTATTTAAGTTTTGGAACAAAATTAGATGCGGTGACGCTAATATGTAAGTACCAAAATATGGTATCTAAATTTAAATAAAATTATTATAGCATTGATTGATAGTTTATATACAAATCCATTGTTGTATAAAATAAAATTCAATAAATTCCTCATACCATTGATGAGCATTACATTCGGCGACAATTTTTTTATTATTTAAAGTTTTAAAATGGGGATGCGCATTAGATTCGCATAAATACGGTATTTGAATTATTTTCTTTTAATTAATAAAAAAAAAAATACAAACACTTTAAAAATATACGGTACATAACCATAACAACCAAGTATTAACAACTACACTATAAATGTAAATCAATAATGTGTGTATGTAACACCCAAATTTTATGAAAATTTAAATTTCTAAATAACCAAGCAATGACACTCACCTTAAAAAACCATCCAATGCAATATAATCTAGAGTGTGCAAAGAAATTGGCCATCACTTGGAAGTTCTTAGACTTAAAAACCATCTGATGTAATGAATTCTGGAATATAAGAAGAATCTGGCAATAAAGCTAAACCAATAACATGACTAAAATATATTTTATGAATACTCTGGTTTCTAATTAAAACTTAGTAGTGGTGCTCATTAAAAAAAAAAAGAAAATTCTGTGCAATACATCCAGGCAGGGATGAAGAATTGGCTATCAAATTAAAACAATTATTGGCCATATTAAGTATTTCTTAAATTTAATATAACTTTTCATATTTAACTTAAAATATTCTTGTATAGTCTACCTCTACTTGTTCAGCAATCTCCAAAAGCAGAAATAAAAAAGTTCACACTGAAATTACAGACTGCTACACCTATGTAAAAACGAAACTTAAATTCATGTTTTCTCTTGTGAAAATTTTAATTTTCTTATGGAAATCTTAATTATTCTAAATGAGTAAACTCTTCAGCTGATTTGCGAAACAGGTTGAAAGATGAAATTTCCAAAAGCCTTAGAAAACAGAGAGTCTGTAGCATTAAGTGTATCAGTATTAAATGTGATAAATTTTGAACATAAAATATCTGATTTTGAGATTTTCCACTTCTATTTTACCCTGTTTACCAGTACCACTTGTAGTGTCTGTTCTGTCAATAAAAAGCACAACTCGAACGAATACAAACATTTATTTAAATTTAAAATTATTAATTGATGGTATTGTATATTAAAATAATAAAATTATAATTAATAGAAATTTAACTATGGCCCTACTCGGCCAACAGAACAAACACCCAAGGAGAGCCAGCTAAACCTTCTCGTTCGCTGGTCCACGACAATCTCTCTTCTCTGACAATGGCCCTACACGGCCAACAGAACAAACACTCAATGCGAGCCAGCTAAACCTTCTCGTTCGCTGGTCAACGACAATCTCTCTTCTCTGACAATGGCCCTACATGGCCAACAGAACAAACACTCAATGCGAGCCAGCTAAACCTTCTCGTTCGCTGGTCAACGACAATCTCTCTTCTCTGACAATGGCCCTACACGGCCAACAGAACAAACACTCAATGCGAGCCAGCTAAACCTTCTCGTTCGCTGGTCAACGACAATCTCTCTCTCTCTGCTGGAGCGGACCTCCTCCTCTCCTCTCTCCCAATGACTACAGCGCCATCATGTGAAGAGAATGAGGAGTATCCTAACACTACACCCTTCCCGCAAGTTTTGGGTTTATGTTCCACATAAACACATAACTGAATTAAATATGTTAGGATACAAAAGAATAACACAGACTTAATAATATTTTTGCAAACAATTAAAGAAATATTAAACATAAAATAAATATGAACTTGGAATTAGGAAATAATTATAGGTGTATAGAAAAAATTATTTGCAAATTAATTACTTATAATTCACGAGTATGCATAAAATAATCAATACTAATAATATGTATATAAAAAGATATAAAACAAAATTTAAATAAATCTATCTACTGAATACATAAATTGACATTAATATATGTTAACAATATACTAGTAACATTAATGTAAATAAACAATATACCAGTAACATTAATGTAAATAAACAATATACCAAAACAATGTAAACAAACAGTATACAAATACAATTGATGTAAACAAACAATATATCAAAAATTGATGTAAACAAACAATATATCAAAAATTGATTTAAACAAACAATATACCAATACAATTGATGTAAACAAACAATATACCAATACAATTGATGTAAACAAATAATATACCAAATACAAAGATACAAATAAAACAAAATATTTTCATCTGGGAGTTTAACTTTATAGGATTTAGGTAGGCAATGTTCAATTACTTCACCAGGACCTGTCCATCTGGCATACAATTTGTTAGAAGACACCGGAATCAATAAATAAATCTGATCACCCACCTTAAATTCCTTAGGTACAGTCCGGCGATTGAAATAGTTGGTGTAGGCTTGTTGTTTTCCAGCAGCTATCCATGAGGCATGTTGGACGGCTCTTTCAAATTTTACCTTTTGATCTTGTAAACAATCAACAACAGATTTACTCATATTTAATGGAATAGAGATTTCACCAAATTCTTCGTCATCATCAAGGGTAATTCCCACAGCATTGACCCTCGGAAAATATTTTCTGATTCCAAAAACAGATGTATGAGCCAAATCCATAACTTTCTGACGGCGATATTTCGGTAAAATTAACTGATTTACAGTTTCACCACTCACTTTCTCTTTGTGGAATAAAATGCCATCTAAATCAAAATATTTACCCTTACCACGTGATAAAGAAGATCTCACTTCATCCAAAGAGGCACATTCTTGTTGTTCTTTTTTAAATTGTAATGATTGGCTCAATTTACAATTTGTTTCGGCTTCCAGCACTTCCTCACCATCAGAAACACCCGGATCCGTGGCGTCATTTGAACAGAGAGCCTCACCCACATTTCCGGCGTGTGATGATTCAGCAGTCTCATTATGGTTTTCAACTTCTTGCGACGCCAAAACAAAGCAGGCGGCAGACTTCTTGTTTTCTTCTAGCACTACATTTTCCAATAAATAAAAAACTTTCGTTGGTATTATACATTGCCCTTGGATTTTATTCGTAACAGCTGCAATAATTTCGATGGGTTTCGAGAACATTTTATTTTCCGTTTTTAACGCTACTTGAAAGCTCATTAATTCAGCTTCTATCTTTTCTCCAAAAGCACTGATTAAAATGACTCTTCCCTTTTCTGTTTTTGATTTTGGAATAAAGTCATTATTTATGACTGGAAGTTGGCATCCCGAGTCTACGAGAGCTTTCATTGGAGTATTATCCACGTAAATGTCCACATATTGAAGAGGATTTATTTCAATTTCCGTTCTTTTTTCTTTTAAAAATTGGGAGCGAATTTCTGCTGTTAGAATATCGCTTTTCTTATTATTTGCTTTAAATCTTTTTGGGCATTCTCTCGCAAAATGCGAATCTCCACAAATATAACATTCTTTCACAGTTCTGTTTTCAAAATTTTCTTCTTTCCGAAAATTTTTAAATTTTTGTTGTCTAACATACGGAGGAATATGTTTTGACTCTGCCGAATATTTTTGTTCTTGTTCGTTAGAATTATATCTCTTGAAATATTCTTTGCGAGGAAATTCTTTCGGTTTTGATTCTGCCGAATATTTTTGTTCTTGTTCGTTATAATTATATCTCTTGAAATATTCTGGGCGAGGAAATTCTTTCGGTTTGACACTAATATTCGTTCTGACATTTTCATAATCATCCAATTTACTTGTTATTTCTTCTGGAGTTTTAAAATTTGACCAAACATCAATAAAATGTTCTTTAATTTCTAAGGGAACTTTGCGTTTTATTTGATCGGTTATTATTAGATCACATAGTTCTTCAAATGTTCGTATTCCAAGTCCACTGATCCATTCTAAGAAATAATTTTTCAGTTCATAAGCAAAATCTCGCCAGTTTATTTCTGGTTTCTTATGATGCTTCGTGAAGAATTGTCTAAATTTTTCTGGGGTCATTTTATACCTTTTGAGAAGTAAACTTTTTACTTTGTCGTAATTCTCGGTGACTTCTTCCTCTTCCCTTGCTATAATTTGTACAACATCATACGGCAATAATCCAATTAAATGCGTAACCCAAAGTTCTTTTTTAATTTCAATTCTCTTAACTTGTCTTTCGAAGAGGACAAGATATAAACTTATATCATTCGTTTTGGGATCAAACTTCTGTAAAATATTATTTAAGTCTAATTTCGCCTTAAGATGAAAATCATTACCAGTATTTCTTAAGTTATCTTCTCCTGTTCGTTCCTTTTCTATTAAACTTAGTTTTTGAAGCTCGAATTCCATTTCTAGTTTTCGTTTTTCCATTTCCATATTCCTTCTTCGTTCTTCAATTTCTTCATTTCTTCTTCGTTCTTCAATTTCTTCATTTCTTTTTCGTTCTTCAATCAACGAATTTAAGAATTCTTTAATGAAATCTTCGTCGTAGTTTTCATTTTCTGTTATCAATTTTTTTAGTTCGTAAAGTTTTAGATTCACAGCATTCTCAATGCCTAATTCCACTGCAATAGTTCGTAAATCTTCCTTCTTTCCTTTTGCGAGAAAAGCCATTTCAATTACTTGTAAAACACAGTCAAATAAACGAATTCACAGTTCCGTTTCAGATTATGTCAGAAACATCAGTTCGTAATCCTGTGCGGCTGCGCCAGTGTAGTGTCTGTTCTGTCAATAAAAAGCACAACTTGAACGAATACAAACATTTATTTAAATTTAAAATTATTAATTGATAGTATTGTATATTAAAATAATAAAATTATAATTAATAGAAATTTAACTATGGCCAATCTCTTTCTCTGACAATGGCCCTACACGGCCAACAGAACAAACACTCAATGCGAGCCAGCTAAACCTTCTCGTTCGCTGGTCAACGACAATCTCTCTTCTCTCTGCTGGAGCGGACCCCCTCCTCTCCTCTCTCCCAATGACTACAGCGCCATCATGTGAAGAGAATGAGGAGTATCCTAACACTACACCACTTCTATCAGTTTGTGAAAGCAGCTTATTTAAACTGTACAGTTCAACCATATATCCTGAATCACTTATGCTGCTTTAATTGTCTGAGGTTTGGACACTCCAAAACTGTATATAAACGAGTCCTTACATGTGCTCGCTGTGGAGCCATTTGACATGACAGCAGTATTTACCAAAGAATTATTAAATGTTTCAATTGTAAGGGTGTCCATTTCTGTTCTATTCTCATTTGTCCAACTTGTATATTTGAAAAAGATGAAACAACTGTAAAAATTACGAATAATATTTCTCATCCACAAGCACAGTGGATAAAGACATCTGAACAAAGTAGCTGCTATGCCAGTATAACAGTGAAAGTAATGACACCCAGTTGTACTCGGACTGAAATGTTACCACTTACTCCACAAAATTACACCATCACAATCAGTATTTAGGGGGCATGTTAAAATTGGGCATGGTCACTATGTCTTCCAAGTGAAATGATAACTCCAGGCAGGTCAAGTATTGGGGTTCTTCTGCTTGGTCCCTGCTTCAAAATTACAGGCTCTATCTGCCTGCTTCTATCTAAATTTTAGATCCCAACTCAGAGTTAGGTACAAGGAAACATGCTGGTGTAACAACAGCAATTAGTATTCATATATTCCTGTTTTTATGAATGATTTGAAAAGAGTTGATTATGTTGGCTTTGGTCAAAATACTTCATGCAGTTATAACCTTTATAAGGCATGTTCAATATATATACCTGAAGCGACCGCAATTTATGATGCTCTAAAGCTTTTTTGTTAACCATGAACATTGTAAATTCTGCATATATATATTGGTAATATGAGTGCCTTGGAAGCATTAAAATATTGAATTACATTTTCAACCCTTAATTTCTCAAATTTTTATCATTTTAGAAATATTTTAAAACTGAAATTATGAAATCTTTTTTTGGATACCTAGTCATAAAGGTAGAAATGCGAATGATAAAGCAGATGAACTAGAAAGAAATACAAGCCCATATTTGCAACAAGCTTTACCACTGTGTGGTTTGAAAAATTCTGCAAAACATTAATTTAATCTTAATGGCAGGAGTTATGGAATTTTTAAACTACGAGCAAACTACATTCTATCATGGCTAGTATAATTGCATTGTCAATTTATTTATTGCGGAGATTTAATACAAAATCATTCATCTGAGTATTAGGGGCAATACTTGTTTCACTCACAAGCATTTGTTTTTAAGCATGTTATTGTGGTACATGCAGTGAGAGAGAGAGAGCTTTACACTGTTAAGCATGTTTAAACGGACTGCTCTCATTTTAACCACTACCATATTCCATATTTTAATCCTAAATTTTTAATAATACAAGATCTTATTGATGAGATTTCCCACTGTAATTTTTTTACCAAATTCCTATTTTCAATATACATACAATTCCTTTTGCTATTAACTTTGTCTTATAAGATCTTACATTTCATACTAATGTTCTAAATTTTACTTAACATGTGCTTAGTGCAGTTTATAGACAAGATGTGCCATTAAACTTCACAAACCAACCAATCAATCAAACAAAACTTTTATAAGTATTTAGTAATTTGTATCAAAAAGTTTAGATTAGTCCATTTAAACCAAACCATTAATTCATTAAAGAATGGAAAAAAAATGATAAATTTATCATATTCATCCAAGATTTTAATTTATTAGATATCTCATGAGGCTCACTTTCTTTAGGTGAGTATGGGTATCCCAATTCTATGAAGTACCCAGGGATCTTTATTCCCTCTTCTCCTTCTATTCCACTTATTCTTTCCATCTCTCGACAGCAAGGGAGGAAGCTCTATATGAGTGGCTGTAATCGCTCTGTTTGCATCTTGCTTCTCGTGGACAGTCAAAATCCTCATGTGTAGGCTGTGCATGTCGATATTATGGATGGGTGGTACTCTGTAACTCCTAGTGTATGAATCTGCTGGTACCTAACTACATTTGTGGCTAGTCTGCTAGGGATCCAACAAAGGAGTGACATTCTTGGGTTGGGTTTGGAATTAAGGATGGTCTCTGGAAATAGATAGTGTCACTAACATTGTGGTAAAAGCAGATGTTGGAAATATCTAGAGCTGATGGCTGCCATCATTTGAAGGGCTCTACGATGGAGATGCGGTCGAGCCTGAATCTCTTTATAAATATCTTAAGGATTCTAATTCTTTCGTTGTTGAAGACACTTTATCTGGCTCATACCATAATGAAAATACCGGTTCTTGTCTAATCATCAAATGCAATTTATCTATTCGTTACACGTTGATAAGCATATCTAACACTTTTTATGCATTTTACCTTTCCTAGAGCAAAAATTGTTTACATCTATCGGTAACATACAAGATGTCAAAAAATTATGATCTGGGGATCTTCTTGTTCAAGTTGACTTGAAACAGGCTTTGATAATTTAAAAAAATATGGATTCATTTTCAGTTGAAACATACTTTTATAGAGCTCTATATATATCTTTTATAGAGTTCACCCGATTAGAAAGAATGCCATGAGATTCATTCTAATCAGGATTCCATAAATATTACAGAATCAGAAGTTTTGGCAGAATTTCATCATCAAGAAGTTTGTGTTACATGTTGTATAAACATTCAATGTGATGGTAGACTTATCTCCACTCAACATATTTCTTAACTTTCAGACACCAGTATTATTCATAAAAATATGTTATATGAGTTTACAAACTTCATGCATACATTCCTAACCTTCTTAGATGTTCCAAATGTCAGAAGAGGGCTTTCGGATACTATGTGTGGAAAATGTGCACCATCAGGTCATGAGACTAGTGCTTTTTCTTCAGATATTCTCAAATTTCATGATTGTTCTGGTTCACATATGGTGTTTCCAAATATTGCCCTTAATCCAAGAAAAATAAGTAATTGCAGTCAAGATAAAGCATAATATTATTTTCTTGGAGGCAAGACAATTAGTAAAAAACAGAATTGGCATCTTCCACTTTACCAACACAATCTAAAATAATAATTCAGCAAAGAAAAGAATTTTACCAGTATCCTCTCCACTTTAAACTTTGTAATCAAAGACCATTACTGTAGCTTCAACTATTAATAATACAAAGAAATCTACATAAACTTTTTATAAATATAAGACTAATTACATAAAAATTATAGAACCAAAATCTTGTGAAAGAAAAGCTACAAAAGAACAATTTGTATATCTTCTAAATTTGATATGGAAGTAGACTCCTCTACTTCTCTGACTGTTTCAAAAGGCAGAAAAGAAAAACACAAAAAACATGTTTTTTGAGTTAAAAAATTTTTTTTGTTAAAAGAGCAAATAAAACCTGCTCTAGATAACATTTTTAATTTCATGGAATATTTTATGGTTCGCGAAAAGATATTGGAGTTTTTTTTTTTAATATTTATGTCTCATTTTTCTGGTTTTCATATACATTTTTTTAATATTTTTATTCTTCTGAGTCATTCATCTCAATATTCTCAATTAATTCTTTTCCAATGATTTACTCAAGCGCTTAATTTTATCAAAAATTGTTTGATTTTCAGAGCAGTGTATCCCATCTGAGGATCATGCTCCAGTAAAATGAAATCAATTTATTAGAATATTTTAATAACTTTATGTTCATTATAAAATGGGAAATTAATCCCAAATACAATCTGAAAAATTCAAAATATCTGAAAAGAGAATATATTTGTGTATTCCATTGTTATACCTACAGCCATGATTAAAAATAGTCAAAGTAAGGTATTTAAAATCATGCAAAAATGTACAAAATGCAACTAATAAGTTTAAAAACATGAATAATTAAGAGCAAGATGTTAATGGAGTTAAGGATTTTTTGCCGTAGATGGGAATATTGTCAAAAACAAAAATTTTGCCAATTTTTTGTAAGGCAAAGTTATATTCTATGTAAAAAATTGCTCATTTTTATGCTATAGTAGATTAACAGCATTAATAAAATTAAAGGAATTGAACATTTTTTAAAATAAGTTATCAATATAAAGCTGCAATTTTAAATGATTCAAAGTTTATGGTAACAGATTTTCGAGAAAAGTAACTTCTCTTGTCTGATCTTGAAAAAAATTTGTTAGAAGAAAGCTTCATTTACATGGATAATTAGTTTCTTTAGTCTGAATTTTTTTATCTAGTTTTTTAAAGCTTTATAATGTGACAGTAAACTATACTGATCAAAACCTCAAAAATAAATTGATTTTCATTAAAAAAAAGAGTGCTCTTTAGCCAAAACAATGTGCACTTTGAGCACATTTCTTATATTTAATTTCATGTTTTTAAGTTTAATAAATAAATTTTTAGAATATACTAAGTAGTAAAATTTATCATAAAGTGTTGTACTGGAATTCTGGATTTAATTTTTATAAAATATTGTGAGTTTTTGATTTTTAAAAATATCAATTTTGAAATTATTTAAAATAACAAAGCTATCAGGTAATAATAATAATAAAAAAATATCATATACATGAAAAGTGTATGATTAACAATGAGATTTTCCAGAAAAAAATATTTTGTTGAAAATAGAAAATACCAACTAAACTTTGGTTTTTGTGACTTTTATTTAAAATCTTAGCATTCCAATGTTAATAATTAATTTCTATGATATATATTATATACAAATGTTTTTTTCTTTGTATTGTCTAATTAGAAATCTAAACTAAAATGGAAACACACAATACCATGTAAATATTAACATAAAAAGATGAAAAGTATAAAAAATTTTTTTTAGTTTACATTTTTAAAATGTGTTAATTAAATTAAAACAAATCGGCTGTATTTTCTCTTTTTTGCTGAAATTTAATTTTAATAATTAACTGAACCATTATATTATCAAAATGTGTTAGTTTGGAAAAGGCATGCAGAAACATGAACTTTGACAATGCATAAAGAATGTCTTAAATCCAAAGCTATTGAAGTCATTTGAACATCTGCCTCAAATTCCTTTCTGGGATGATTGGCACAGCATGTCCAATTTTGGACCTTGCACCATAAAACCCAACCAACCAACCTTTCTGGGATGATTTTTCTTTCCATATTCACATATTACTAGGAATAAAATTGTTAAGCCTCAATTCTGGAAAGACATGCTTGCATTGTTGTTGTTGCTAATCCCAGATGGTCCAATTCCAATACTAGATCAATTCCACAAGTCCATAAATAGTCAGGAAGTCCAAAAAGAAAAGGGGCTTTGAAAAAGCCTCATCCAAGTCAAAATTCAAGCAGCTCAAGACATGCTTGTAAAAAACGGAAATGCAATATCAATTTATTATTGTTTAGCAGTGGTTGGAATTGAATCTGGGACCTTTGATTTCAAATATCAAAGCCAGTGTGAGCTACATGAATTTCGTGATTTGCTAATTTTTATATACTTCATTTGTTATATCGTAAAGATTGTTGAATTAGATTAATAGCCACAATTTAATGCTACTTGTCATTTACTGATGCATGCTAAATATTAGTCAGGCAATAAAAATATTATTGCGATAAACTACTCATGAATGTTATTGCTAAAACCAGATTTTAATTTTTGTCTTAAAATATTTCCCTATTGAATCAGAAAAATAAGAGAAAATTATCTTTTTATTTTTTCTGGTAATCTATATTCCATTAATTTTGGGTATCACAGAGTTTATTTGTGCTCCTCTTTGTTCTTCCAGATTATGGCTGAAGAATACATGTGTTTTAATGCGACAGCGACACCTTCTCAGGTGACGTGTCAACCTTGGATTTATGTTTCTTCACCTGATAGATTGTCTCAATTGACTTCAGATGTAGAATCTACTGATAATTCTGACACTTCATCAACTACTATTGGTAAGTGGCTTTTATTTCATGATACAGAATGCAAAGCAGGCGAAAGCTTATCTGCACATGACAGAGCTTGGGAATTCATAAAGCCTTTAGTTATTGATTCCAAGAACACTGGTATTATTGGTGCTAAGTGTTCTACAGCATGGGAGAAGGGATATGTCAGTCAGTCTATGCCCAAAGGACTCATCTGCTGTTACACTGCAGATTATAGAGATAAACATGATGTGAAACGAGCTGGTGATGCTATACGGAAAGCTTATCCATACCCTTGCAACATGTTTTATAAGACTGATAATGATACATATGCCGGAAAATACAGTCATCTTGGGGACAAAGCTGTTTCCATATATAAGCATTCTATGGAAAGCCTTCTTTATGAAAGGGCACCTAAATCTACAAAGTGGATGCTTGTTAAAGTTTAGTTTTAAAATATTGGAGAACTTTTTCATACAGAATCACTGTTTTGCTCTTACAAATTGTACAAATTTTTTCATGTGTATAGTATTTTTCATAACTTTTTTTTTAACTCTGATATTTATTATTAAAAATGAACTCTCTCAACATTGATTTTAGTATTTATGATTTAAAATTTATTATATGCATCATAAATATTATTGATACTTTTCAACTTAATATGTTACTTTAGTGATAAAATGTTACAAAAATTAACTGGAAATAGAAATCGCAAACTTAACTTTCTGTACAGCTATAAAAATATAATTACATTCATCAGATGTTAATAAAATTAGAAGGGAAACCACCTTTTGTATTACATTTTGAGTAAAGTTTTCTATACATTGCAAATAGAATTTTTGCTAATGAAATCATGGTTTTGTTTTTACAAATCTTTTCATAGTATATTTTTTCATTTTTTAAAAATTTGATGTTGATTATTAAAATAGAGTTCTCAAAATTGATTTTTGTATTTATTATCTAAAATTTATCATGTGCATCATAAAATATTAGTGATACTTATTAGTGATAATATGTTACTTAGTGATAAAATGTTACAAAAATTAACTTGAAATAGAAATGGCAAGCTTAACTTTCTGTACAGCTATAAAAATATAATTATGTTTATCAGATGTTAATAAAATTTAGCAGAAAGTCAATTATCTTTTATATTACATTAAGAGCAAAGTTTTCTGTAACAAAATATTTTTTAAATAAAAGTATTATATGCATTAAATTCCTCCCCAGGATACAATAAATGAATTAAAACAGTGAATATAGATTGCAAATGTGCTTTTAATGAACAAAATAGGAAAAAACTTATGACTGCTGGTAAATATATTTTTAAATTAATAAATAATCATCTCATAAATTATGAAAAATCATTTAATTTGCAAATCAATTGCAGCTGGAACAAGTATACCAGTTTATAACAAAACCAATACATAATGTACACAAATTTGATCCAACAGTCAGTTTTTCAATTTTACAATTACATATTCTGATTGTACAGTTGATTAAAGGTTTTTCTTATTTAATTTTTATTACTCATCGTAAATAATTTAAAAAAAAAATTCTAGTAGAAAATAGGATATTAGTGTGTTTTTTAATTTTTCTATAAAATATTGGTGTCAGAGTGTTTTTTAAGTACTTATTTACATGCCATATTTTATTAAATGGAATTTACTTTAAATGCTAATATAATACCTTAATATTTTCCAATTAAAGTTATTTTTTACAAATAAAAGCAAAAAGAGAACTTGCATAAGTATTTAAATGTTATCATTTTCAATTTATTACAAATAAAATTATTTTTCTAATGCTATATAGATAATCTTTAAAATTTGATTTCCTATGATTATTTGCTAATGAATGATGAGTTATGATTAGAGTTTGAAATTTATAACTATCAATTTGTTTTGAAAGTGGTTATAACAGGTTGGCAAAAAAGTAATATTGGTTAAACTATTAAATAGCATTTTTAAAATATTTTTTAAAAACAAAATTGCTTTCTTTCTAATCTAAAATATTAATTGAAAAGTTTTGATATCATTGTTTTATATATGGAATTACTTTTATTTTTGTGAAATTGTGATATGAGTATATTTATCATTTTTTTATACAATGCACATTTGTAATTGTATACAATTTATGTTTTTGAATAAAAAAATTCAAGTTCATGAGAATTTGTGGTGGTTATATTTAATGTAACCATATCATTGTTTGCTCATATATGCAATTTGATAACATTTTGTAATTCTGTTTAATATGAAACTATTTTAGAAAATAAAATTGTTTAAAATATTAAGAGTTTATTCTTATTAGTTTTCACTATACACAAATTCTGTTATGGCACTTAATATATTTGATTTTTGTTTCATTCTGACAAACTAAAATGGGTTTAAAAAAAGCATTTTTATACATTAATTACACATAAAATCTTTTCACCTGTGTTTTCTGCTTACTGGTTCATATTTTATTTTACTTGAATGTGAATTCAGGGTCTGAATTGTAATTTAAGTAAATTTCATCATAATATTTTTATAGACAATATTAATATCTTATACAGTGCTCATTTCATATCAAAATCTAGACAAGCAAATTTGAGTGAATTATTAAATATGTTGAAAGAAATATAGCATATATATATTTATTATAAATTATATATGTATACATAATTTAAATATTTAAAATTAAATTCTTTGTACTTTCTTTTGTTATTATTTTACAATGAATTACTACATATTTCATCTTAAAATCATTTTTTTTTCTATTTATGAATTTCAGGCTTGTATAACAGATTGTTAGTATATTATTAGTGATTATGTGATGTAGTAAAAATTTGAAACTGTTCAAAAATTTTATTCAAAAACTTCCATTTGTTTTAAGATAGATTTTTTTTACTCAAATGAGACAATTTAATGTTTTTTTTTGTACTAAGTTCCAGTTGAAAGGAAAATGAAAAGTTAAAAATTCCTATGCTTTTGTGCATTCCTATAGAGAAATTAACTTTTAAAAATAAAAAAAAAATTATGTTAATTTATCAACAGACTTCATTCTGAGAAAAAATTAAATTTTTTTTTCAGAATGAAGATTTACTTGTTAGCAAACATTGATATTTGCAAGTATTTTTGTACATACAGCATTCTTAAATATTGTAATACTGTTACAGTTGAAAATTTTACAGAAGAAATTTGATGATTTATACAAGCAATTTTAGTTAAAATGTTTTCTAAATGATAAATGTTGAATTAATAATAGTTTCATTTGTTAAAATTGTTTTCGTGTCATACATTTAGGGTTTTTAATTAAAAAATGTATTAATCATAAGTGACCTGCAGTGTTACCATGAAATTATTTTAAAAAAATTATGTTTAATAAATTTAGAATTAAATAGTTATTTGTTCTTAAATAAATGAAAATTTGTAACCATTGTCCAACATTATAAAGTATAATTATACTGACCATCTTTATTTTAATGTTTAAGTTGAAATTATTTATTTGAAAGAGTTTTTTTTTTCAAAATAACACTAGGTTTTTTTTTATTAACATTATAGTTAAATTCACTTTGTTCATTTTGCTTTCATATAAATGTTTCGTATTGATTATTATATTGTTGATAAAAATACTTTTGGAAATTTAAGCTAAAATTATATTTATGTAATTTTCTTTAAATGGTTATTAATTGAAAGAAATAATCATTTACATTTCCTTAATTTTTTTAAAATCACATTTGTTACTTTAGATAAAAATTTTAAAAACAATTTTAACCAGAATTGTATAAAGTGTACAATTAAATACAATTTTATTTTAAAATAATGTCATTTTTTTATCTTAATGTATTGAATAAAAAGGATAACAATTGTAGAATATTAAACAATTTCTCCTTGTCTGTATTGGATGTGTTGCTGAATCAATAATATAGTGTCTAAAGTTTTGTGAATATCGAACTAGATGATTTTAAACAGGCTCATTCATAATTCGTGAATCTGTCATATTAAGCATGCACTGCTGCAATATTGCGTAGTAAGGATGATTGTAATATTTATTAGCAAAAGAAAGAAAAATTAAATTTGTCTATATAGAAAAGGATTTCATAGTTGTATTTTAATAGATAATTTTAATTTATTTGGCGCTTAACGGTTATCTTTTTTGTATACGAGGGCTAATTAGAACTGCAGTTTAAAGTGGATTTCGAACCACTATAAACATCCAAACTTGAACACACAAACTGTTGAACCGAAAGCAAGAGCATTAACCATTTGGCTACCAGCTGGACATTTTAATAGATAATATGTTATGTTCATTGTTTATTTTAAATGTCTTATGTTTATTATAATGGCAGCAATCACTTTGTTATTAATGCGTTGTTTTGGTTTGGAGTTCATGTCTAATATAAAGACTCACAATTTAACTATTCTCTTGAAAAGTATTTATTTAAACAACATAATTATTCTATTTCAGCTGTTATTTAAAGTTGATTTGCTAGAAAGCTCACCAATGAAGTAAGATAAAACTAAAATAAGGAGTTTAAATAATTAAAGGTACACTAAAAAATAAGAAGAAATCATAGCAATACAAAAGTTGCAATGATTTTTGTTACATGCAAGATGTGTAACAAGAAACAATGAAGGGGGAAAAAAGATGTAGAGAAATATGAAAATTTTAAGTTCTTTTGAACGATAAAAAGAGCATCAATATATACTTCAGGGCTAAAATGTGATCGCATACACATGGGGAAAAATGCATCATTTGAAAATGATGCTAGATTTTTTTTAACTCTATTCCCTTAAATGGTTAAAATTATGCACTTAAGTTGCATGGATGTGATGAGATATCAATAAGATTTTGGAAAATACTGTTTAACTCTAAACAATACAACTTCCAAATTCTTAATTGTAGAACAAGGCTCTTATCCTCTATTAATATGATGTTAAAGTGTGTACCCATATATTCTCGTTCGGATTTAGAGCAAAAGAGTATGTTGACTATTCCTCATGTATTTCAATTATTTTTGGCTCATAATGAACTCACTAAACGTTATACCTATCTGTAAATATGCAAATGCTATTTAAACAACAGTTTCAAAGCCATTTAGAATAAATATGGAGCTATTTTGAGAGTTCCTTTTTTATATACTAAATCATATCTGGTGTTGTCCTGTGTAGTGAAGCAAGATTAGCTAGTAAACACATTTGTCCTAAATTGCTTTGTTTCCAAATGCAATATTCAGTTCTCTATTGTGACTTGAGATGAATAGCATGTACACTATGGTGCATAAAAACTCCTCGAATGAAGCTTATTTTCAACTGTTTGGCTTGATGCCTTTTGTTCTGTTTCAACAGAGATTACTACATTTTCAAGTCACTTCTCAAATATTATTTCAAGTTCTTAGATTATAAAATATCATCTGTCATTTGCTACTCTTTAAATTATGGATGTTTTATATTTGACATTAACATCAATGCAATTCTTTACCTAATTTTGCTAAAACCATGATCCCTCTATTTTTTTAAAGCAAAAAGAAATAAAAAAAATAGTTTATAATTTTCATAATTAGGACATTTTTAGCAATCCAAAAGTGTTTACATTGTATGCTGTATTAAAAATATTTCCTGTGTGTAATTTAAGCTCTGTTTCACTCTTAATTGGCTATTTTGAATAGTCACATATTTTGACTTGTAAACCATAAGAATATTCTGATGCATGATTCATCATAAAGTTCAGAGTTTCTAATTTAATTTTCTTTTGCTGAGTCTCTGTTATTACCAAAGATAAAAGTAAGTTGCCTTTTTATTATCAAAATGTTAGTTGTTGCTAGGCAAGTTATGAAATACTTCAACAAAAAGTAAAGGAGTTAAAAATAGTTATTTTATAACATCTAGGTAAAGTATTATTTAAAATTGAAGAAATTCTGAATTTTATTAAAATGAATGAAAAGTAAAAGTAACTTATTTCAATATACAGTTGTTGGATGTTCAGAGGTTTGTGTATTCTAGTAAATTATTGCTAAGATTTTATCCATTTTGTGTTATTGAAAAAATGAATGAAGGAAAAAATAACTAGCATAAACATGAATCGGTTGATACAATAATGACACACAATGGGGGGATAAAACAGATTTTATTGCATTTATAGCAACATAACATACAGAACACAGTCTGTTTCTTTCAATTGAGGTAAAACTCCATTTCAAAAAACAATCTCAGAACTCTGCTAAAATACTGCACAAAAGCAGATTCCAATTGACATCACTTTCAAAGATTTTGAAAAAGATTTAGTTTACTTCATTACAAGAATAAACAAGTAATTATGGTTTATTTTGTGAAAGAATGCTTTTTAGTTAGTCTACAGCTCATATATTTAACGTTATGTTAGTTAACAAATGCAATGCTGAGAGCTAGTGAAATATTTCATTCTTTCTATATTTATTGTAAAAGAAAAAAAATACAACTTGTATCATTTTTATTTTAACCTATAAAAAACAAGCACAAAATAAATACTTTAAACATTAAAACATAAGGAAAGATGGGTGATCTGATGCAAAATCTTATCTTTTAATACAAATTAACAAATTTATTCAAGATTATTACACTTTCAAACAAAAAAGGTGATTAGTTTTATATAAAATTGAACAATTTACAATCTATAATAAGTAATTATTTCTTTCCTTACAAAATCTTCCTTTCTTACTAATAAACAATGAAAGTAATAGCTGATTAAGAGCATTAAATGATCTACATACTTTTCAACTTTGTTATTAATTGACATTCAAATTCATATCTTAAAGAAAAATTATAACAACAAAATATATATCACTTGATTAATTAGAAGACATTACTTAGCTTCACTCTATTTTTGCCCCACCACCATTATTAGTAATACTTACACATATTTCAATTACATCTTACTCTACAAAGAGAAACATATGGAATGTAGTAGTGAAAGGAAACAAAACAGATATACACACAAATTATTAACTAACAACTCAGACACAGAAGGTTGGGTGAATAATTAATAATTTTTTCAATAACAGTTATTCGAGGCAATCTGTAATGGTTGGCATTACACTATTCAATGACAATATCTAAAAATAAACACTATGGCACTAGAAATCAAAATAAAGAAGGTTTTGTTTTAATTCTGAATAAAGAGAAAACTTGAGCCAACATTTACAGAATGCCCAACATAAGATTTTTTCATTTATATTTATTTTTTTTACAACTCCAATCAACAGTAGCATCATTGAAGTATTCACAGAAATAAGACGAGCCTTTGATTGGCTGAAAACTGTACAAATGCCTGACTGCTAAAATAAGTACACTTATACATCCAGCCAGTAATAATTGACACCACAAATAAGTCTCTCGCTAAGCCCTAAGACAATAAGTTTCAGGATAAACTACAACAAGCATGCTTCTTTAAAGATACGACACATATATGTTTAAATACAGATAAAGAAAAAAATGTCCAAAAATTCCGATATGTGTTTCCGATCTTTTTAATTAACAACTACAATGATGTGCGAAAGGGAAGGGGTAATTAAGCTAGTGTTTAAAGAATTTGCAAAACGTTTGACCTTTATAGTCTGGATGAAAATCATTCCAAGATCAGGGTTTGTATTTACAAGGGAAACAATAACTTGACTTGCCTGAATAAATGCCTCAAGCCAAGTTATAAAATTATCACTTTTGTTAATCATTTTGTTTTAGAATTAGATAATTAGTAGCAGCGAGATGGACCAGATGAGATCAGAATAGTAAACACAAACCCTGAATCATAATTCCAAATTTGATTTTTCAGTTTTATTTGTGCATGTAACTACCGTTCCACATGATATACATAATTTACTATTTTCTATACTATAATGAAGAAATAATTCCCTGTCATTTACAATCGAACAGTAGGTAGTTATTCTGTGCAGAATGACATTTTGTGCAGATTATATGGGAACAGGTGTGCTCCACACCATAAAGGCTAAGCGTTTGCGATTTTCTTTCACATCGAATTAGCATTTTTCCGAAGCATAGAAATTGGAAATGATCGAACAATGCTTCATGAAAACCCGTCAAGAACTGTGGGAGTCAGAGAATCGTCGGATCACTAAGATATTCGCGCGCATTTATATATTTATATATGTTAAGAAGGATTAATGCAGGAACTCAAATTTACCACTTTTATGGCACTAGTATGACACAGATATAAGTATATAAATCGATGTGGCCTAATAAAGATGATCCCTTCATTCAATGAGAAATTAAAATTGCAAAGAAAGGGAGAAAATAAACTGCACTAGGAAATTTACAAGAGGGGGAAAATAGACAAAAAACGTTTTACAACAGATTGCCAAAAATGATGGCAATCTGTCATGAATGTTCTAGAAACGATATCCGCATACAATTTCTAAAGTAGCTGGGGTTTATACATGTATATATTATTTTAATTCTTCAGAGTGCTCTTTTGAAATCCTCTGGTAATTTTTTTCAAAGTGCAAGTCAAACAGCTATCTCCGGAATGTATGTATGTGGATACGTCGAAGGTTTGCTTGCTAGGCGATGCTCAGAAATTAAGAGTAGAGTCATCCCACTCCAGCTCCTTGGTTTTGGTCTTAGCTGCGCCAGCATCTTCCTCTTCCTCTTCAGAAGATTCTCCGTCGTCACGGTAGCTGCTCCCATCATCAGAGCTCTCACTGTCATCTTCTTCATTGAGACGTTGCGTACCTTGTTCTTGCTCGATTTGCTGCAGAACGATACAAGTTCATATCAGTAAATTAAAATCATATTATAGATAAAGAATGATGTCAGATGATTATCTATCTTTATTTTAATATCTTGGATAAACTTGCAATTAAAGAAGTTGTTAGGCATCTAAATGCATTATCTCTCCCTACATATTTCCAAGGTAAGCTATGTAACAATCAAGAAAACAGAAAAGGGTATACATTAATGGAATAAGTCCATATACATTCAAATATAGAGCGTTAAAAAACAAAATGTAAAAAAAAATTAAATTCTACTTTTAGTTTGAGTATAATTGGCTATTCACTGATTAATATCTAATTAAAAAATTAAAAGAAGAAATGTCTTCAATGTCAACATCCTTTCATTTGGATCAAATAAAAAAGTGCTGTGCTGTCCCTACATAGAATCATTCCCATATAGAAAGAGGGCATGAGGCAAAATTTGCCACACCAATTCAACTAAACAAGTGGCTAGTAAATATATGAAAACAGTTAATGTTGGTTTTCTTGGGTAGGAAGAGAATTTAGCTAAAAAAAGTATAAGGATTTCTGACGAAGAAACAAATATATGATTTTGGATATTTATTTTTAATATTTTGTTTAAACTTACAAACTAAATTACTTATCAAAAACTACAAGTTTATACTTTTGTATAAGAATCTAAAACTTCATTTATTTTTATGGAATTCCAAGGTACAAGATTAACCTTAAATGCTTATTATTATGAGTTTTTTTTTTTTTAAGAGCTAAATGCTAAATAAAAAAGAATGAGATAATATAATTGATATAAGTATCCTTTGCATTACTTTATTAGGAAACAAAATAATTATAAATAATTAGGTGAGATATAAGATAATAAATAACAAGGCACTTAACAGATGTTATATTTTGTTGCAGTTACTTTCAAATCACAAAATAAAAGATTGATTATGAAATGAAAATCCTGGACAAATAATTTACTTTCCATCTCTTGAGAGCAATTTCTCAAGTTTATTGAGGCTTTTTGCATATCTACAACTTCTCTTCTGAATTTGGCTGATTTTTCAAAAATATCAAAAGAAAAAGCTAAGAAAACAATTTGGAAAAATTGGTTTTTTGTATCAGTAAAGGAAACTTTACTTAAAAAATGTCATAAAAATAGAAAAAGTGTAAAATATAATAAATGTATTTTGCTAAAGATGAGAAAATTTAATTATATTAGTTTTTGTTAGAAAAATTAATTTACTTCCTTTTAATTTTTTTAATCAAATATTAATCAAAAATATATTAAAATGTGTAATGAAAGGAATAATTCTTGCCAGTATTTAATTATTCAAGACATAAACTACACTCAGCTCAAATATTTTACTAATTATCTAAAAAATGTAATGCTTCTTTTAATGCTCCTTGGAATACAAAAGATTTAGTAGCTTATAGATAATTATATATAATGCATAAACACAAATATTTATTTGCATTTACTGGGAGTCAAATTAATTGTAAGTCATAAAGATAGCATTCTTGAAATAATTATGTATTTCTTCTAAGTACCAAAAATGATTAAAATGATATAAAAACGTTACAAAAAAGTTGTTTTTACAGATGCTTGTCAAGTATTTTCTTAAAATTATTGAAGAAAACAAAGTTTCTAATACTGTTTCTTGTCATTTCAAATAATTTTCAATGCATATACTCACATCCATGGGGTTGACTATGATAGTCAAAGATGAATCATCCCAAGCCATTTCTTGGTCTTCATCTCTCGATTCTCTGGATCTGTGATGAGCAGCACGGATCCGTATCACTCCCAACACAATCATGAACACCAAGAACCCTACACAAACTACAATGATGATGGCTACAGCATGACCTGAGAAATGAAACATCATTATTTCTTAGACAAATTTTCATAAATTTGAGCTCAAAGGAAAAAGAATTATAAATAAATTTATAATTCTTTTTTCTTTGAGCAATTCACTACTTTTAGCAATAGTGTAGTCAATTTTATAATAATATGATGTAATCAAGTAAAACAAATTTATATAGTACACACACACACATAAATTGTGAATACATTAACAAATTATGTTCAAAATGTGTAGAATATAAATGTGTTAACACAACTGTATCTAAGAAAAACATTACAGAAAACATGGAAGTGTATCAGAAATTATATGATATAGTTTAAAAACTAAAATAATTTAAAATATGAATACAATTATATATATATATATATATATATATATATATATATATATATATATATATATATATATATATATATATATATATATATATATATAATCTCCAAGAAGATTTTGAAGATTATTATAGGGGAAATTTAATATAATAAGTTTTCCATTACTTATCATCAAAAGATGCTGACAAATAGTTAAAATGAAAAATAAATGATCAAATAGCAAAGGAAAAAAATTCTTTATTGCCATTTGATAAGAACTTACTTATAATAATATTTTGATAAGTAAGTTCTTATCAAATGGAAATAATAGATTTTCTAAACAACAATTTTTTTCTATACAAATTTTAATTACAATGGAATGTATTTAACACAAATTATTATTTTTTTCATTTCTTCTTTTATGAATGATTAAATAATTTAACCTGATCTTGTAATTAGGATTTATGTAATGCTTTTGGGAAAGTTAAATATGCAATGTTTGCTTACTTGCGGAAGTCTTTGCAATGGCTTCACTTCCTTCTCCGAGGCCATTGTCCATAAATCCAGCAGCACGAACTTTGGCCTCTTTGAACTCCACCTTGTGGTCATGTACTTGGGCATGGTTTACAGGTTCGAGAGGCGGTTTGGGATCTGCCTCATGACCGGGTTCTGCCCTTGGGTGAATGACTGTAAGCTGAATAAAATAATAATTAATTAAACAATCATTTAATCTGAAGCAGTTGACTCATCAATAACCCACAATATATCATTCTATTAATAAAAGAACTCATAATTTGGTTAAAATCATCTCTAGTAAACAAAATTTAAATGGTAGCAATATGAACATTAATGAAAATAAATAGATGGAATTATTATTATTGACTGTAATACAAGTGCAAAGCTATATTTGTATAATTTTACATTTTCTTTTTATTACATCATTGCTTTATGAATGATTATCCAGGAATGACACATTAAAAAACTGCTGAGACTGAAATTTCAAGTTAAAATTCTTTTTGACCGCTTTACAATACAATTAATTTGTATTATAAATAAGTTTTTTTTTTTAATATTATATAATTTTTTTTGCACAGATATCTTTTTAAATATTAGATTCAAATTTTGAAATTGTTTTCCTTATGTTTTACGATCTAAAAAGTTTGCATTTATGTGTAGAATGAATAATTTTACCTTCTGTAATTCAGGGATTACAATTCACAAATGTTAACAAGCTTGTAATTTCAAGAGGTAAGTTTACATCAAGTGTCTAATTGTTTCCAAATAATATGTCTGGAGATATGCGTGTAATAATTGAAAATACTAGGAATAGTTCATTTCCTTTAATAAATAAGTCTTTTAATAAATAAGCAAATGCATACTAACATGTAGGAATTTATCACTATGCTCTTTTACAGAACCCTTAAAAGAAACATTCTAATAAACATAATATGATCTGATAAACAAACAACAGTAAAAATTCAGGAGAAAAAGGAAACTTTAAGAAAATTATATAATGCAGCAGGTATTAAGAGGATTTTTTATACTAGTTTATTAAACTGTGGCAAAATACCTATATACATATTATATAAGTTATTCTTTTCTTGCTGAACAAACAATATTAAATTATCATGGTTCCTCGATTAAAAATATTTTTTTCCACTCATATATTCCACTTTCTTAATATATTTTACTTAATTATATCTCATTTTGAATTTCTTCTTCATACAATGAAAATTAGTATACAAAATTGTATCATTTAATTTATGAAATCTTACATACAAAGGAACACATGTAAAAATCTATGTTAAGGGATCTAAATAAATTTAGTTTGCCAGTGAAAAAATTTAAAATTGCTTGAATGAAGAGCAGCTGATGGCTATAGTATGAGAAATAATTGCTTTTTATCCTTCTTTTTTCAAGAAGATTACAACAGAGACATACTACTTAAAATTTTCAATTATTACACTGAAAAATACAAAAGAAAAGTTTTGCAAAACATCCAATTTATGAACAATATTTCCATTTTTACTAGTAAAATAAATCATTTCTTTCCTTCATGGAAAAGCTTTTGTACAGCACACAATGATCCATGCATGATTAGATATAAATACATTGAAAAAACAATTTATTAATATGCTGAATTCATTTTCATTTAAAAGTTCTTTTATTTTAACATGTGTGTGTATCTATTTTATAGTTGATTAATATTTGGGACCTAAACAAGAAATTTAATCATCACTTATTCCATTCATCATAAAACATTTAGTAATGTAATTTACAACTTTATGGTCCATTTAATATGTAAACTCATCAATATTTAATGAAAATTATTTAATATGGTCACAATGAATCTCTCTTCTAGCAGTTCTGTAAGTCTTTGAATATTTAGTAAAAGTTTTTATAATCTTTAGTCTGGACAAACCCATTTTATTATAAGCTAATATATGAATAAATCTAAAGTAAAAATATTTTCACATAAAAATGTAGTGATAATTGCCCAGTGATAAGTAACTCAATCACAAATTAAAAATTTAGTGATTGAGTTGTTCAGGAAAAACCTGAATCGTCTTAACAAGTTTTTGGCAAACATTATCCATACAAAATTTGGATGTTTTCCTCTAATAATCTTTTTTGAGCCCAAAAAGCAAAATCTAGGATTTCGTAATTTTCTACATTTTATGTGCTCCATAAATACCTTTTTCAAATATTTATTCCTAATGCAACTTATTTTTAATGGTAATGTCAAAAGAAAATTTTTTTGTTAAAGTGAATACCAAAATCAACATTTCAGTATTTATGTATTACCAAAATCAACATTTCAGTATTTTAATCCAAATCAAATGATAAAATAACAAAAAAATTTCGTTTTGAACTCCTTTAATGCCAGTATATATTATTTTGGAACCTTAACAACTCAAGAGTATTTCGATTTCTACATGTGACATCTTAACAAATCTAATAAGATTTGCACCCAAATTGTACGATTGTGAATGATATACATGACACTTTTCAATTTAACTTTAGATAAAAATATAGTCTCAAACATTAATGTAATTATTTTTACATTATTGATAAAAGGTAAATTTTACATTTGATTAAAAAGCTTTTTAAAACACGATTTTTGAATTGAAATCTTAATTTGAAATTTTCAAAACATGTAAATTTGTTCGTAAAAAACATAAAAAAGTGGCACCCTGATTATCATTATAAAGTTATTTATGCAGCAAGTTTCAATTCTGTTTAATTTAATTAAATAACTAAAATAATTATTTAATAAAAATTTCAGCATATATAAAATATACTTTGAGCTATATTTGTTATTAGTTCCAGAAATCGGAGTAGGTCTTAACATTTGTTCTAGCCAAGGATCTATTTACCAGGAAAAAGATTTTGAAATTGCAAAATATGTATATATATATATATATGAAAGTATAAAAAATTTTCTTTATAATGGAGAACAAATGAATGGTTCAGTAAAAAATGGTAACATACTTTTTTGAAATATACCTTAGTGTTAATTAATTATGCAATAAATTGAATTATAAATCATAAATATAAATGGTTAAACAAATATGCATACATATACACTAGCTAAAATATAATTATATATACACTAATTAATTACTGTGTTAAATGATAACTTCAATATGGATTTATGAATAATTACATCATACATTACAACCTCAGAATATCAATAACATGTTATTAATAACTAACAGATTCATTTACATTTGATATAAACAAATGACTAGAACTTACAGTTTGTATATACTCATTGCTAACAAAGCGGCCATTCAACTCGGAGCAAACCAATTTGAAGGCACGGTTAAGGTAATAAGCAGGCTTTCTGTTGTAGTAAACTATTTGTCGAAGAACAAGGTCATAATTGTGAATAGTGTCTGCTCCTATACAAAAATAATCAAACAGAAGTTTTACTTAATATGATCATGAGAAAATATCTTTATCATTATTGCTCAATTTTTTAACTTTTTTTAAAAACTAAAAAAATAAATAAAAAAAAAACTCTCTTTAAAATAATTTTGGTTCACTATTTTAAATTTAGGAGTTTAACTGAAGTATACAAAAAATTTATGTATTTTCTTAAAATAATAACGGAAATACATAATAACACTAAAAGAATGCCATCCACCACATGTAATTATGATTTTATTGATGCAGTATATTATTTCAAGAAACAAACTAATCAATGTATACAAAGCTTATTATGTTAAAAACATGTTTATACTTTAACATCATAAATTTTGAAATGATGAAATCTATTTTTTAAGCTTAAATATTAAAGTAAAAAAAAATACATGTAAATTTTTTTTGAAATTTTAAATTTCCTATTTGTTTTGATTTCAATAACTAATTTTTAGTGAAAAATAAAATACTGAGGCATTAGCAGTTTTTAAGTCAAATTTTTAGTGGTAATATTTTTAGTGATGCAGTGAGTATGAGCACTTAAAAAGTATAAGCATTTTACCATAATTTTTAAAATAATAGGATGTGAATGGAAGAAAAATAGAAAGAAACATTACTAATATCAAGATAAAAAGATGAAAAAATATTTGCAAGCACACCAGAAAATATATGTCATTTTCTTACAGATTGAAATTATTTAGATTTTAATTAAAATCAATCTCTAAATTTTATGACTTGTTATATTTTTTCATAAATAATATAGTTTTTTTAATTTTTTTATTAAATTACAATATAGCAGTGAGTAGGTCAAAACTGGTTTCTCTGGTTATCAAAACTGGTTTTACTGGTTAGATTAATCATTTGGTTTGGTAATATATCAGTTAAAGTTTTTAATTTCTGTAATAAAATTGAATAACACATATTTTTATTGATATAAATAAGATACTATAATATTAGTTATAGAAATATTACATTTAACCAGAAGAACCCCTTAAAAATCTTTGCTGTTTGTAGCTTTGTATTTTACCACAGAATAAATGTGAACTTTTAGGGAATATTTAATTTAATTGAATCAGAATTTAGAAATAAATTTCATTTTTAATTCAACAATTTTTAATTGAGAGTTTTTAATTGCATTCAATATTTTTTTTCTTAAAAAAATTCTTAAATACATATTTTGTTTTGCATTCTTCATACATTGAAATTAAACAAAATAACTATGCATAGCATAAAAATTAATAGATACAGTTTCTATTACTAATTAATATATACAATTATAGTCCAAAAATGATTTGTTGTGAGAAAGTGAGAATTAATGAAGCATATATACATTCAGTGATTAAATTCATTGATATAAAATTAAACTGTTTCATACTTACCAAAAATAACCAGACCATCTTTGTTTTCTTTAAAATGAATACTTAGGTGGGCCATAAGGCTAACGGGTAGTTTGAAATACTCATGATCAGGATTGAGGGGAGGGTACACTTGAACAGTGCAGGAATCCAACTTGTGATCTGAAGAGACCAAGCTATTATCCATGCCATTGTGCATTGGCACTTCCTCATCTTGGTCTTGGCTGATTAACACAGAGACAGAGGCAAACAGCTGGATTCCCTGTTTGAAGGCCTCATATTCTCGTGCCAGATTTGGAGTACCATTGATGGTGATGCTTGGAAGCTCTGGTTGCAAGACCATGATGTATGCTTCAACAGATGGCACTTTGACGGTTTTACCTTTAGAACACCTATGAAAATGAAAATTTACATTATTAACTAAAACCAAATTATAATGTTGTAAGAGTACATGTTCAATTGAAAATTGGTCCATTTATAAAAAGGTGGTATTTCTTAAAATGCCTCAAATGCTCTTCAGAAATGATTAAGGAATACAATAGATTTTGAAAATTAAATACTTTTTACAATAAAA
The DNA here is from genome assembly GCA_037975125.1 of Latrodectus hesperus. Classification (NCBI taxonomy): domain Eukaryota; kingdom Metazoa; phylum Arthropoda; class Arachnida; order Araneae; family Theridiidae; genus Latrodectus; species Latrodectus hesperus. The sequence continues at coordinate 108,564,211 of CM075852.1, read as the reverse complement.
AAAGCTATGTATAATTTTTCTTTATTATTTTGCAAAATGAAATAAATAATTTTAAATGCAGTACCAGTACAACATAACCTACTTTCCTCAGAACTCTTCAAATTAGTAACTATTTTTAAAATGTAATTAATATGCATATCAATTACAGCAGTTCTTTGAGGGTTGAAACATAATTAAACACTAGTAGTTTTTCAAGAGAGAGAGCCTGTAGCAGCAAAATAATATTCTGCAAATGACATAAACTTCCTCTAACAATTTTAAATAAAAAAATTAAGTCAAAAATATTTTGTTATTGTTATATAAATTTCAAAATCTAAAAAACTTAAACAATTGAAAAAAAAGTACAGCATTAAAGACCAATAACAGAATGTTCTAACTTTTAATATTTGTGCAATAATCAAAATTTTAGACAAAGTCAAAATCAAACTATACTATGGAAAATAAATCTTTTTGTTGAGTTTTTGGAATTACAATTCAGTAATATTACTATTTAAAGAAAAATAAAATTTGTTTAATTAAAAAATTACAAACAGACATCAACATCTTAATATTTGCACAGGTAAAAGTTTGTTAAAACAGGAGTGCCCTGGTGTACTTTCTTGTACCTAATTCATAGTTGGACTTTACTAATTATGTAGAAGCTGCTAGATGGGAGTCTTTGCAATTTAGAAGCAGAGACCAAGCAGAAGACATTGCAATAGTTAACCTGCAGTCCTCAAAGGTATCATTTACCTCAGACAGCATTGTGACCATGAGATGGATTGTCATGACCATGACTACTTAACATGTCCCAGTCGCCTTTAGTAAACATGGCAAAGCTTTGTTTAAGTTATGATTTGAACTCACAACCTTTCGATAATGAAAACTAAGGCCTAATCAGACAAACCAACAGGTATGTATAAAATAACATAATAGACAAAGGAGAATTATTAATATTGTGCTTAAACATATAGGCATGCACATGCATAAAACAATATTTATATTAACGTACTAATTCAATATATAAAATTAAATAACTAAAAATACATAGTCTTTTAGTAAACTGTTAAATATTAAATAAAGTGTATGCATAATATTACAATATTTATTTTCCAGTTCATTACTTAAGTAAATAAAAATAATGTTGAAAAAAGAATTTACAAACACATAAAACAAGATTTTTTTTCACATTTAAGGCAATAACTTCAAATTAGACCAGATATATAAAGAGAATAATTATGCTTACATAACAGTGGTGCTTATCTGTATACTACGCCGCCCTGGTGTAGGGAATTCCCTGGAATTAACATATCCAACTCTAGATATCAAGTCTTCTAAGTTACTCTTACTGTTTCCTTCAACTGTGACTTCACTTAAATCTGAATTCGTTAATAATTCCTGGGGATAAAAAACAAATAATTTATATGATATTCAATCACTGTAAAGAGAAATATGTAGATCATAAAAAGAAATTACACATTTTTGACAAGAAAATAAAAATCCCACATTTTACAGTTTTTAATTTTTACTTTTTAAGTACTCTAACATAGTCAAAAAAATGCATGATTTTAATGAAAATTAAATATTTTTTGACCAGAAAAAAAGCAGATGCTTTTGTAAAGCTTCCTCAGTTACTATTCCATATGCTATTTTTTGTTTTGAAAAGGAAATTAGAACTTTTTAAATATTTATTACTTTTAACAAACACAATAATAAAATTACTTTCTTATTTGTTATCATATACATTGAAGATTAATGGAATACAATAATCTAAATGTTGGCAAGCTAATGCTCTTATGATGATTTCTTTCATAAAATTTAATTAAAAATCTCCTAATGCATGTTAAATATGCTTTTTAGCATCTTGACTTTGTACACAAGTCTTTAAAAGTGTCCTTAAAAAATATTATCTTAATAAGAAAACAATTTTTAAACAGAAAAATCATGATGCAAATATATTAAAAGCATCAGCATTAGCAAAAGACAATATATGCAATACTTATAGAGCTATAGTTAAATTCATTTACCTGATTATTACTTAAAAGGAATTTTACATTAAATCTTAAATGATATCTTAAAAATAAGTTATAATGTATTCTTTGTATTTCATAACATAAATCATAAAAGTTTTTTAAATTTAATGAAGTTAAAGGTTAAACTCTCACACATCTAATAATCATTTACAAAGGATTTTTCCTTATATTTAATGTTTTATTATTACAGAAATAAATTAATTACTTTTTGTACTTCACAATACAAATCATATTGAAATCTTTTTTCCTGATTTTAGTGAGATGAAATTCACACAATTTATATCTGAATTCAAAATATAACTAACCATTCCAGGCTCCAAAAGATCAGCAGGGGGAACTTCCAGTCCTTCTTTGCATCGATGAAGACAAGCCAACACTTCAGGATTTTCAGTACGGCCTCTCAGCACGGACAAACCAGCAAGGAATCCATGGAAGTTAAATGCCATTTTTTCATCTTTGCCTACAACAAATTAAAAAGCAGGAAAACATTGATTTATTAAACTATACTCCAGAAAACCTTCTTTTAAATTTATTTAAAAGTAATTTTGTAAATTTTATTCCTATATATAAGTCATTACATATGTTAGGAAATAAAAGTTTTATGAAGGGATTATTTGCAAAAGCTCAATAAGTTATAATGAACAAATTTGGAAGTTACAAATTATGTCTAATTAAGAGCATGTCAGATAATTTTTCTTTTTTGAATATTAACAGTTATCAAACATTGCGAAAAAAGTTTCAGGATCCAAGATGGCATATCCACTGGGTGCCTCACAAGACAAAGAGCCATCGTTTCTGCCTCTTCTAGTACTGAAAAGGAGCCGACCAATGGCTGAGTGGTTAACGTTCCTGACTCTTGAGCTGTGGGTCCCGGGTTTGAATCCCGGTTCGGGCATGGATGTTACTATCTCTCTGTGTTTCTCTGTCCTTTCTTGTGTATTGATGTATGAATGTGGCCCGCCCTATAAACGGGTCTGTGGTGGTATGACGCGGGTAATGCTACTCGCCTACGTGACTTAGTTCACAGGTGCCCGCTGGGTAACGACAAATGAGTAGCAGTTTCCGGCCTTGTTGTGGCGAAGGGTTAGTCACCCAAGTGCCCGCCGTTATTTAAAAAAAAAGTACTGAAAAGGTGGTAAATGGATTCTAATAGCTAGGCATTATAATAATGTTATTCCATAAAACAAATTATTGTTAATAATATTTATATAATAAATAGCTATCATTACTGGAACAATTATCATCAGTGTTTCATTTTTTATGATTATTATTCTTAAATCATAATTATCATATCATAGAAAATGTAATAAACAGTTGGATAGAGAAAATGCAAATAATGCACATACTTTTAAATAATTGATTAATATGGAATGCAAAATAAAGTAGAAAATTACAATTGGTCATTCATATCTTTTGCCTTTCATTATAAAACAAGCAATGTTTGGAAGAGAATGCAGAACACAGCAAATACAAACTATGATCATTTAAAATATGTAGTAACTATACTAAACACTTAAGAAAAGATATCATAAGATATCCTAAAAAATAATTTTATAGTTGGGATTTTTAATACATATTAGGGATAATTCAACCATGGATAACATGAATTCCAAAGCATTACAAATATTGATATAAAAACACATGTTAGTAGTAACTTTATTTCTGGAGTAGAATGCAGAAGAGATAAACACAAGAGTTTTCTTTTAAATTATGAGCTAAAAAAATGTTTTGACATCAAGGGAAAAGAGGAGATTGACCTGACATTACAACTTATTAACAAATAAGTTTTACACTGCTAATGTCAATGTGAATGAATTAAGTGTGCAGTACCTACCTTTTTTCTCAAAATGCTGATACATAACCAAAACTTATTTAACAAAGTAAAAACTGAAGGTATTGCTTGTAATAAATAGAATTTACATAATATGATGTGTAAATTTTTATACAATATTAATTTTTTAAAATTTTATTATTAATTAATGTTCAGAATTTCTTTTGGAAAGGAATGATTATTGTAGTTATATATAATCCTCAGAATTGATTACACATCCTATTAAATATTGTTTTATCATCTACACAAATTTCATATTAAATGTTTTAAATTAGCTATATTTAATACACACAAATTTTTTCCAACAATTTTGTTGAATTTTACATTTTCTCTCTGCAACTTCAATGTGTCCTCTTCATATCTTTTATCTTTTCATTAAAATATAGCCTTTTGTTTGCTTGTCATGGGGTATTTAGGTGAATATTAATTAAAGTGCCATTGAATAAAAATTCAATGCAGCAACTGCACAAATCAACATATTATGAATTTAATAAGATAATTTACCTTGCCAACATGCACCTACAACAAAAGTTGTATTGATATCTTTTGCAGGATGTAAAGGCCAATCATCTACAATATCAGGATTATTTGTCTGTATTTTGAATTGTTGCCCATCAACATATAGAGTTGCCTATGAAAATAAGAAACACAACATTATAAATAAACATTTATAATTATCAATCTAGGAGTATATATGTATATTCACATACACAGACAATAGTATAAATATAAAAATCTTAAGCAAAAAAGTGAATTTAAAGATTACTTATAAATTAAATTACCCTAAATGTTTAACTCTTTTTTATAATTCAGGCTTATTAGTACTAAAAAAATTACAAAAAAATATTTATTAGCACGTGATAAATTTTTTATTACGTTACAAGTTCTAAAATTTGCTTATTATTTTTTAATAAGTTTTTAACAATATTTTCTCAAAAATAATTTAACTAAATGCTACAAAATAAAGGGAAATATTTTGTTCTTCTAAAGTACTGTGTTCTACAACAATACAATAACAACAGACATAAATTTTATCATGATCTACATTTATAAAATTTTATCTTACTAATCAAATTAAGGGAAAAAAATGTGTTTCTATTCACTCTATCTAAAGTTTCTTATTATCATGTCTTAATTATTATTTCCTTGAAATTTTATGCTAAAAAAGAAATCACAAAACTCAATACTTTAGACCACAGAAATAAATAGATTTTTTTATCACAGAGAATACAGGAATCTACACAAGGGATGTTTTTGAATTAAAAATATAGTTATATCATTAGAATGGACACAAAAAATATGTAGCCATATGATTTTAAAAAAATTACATTAAATATGTTAAATCTTCAACTATATTGAAGAATAAAAAAGAAAAGCTTTTTTCATTAAAAATTTATTCTATTTATTGTTTTTTTATACAGCTTTAACATTGCTTGGCTAAAATTGGACTAAATGAAATCTTTAAATCAAAAACTAAAGAAATTTAAAAGAAACAAGTACTACAAAATTTAGTATCATATATTTCCAATACTTGAAAACAATTATTGAACTATGATATGTTTTAATCTAACATTATTGAAATATAATATTTTAATCTATATACAGAATTTATATAACTTAAGAATTTTAACAGAATTTATATAAATATCTTACAAATACATTTTTTTGAATTTGCAAAATTTATACAATGGAAGAAAGGCATTTTAGATAAAAATATTTACTACAAGAAAGTATGTGTACACATATTTTTTTTATTTAATATAAAGGAAAAGAAAAGGTGCATATACAAAAGATTAAGAAACAAGAATTTCAAGTGATTTTTCTCATTTCCTATTAAGAATTTTAGGATATAGCCTCCATACATATTAAGCAAAATCAATATTTTTAATATTTAGATTGATTTAAATGCATTATTTATGCATTATAATTAAGAAACTAATGTAATAATGCAAAAGATCAAATCATTAATCATTAAGAAACTAATGTAATAATGCAAAAGAATTAAATTATTAAAACGAATAATTTCTCTAATTATGAGATTTTTAAGTGACAATTTTCATTACCTCAGGAAAATTAACGCTAACAGCATAGTGATGCCATTGATTATCACAAACTTCAGGCATTTTCCAACGCCATTCAGCTGGTCTGAATACACTTGGCCTCTCCTGATAGAATTCTCGTCTAAGGAGTAATATAAGTCTGCAATTCCTTACAAATACTGAGTAATGATGGCGATTCATTTCTAATAAAAGATAAGAAATATATAACTACCAGAAAACAATCCTAATTACATAAAATTATAGTCTTAAAAAGGCCAATATTGATAATTATGAAAAATAGCATTGGATAAGTAATATGGCTTTCTTCAATTTAAATTATACATAGAGTTAGTTTTGTTAGTCTAATGTATTTTAAAACATCACTTCTCAAATTTTAAAGAAAATAGTAGAGAATTAGGAAAGAAAGTTACAGTAATGTAGCATGTTAAAAAGAAAGTATATAAGTAACTGAAATATAAGTTTTTAATAAAATAAAAAGAATCTGAATTTGTAAAATATTTAGATTTAATGCAAAGTATATAAAACTGACTCATTACATATGAAACTACTTTTATTCAACTAGATGTTAGAGATAGTAAATAAAAAGTGGTATGTCTAGAATAAATAGATGAATTTAAAGCACTTTTATAAGAAAAATCCACATATTCTGCAAAGAAAATCATATAATTATAAACCATTAAAATTTACATAATATTTTAAAAGTTTGGAAATTAGATCAGTGCATCAAGGTAAAATTAAATAAAATTATTATTGAATCAGATGTTGGATAAAGTTAATAAATTGTGGTAAGACTTAAAATTTAATAGACAAATTAAAAATGTTTATGGGAAAAAAATTGTATATTTTGCAAAGAAAGAAAAAAAACAAAATGGAGAATAAGAGAAGAGGAAATGGTAGTTTTAAATTAACAGACACCACTAGGAAACAGATCAGAACTAGCTTTAAAAATTTGTAAAATCAATATAGCATGAATTTTAGAACAGGAAGAGATCAGGAATAATACAATTTGAGCAAATTAAAACAAAATTCATTAGGCACTTTTTGATGTTCCACCTAAGCAACATAGTGATCGTTGATAACCTAAGTTGAAAATAATGTCATGCTTAAGTTTTTTTAGTTTATATTTACTTATAACACAATTTTCAGGATTAGAGCAACACTTAGTAGCAATCACTTACTGTGATCATCAGCATTGCAAATGATATGTTCTTTCATGTGAGTGTCATTATGGTCAGGATATGGCTCATGCTTCATCCAAAAAGCAATAGTAAAGTTGTCAGTCAAATTGTGATTCATTGTGCTTTCAGGGATGACAACTGCATTGGATGTGCCATCAAATTCATAAATCTGGTCACTCTCGTGCCCGTCATCAGTAGGCAGGCCTCTTGTCCACTCGGCACCAATACCAGGACTAGGCAGAAGGTCAATACTGTCTGAACTGGCACCTAATAAGGAGAGAGAAAAATATCAAAACAAAGAATATGTGGAAAGCTTTGACAGGAATAACTGAAATCAGATAGATCTGAGATATGCCTATGATTTTATCATGAGATTCTTACGATTTTTCATAAAAACATTATTAATAAGAAAAATTGCATATAATGGAGAATAAATGTTTCTTTGATAATTTCTATAAACAAAATTAATAAATTACTTTTAAATTTTAGTAGACAAAATACACTAGGCATATATAATTTGTTTATTATTTATTTAACTATGCTAAAATTATGACAGTTAAAAAATATTAGAAATAAATTTTTAAATTAGAAATAATAATATATTAGAAATCAATTACATTTTGCTTTCCACAAAGGAAAGCTAAACTCCTCTATTGAAAACAAAATGTAGTAGACTTTATGTCAAATTTAATTAGAAATGAAGCTGTTAATTGGTTTGATAAAAATACAAAAATTCTAAAATATTTTCTTTATTTACACAAGTATTTTAACAATCATACAATCCTGTTTACAGTAATAATTGAGTATACACAAATTATATTATGATAAATTTATTAATTTTTTGATAGTTAACTTTATTTGATAGTGGATAGTAAAATCTCAGTAATATATTTTAAAAGAGAAAAATAATGCTTAGATTATAAACATTAATATAATATAAGAAATGTATGATTCTGTGAATGTTAATTATTTCCAATCATAAAATAATTTTTCTAAAATGGTTAAAAAACACAAAATCACAATAAAAGATTGCCTTAAAAATTTTATGACCATAGACCTGATGCAACTAATGAGCCATTGCAACTGCAAGTGTCCAGAAAAATGATGCAATAGATGAATAAATAATAGACAAGTTTAATAGTTTTGTCAGAGAGTACGGTGGCCTGATTTAATAGGGCATTCGTTCATGTTATTAGAAGATGGTAGATTTGAATCCTGACCCAAGTAATGATTCATCATGTTCGCTAATGGCAGCTGGGGACATTAAATAGGTTGTGGTCACAATGTCCTCCATGTGAAATGATACCTCGGGATTGGTAGACCACACAAATCTGGGGATATTCTACTTAATTCCTGCTTCTAAATTACAAATATCCAAACATTTTCAGAGCCATGATAGTATACCCACGATATCAAATGCCATCATTCTGTCCTATTAAGATTAAAAAAGATTAAAATCCTAAGAAAAAGATTAAAATCCTAATAGCCAGGTGTTATAAAAAAATAATTTAGTCACTTTAGTCATATCAAAAATTTCAAAGTTTATGCAAATATTATTCAATATCTCACATCTATAAAACATTAAACCCTTTATCAATTCAAAAATTAAAATCCCTTAACTAATAAGAGAACATTTTCTTTTTAGTTGACTTTTTAAACTAGGACCCTGAAAAAGTGAAGTGATTATTTTAAGGGATCAATCAACAGCAAAATTTAAACAACATTTCCATGACTTTTAAAAATCATTTATGTTATAATATAAATTAAAATACTATAATTTTGTTCAAAAGTCAAAAATTTTACTGTTTAGGTATATAATGAAGCATAGCATAGCTTAAGGTTTTATGTTTGGAACATAAATTTTTTGTTCTCTAAAGTTTTAGATGTTCTGATTTTAAGAAACATTGGAAAAATGTGGCATGCATGTAAAAAAAAAAGACAACGAATATGACTAGATGCAATATTTACGATGTTATGGATATTTTAAATTGGAATCTGCAACTTTTCTCTTTATAAAGAATCTGAAGTAATCATTCAAAAAAGGGGAATAGTTGATAATAATAATCCAAAGATTGGAAGCGAAGCGACGCATTTTTTGATTCGGAAGATCTGCAAGCGATAATTTTAAAAAAGAAAAGCACGAAATCTGGCAGAGGAGCGAGAATCCGTGGTCTCAGTATGGAAGATCGATCGATGCAAGGACAGACAGGTACTACGAAGAGGCTCTTCCGTAGCAGCGGCCTCAAGGTCAAATCATCTACCTGCTCGCCTTAGCAACGGAAAACATCAGTCTCTGACGAAAAAGAAAAAGTCGATATTTCCCTTCTTCTCCTTTCATTTTGGAAAGCACGCCCTCCTATACAACGAAAAAAGGGATTTTTTTCCCCTTTTAAATTCCATAAATGACTGCTCTCTCGCATTCCAGATTCTCTCAGAATTCGGAACTCGAAGAACGTTTGAATTCTTACATTATCTATCGAAAGAGTAGACGTTCCATTTGAATGGGATAGAATTCCACAGATATAAATGATTTTAATCTATAACTATATGCCTTTTAAAAAAATATGAAATAAATAATGATTATTTTTCTTCTCCAAAAACAAAACTGTTAGTAATAAACATAAATGCGTTTAAATTATTTAGTAGACGAAATATACATACATACACATACATACATACACACACACACACACACACACACATACATACACACACATATACATATATATATATATATATATATATATATATATATATATATATATATATATATATATATATCATACTATACATTGTTCATTAATATAATTCAGACCACATTGAAAAAATTTAAATGCAAAATGCTTATTTTTTTCTATAATTAGTTTTACTTAATAATCACTCTCCCATTTTATAATATATTCTTGTTTTCCAATACTTTTAAACTTTTCAAATTACAAGAAAAAAAAATGGGAGGTGAAAGAAATTGTGGTAAAAAAAAAATAATAACGAGCTAAGTTTATACTATGTTATTTTGCTTGTAAAAGATAAGATTTCATATTCCTGACATTAATTTTACCAGTTGAATTTAAGGGCAAAATAAAAGAAAAATTGTTAAAATTTGGAAAATACAACAGTAGTTTTATAAAATACATTTATTAAGACACCTGGCACCACCCAGCCTGTCTAGTGGTCAAAGTGCCTGACTGCGGATAGGGAGGTTCTGGGTTCGAATCCCAGTTCGGGCATGGATGTACTTTCTCTCTCTATCTATCCTGTCTTTGTCCTTTCCTTGTATGAATGATGTGTGAATGGTTGCCTACCCTATTAATGGGTCCCTATGGAATGTGTGTCCCGAGGAATTCGGATTCCACAACAAAAAGGGGTTCGGTTGAAAAAGTGGAGCAGTGCACTTCATAATGCCAGCCTAGCTGGCCCAAGAAAACAACAAGAAGACATCTGGCACCATCTGCGAATTTTGCAGCGAGTTAAGAAATAAGATAAATTTCGGTCGATGTTACACAACATTTATTTGGACACAACATCAATTTCTAATTTGATTTATTCTGGAAAAATGAAGCGACACGTGCAATCATTCCAAATATTATGGAAACAATATTCGAAGATACATGAGATCAGACATTTGATGGGAATGAACTGTGGTGCAGAAAGGAATTTCAATCCTCCCCATATGTAAGAACATAGAAGGGTTGAAATCCGACAAATAAACCCCTTTGCTGTCTAAAATTTCTTTCGAGGGTTTTTCGAATATAGACTCACGTGTAGCATGTGCGGTGGAAATATAAGATGATGAAAGTGTTGATAAAATAAGGATTGAGAATGAAATAGAGCTTTCAGATATTGAACAAGAAAATGCAATTTTAAACAGAAAAAGATAAATGATTACTTTGCTTGACTTTCATCAAAAAAGTTGTTGTTGTTTTACTAATGACACTTGGACAAGCCAAGCTCGCTATGCCTTGGCTATGCGGATATAAGTCAATTGGGAACGTCTTTCATTTAATCAGAACACCATGAAGGTGAAAGTACGACTTTGCTCTACACACATGCCATAGGGACCCGTTTATAGGGTAGGCAACCATTCACACCTCATTCATACAAGGAAAGGACAAAGACAGGATAGATAGAGAGAGAAAGTATATCCATGCCCGAACCGGGATTCGAACCCAGGGCCTCCTTATCTGCAGTCAGACACGCTGACCACTAGACAAGTTGGGCGGCATAAAAAAAGTGAAAATAAGTATTGCTTTTAATTATGAATCTTATTTTCCTGTATTTTTCTAATAGCACAGTCTAAATAATTTTTTTCTATAATAGCACTTTATTAATAATAAAAAATTTAATTTAGTATAAAAAAAACAGAACTTACTAATCTAATACATTTATTTTCTATTTTACGAACAATTCTCACCTGTCCTTACGAGTTCGTAAAAACGAGCATTTACAGTATCGTCTGAATTATATTCGGCTAAGCATATCATTTTTATTTTACAACACTGCACCACAAAGCACAAGATCCACATCAGGACCTCCCGATTAAAAGTCCTTCAAAACCCTGATTCCATTTCCGGCAACCTGCCTCGAAGGATTACCAGAATACATTTTCCAAGTAGACAACAAAGGGACCGTTTAACAGGATTAAATAATTGAGAAATTGTGCACACGCAGAAATATATCGCGGTGGATTGTGTTTGGTGCACAGAAAGTCATTAAAACCGCCCGAACTGTTTCCTAGACCCCTCAGTAATTTATCGTTTTATCAAGATTTAGAACAGGAGCAGAAGATTAATCAGAACAAAACTTCGGGTTTCGGCCGATGATTTATGGCGCAGACGATTTCCAGGGAAGGTGCAAGCCATCCCATTATTCTACATTAATTGGGGGATCTGCTTTGTTCAGGAAGGAATAATGTTTCCCCTCAATAGGAATTCAGAATGAGTGTTCTGTTGGTGATACTAAATGAAGACGCATGTAGCTGAAGCCACTGCTTATGATAGATAATTATTAGTGCACCGTCATACACCAGACAGTGTAACCTACGACAGCTGTTTGATGACGATATGACAAGCTTAAATTTAATTCTGGATGTATATATATTACAGTAGAACTCTAATTATCCGAATCAATTGGGACCTGACTCCCTTCGGATAGTCAAAAACTTGGATAAGTGAATATTTTGGAACTTGGATAAGTGAATATGAAAAAAAGGATCCGTTTTAATTAATTACTTAGCGTTGGAGATGTGGGAAAAACTAAATATTTTTAAACAAAAAGAATTTAATAAAAAGGCTACATTTTTACATTTTAAGGTACTTACAAATAATGTACATTAATACGGTATGTATGTATAGTGCTGTAAATGAAAGTAATTGTTTGCTGAACATCTTGGTGAAAGTAAGTCGGATAGTTAAATTCTTACGAAAAAAAGGGTCTATTTTAATTAACTATTGTATCCGAAAACAGGAGAAAAAAACTACATATCTTTAAAGAAAAATAGGTTTTAATCAATTAAATGAAAATCTCCTACAGTTTTACATATTAATGTACTTATAAGTGTTGCACATTTACAGTATCCCTGTACAACGCTGTAAATGATTGCTTGCTTAACATATCGGTTAGAATAAATCGTTTCGTAGCCTTCATCCGTTTTCGGGCAGTCAAGTCGCGAATCCACTTGACAGCGAGAATTTGACGGTGGTCATACTCGGACTGACGCTCCATCCACTTCAAAGCAATTTCTATGTTGGTAAATGGCATCATTAGCTGGTGATCCCCAGTTTGCATCAACTTGGACATCAAAGTCATCTTTCTCGACACTGTCAATAAATTGACCATCATTTGCACTGTGAAATACAGTTGTCTGTGACTCATAATCCATCCTCTATCTTCAGCACTAACTTCTGAAAACATCTAGGAATTTTCAAAAGAATGTTTCCGTATTCTTCAAGTGGCAACGTCATTCTTATCTATGTTCTTCCTTTTTCTCGTTTTCCATCTCTTCTGCAGTTTAATTTATTTTACTGAAACCCTGAAAGCTATTTGGATGAACGGAGTTCAGATAATTGGAGTTCTACTGGATACGTACACGCACTTGTTTTACAAAAAAATAGTTTCCGATTTGAATGAGTTATTTCATAATTGCTGTATTTTTGTTGTTAAGCGACCTAGATAAAAGTTGAGTTAAGAAAGTTTCAGATCAGTAGATATAAGAGACATAGGCAAAACTTACAACTGAAACGATTCAGCACAACAAAATTTACGAAAATAGATGGGAAATAAACGGACAAGCAACATTTTTATCGTAAGAGTCTATATGAACTGACATCTAGGCTTGGGATTGTTGTGACATTCGTTCACTTCAAAAGACTATGCGGAAAATATTGAATGTTGACGTAACTATCGAATACGTTCAATAAAGAATGGATATATGTATGAACAGATAGTTTATGATGAGTAATTAAAACGAAACGTTATAAAAAAGACAGTGAATTGGGTTGATTTTGCTTTATGTGACAAAAATTAATGTAGGAATCACACTCCTGTAAGTTTAGATGTTTACCTGAGCATTTTTATATCTTTGGTAACTGTAACAAAGACATTGTTTCTAGTGGGTGGATTTAAGTGCAAATAAGTATAGAAAAATAAATATATTATATCTGGTAAAGCAGTGGTATGTTGCCGAAATATGAATAAAATTTACATGAAAGGCATACAAAGAATCAGGACCATTCAGCTTTTGAACGGAAATTTTTTATTGCCTTTTACATAAATGAGAAATAACAGAATTCCCAAAAACACATCTGCAATTTTGCGCATTAAAGTTTGAAATTGTTAATATTGTCACTGATGGTCATTATGTAAGAAAATTTGTAATTCGATTAACTTCTTAAAATTTAAAATGAGGCCAATTACAAAAAAAAAAAAAAAAAAAAAAAAAAAAAAAGAATAATGGGGAATTTATTTTAAATTGTTTGGCAGGAAAATCTTACAAAAGACACAAAAATCTCCGCAACACAAACCCATTTAATACAAATTGTAATAAACAGCACAAGCCAAAAAAATATATAAAATATACGGTATTGTCTCCACACGAATACTTGTGATAGATGCTAGGGCGCGTCTTGGGTGGCATGGCAAAACTGCTCCCTCTGGGAGGCAGGGTGGCAACGGGAACCGCCCTTCCAGCCCCAGCTTTTTCATCAGAGAAAAAAACATGACGCCCGCAATTTCATAAGAGCAACCACTTTATCCTTTATTGCTCACTGCTTTCGGCAATCAGGGTTCTTTCCACGCAACCGTCTTTCATCTTTCGTCGCGTGCGATCATGGGGCGATTTTTTGTTTTTTATAATCTGCAATGTTTTGAGGGTAAAATATAGCACCCGTGAGGCAATCAACGATTTTTTTTAGAATTATTTTTTTTTAAAAATACAATGAAAAAGATGAATGGAATTTCAAGAACAGTTGGAACGAATACTGAATATTTTTTTTTTGATTGCAATAAATTGTTTGTGGCTTGGTTAGTTGTTCTACAAAGTACTTTTTGCATCTAGAAATTGGATTCTGAAATAAAACATTTCCTGAAAGGTAAACGGTTAATGGTTTATCACAATGGCCATTTTTTGTTACCCCTGTCCATATGAAGACTGTTTTTTCTCGAACTTTTACAGTTTAAAGTGGCCTCTGAACCACTAGCAACATTTCACGATTTAAATGAGAATCGAACTTAAGAGCTGCCAATTAGAGTGTTGCATATATCATTGAAAGCTCTATCCAATTACAAATGTTTATACCATGTAAATTCAACAAATATTAAAATAAAACATTTTTACTAAAAAAATGTTATGTAATGTAATATTACATAAATTAAACGTAACATGGTTTGTTCTCTAACTACAAGAAATTTTGTACTGAGGTTTCCAGTTATGCATATTTACAATAAGTAGCTACAATTATTCGTGCAAGTTACGTCATAAAGTATTGGGTTGTTCGGAAAGTAATTTCGTTTTTCGCAACTGGATCAGTTTTTTGCTTGTAAAAACCAACCATTTTGAGAATGTGGATTCATGGTACTACCAAAAAGAAGACAACAGTCATTGCACTAGAATAGACAATATAAAATTCAATTGAAATTTTCATTCGCTATTCGTTTTTCATTTTTATAAAAAACGAAATAACTTTCCGAACAACCAAATATTTTTATGAAAATCGGAAATACAAAATCGAAAACCTATTTTACAACAAATTCAGAATATTTTTGATCAGGAAATCGATAAAAAATTTCCATGTTTAAAAGCAGAGTGAGCACGGAAAATAGGAAATCTTAATTTCTGTTTTCAATGTAATTACCAATTAACAAATTAAATTTTCATCTAAATCTATAAAGAATCACCTGTATTAAAATATTCCATTAATAAATTCTAATATATTAGTTGCGGAAATATGAAAAAAGTATTATTTTATGACACTGATATTAATGATTACGCTTTCAAATGGACGATGTAATTGATTTCACAAAGGAGACGATGTTAAACGCAAGAAATAATTCATTATGTTTTATGGCAACTTTTTTTATGCTAAAATTGATCGAAATCAAATGGAGGAATATGAGTTTAAGCGAATTTTTTTACTGAAAGAAAAGTAAATTATTTTATATTTTAGAATAAAGCGAAAGAAATAAAAATTTCATTAATTACAGATTTAGAATGGCATGCTAAATTTTTCCTATTAAAAAAACTTGGACCATTTTTTATATATAGATTCTGAAATAAAAATAATTTTATTTATAAATGAAATCATGTTATGTGTATGACTAATATTTAAAAAAAAAAAGATACCATTTCAGATGTATACCACACTAAACGAAATTAAAATTATATATTTATTTATAAGAAATGCACATTATTTATTCTATTACTCCAAATATATTTCAGTAAGCCATAATTTCTGTTTCAAACAAACACAAAGAGCTCCATCTTAGAATTTTTATTACCCTTTTTTTCCATGAGGTTAGAAACGACAAAACACAGCGAATCGGAAATTAACTATTAATTACAAGCAAGTATTCTTAATTTGTTACAAGTGATTATTTTAATCTATTATTCTTATCACGGCCAACACAAGTTTGCTTTTAAGGAAACATCTGTGCCTTGCAACTTAATAACTGAATTTTTCGTTCTTTTTTCCAGCCCTAAACTGAGCCAAGTAATTCCGACAACAAAAGGAAACGACAAAATAATTCTAAAAAAACAACAACAATAAATTCCGATACAGTTCTTACACGACATTGATAGGATCATAATGGGTGCATAATCAGAAGCCGAGTTTCTGAGAGTAATTAAGAGTAGTTGAAGCGTGGAACTCCCACTTTTGGCGAAGTTTTAGAAAAAGAATCGCCATCAGATTTCACCCGACAGACCGGAACAAACGCAGAACTTCATCGATTCTTCTTCTCGAACAAGAGCGCCGTTAATCAATCTCAACGAGCTTCTGCTGTTACGGCTGCCAAGATTTTAATTTTGGCCACTTTCCTTTTTTTTTTTTTTTATTCATCCCGGCGAAAAATTTCACGCATCGGTCGTGTTTTCTTTTCCTCTATCCGTCGATATTGGAAATTCTCTTCTAATAGAAGTTGCCATCAAATTAGTTGAGCAGAAGTAAAATTCACCAGTTTTTTTTTTTATTTTATTTTAAAGACACTTTTAATCAGAATCTGGAAAGGCACAAATTGCATTATGCTTCTAGTAAATTTTTTGGCACGTATTACGTTAAAAAAAAAAAAAAAAAAAAAAAAAAAAAAAACCGCAAAGATTAAAAGAACAGTTTTCTTTTTCGTTTGCTTCCAAACCAATATTATCAAGAAATCATAGATGTCAAAAATTTCTAAAATAAAATAAAAAATAATTGTAATAATATTGATATTTATAAAGAAATAAGATAAATTCGTTTTTATTTAGTTTAATTGTGGTAAAATTCTCCTATGTTTATCACCCATTTTTTGTTAGAAAAAAATATTTATTTATTATTATTTATTATAGAATCTAAGTACTCATTTTATAGTGTTATTAAATAAAATCATTCTAACACATTTCTACTTACAAAATTAGTTAAAGTATTTGTAAAATTATTTTCTTCTAATTTCGCTATTGTAAATAAGAGCCAAAGATTGATAAGAAAGTAATTTTTGGCGAGATATTTTAATGAAAATATTTTTCAGCATCTCGTAAGAGCCCTTGCTTTCGCGAGTTGTGGCTTCTAGTGGTAGAAAAAAGTAACAAGCTTTTGGCGAAAAATTGAGAGTTAAATGATATTATTTTGCTTACTTTGTTTAAAACACTATTTTGTATCCAGAAATGAAGTCGTACACACAGGTTAAATGAATAAAAAAATTAAATGAAGAAACATCGAACAATATGAGGAACGTTTGAAAACTGCCTTTAGTTACACTGTTATCACATGCTGAACTTTATTCACCCCCGTTCCAATGTGATCGGCGGCGTATGGGGAAAACTAAAAACACGTTTCAAAAATCGAATAAATAAAAGTAAATACCATTTGGGGGAGAAGGGAGAGAAAAGAAACTTTTTCCATACTCATGAAGTGAGTAGAGATCTAAATTCAAATCCAGATTTTTTTAAAAATTGGGATAAGAGACTTTGCCGGAGAAATAAGTAGCTGGAAATTATATTTTGAACGCATGTATATATTTTATTAATAAATACAGTGTAATAATGACACTTTATCCATTTAAAATAAAAAAAAACAATTAACTACTTCTAATGGTTTAGCTATTAAATAAAATACAATTTTTTTTCGCTTTGTTATATATCAATTTATTCTTATAAACTAAGCAACGTTTTTTTAATTCTTTTATTAATAAATGAAATAATTTCATAAATATTCATTATTCTCATAAATATTTATGAGCACAAATTCATTAGCTGTAATGCTTTGGCTAGAATAATTCATTACGAAATTAAATCATAAATGAACAGCACGATTTACGTAAAAAATGTAATATAAAAATAAATTCATAAAAATTTTTTAATTTCAGTTTTGCATACAATAAAAGAAGGTTGTTTTGACTCTATTATAAGTCGGCAATGAAATTAAAATTGTTTTTTTTTCTCCATTTGTGTCTGCAAAATTTAAACAATATTTATAATCAGAAAAAAAAATGGCACAACCTAAAATGTTAAGAGAATTTTCTGCAATGCTTTTTTAAAGATTTTATAGGCATTTTAACATAGAAATTAAAAAAAAAGAATAAATATACAAATCAGCAATTTTTTATCAAGTGTTATCAAAATACAATTTTAGGTATTTTGTTAATAATTTCCTCGGATATTGTTTATTTGTAAAATTAATCTCCAGCAAAGTATAAAATTCTCTACGAAAAAGTAAATGAAGCAATTCCCATGAAGAGCTTAACTACGCTGTGAACCAAATTTTAAAATATTTACAATATACGAAGAATAAAACAAACATGTCAATTCTAATTGTAAAAATTCCGCGCAGGGAGTAATATTATAACCTTTTATAAGCATTTGAATATCCATCACAGTTCATGCTTTCTGGAATAACTTTAAAATTGCCATGAAGTGTAAAAAATGTAAAATTTCCATAGCCCCTAACACAGACGGCCGAGCTGGCAGCCGAATGGTTAGCGCTCAAGCCTTCGGTTCAACAGTTCGTGGGTTCGAATCCCACCTTGGGCATGGATGTTTGTAGTGGTTCGGAATCCACATTAAGCCGTAGATCCCGGTCTAATTATCCCTCGTGTGCAAAAATGACTGTTGAGCGACAAGCAAACCAAAAAAACCAAACCTAACACAGACGCTCACGCTGTTGTTGCACCAGAATGCTTCCCTGTATCTATCCCCGAGTTGGATTCTAACAGATAGAAACAAGGATTCTAACAGATAACAGATAGAAGCGGAGTCTTCGTGATTTACAAGCAAGGACCAAGCAGAAGACCTCCAAAACTTGCTTTGTCACCCCAGAGGTATTATTTCACTTGGAAGACAATGCGACCGTGCCCAATTTTAAAGTGACCCAGCCGCCATTAGTGAATTCGACAGATCTTCGGTTAAGCCGGGATTCGAACTCACTACCTTCCGATGATAAGAACGACGTCCTAAGCAACCAGGCCTCCGCGGCTTTACACACACGCAGCAGCCTGACCGCGTTTTCGGAGTGGGAGTGCACAAGATTGATTCCAAACATTATTCAATAACATGAGATGAAAATTGTCGTAGTGGTTGGTCGAGAGTTTTCCTGGTTTCTTCCATTGCAGCACTTGAAACTAAACCATTATTATCTAGGAAAAGTTCTTCTGCAAGGTCATTAGGGGGATGTTAAAATGCCTAACAATACCTTTCAGTCGACAGGTCATTCATTTAGGCAAAGTCAAAACATGTTTTAGAAGTGGGAGGTGGGGGATCAACCATGGGGTTTTCCACTCTGATGTAAGAATTAACTACACCAATGTGAATGGCTGGTTGGTAGGGTTTTATGGAGCAAACTTCAAAAAAGGACAAGCTGCGTCAAAAATTAAATTTTAATAAAGACATATTTTCTGAAAACCCAAACAACGTTAAAAATTTAAATTACAAAAATCAGCGTATGCAGTTTGATTAAAATCTAAATAAATATAAAACTGAAAAAAATTGCAATAAATTTTAAAATATAAAAGTAAAATAAATGGTATAAGCCCTATTGTCATTTTAAAAACGCAAAAAAAGATTTCTGGGGTTATTCCACAAACAAATAAGATTGAGTTAAAATATTAGTTAGATATGTTAACATCTTGACATGAAATTAAAATAAAAAACAGAAAATGTCACGCGTTTACTTCATTTAAAAATAAATGTATACGTGTGCTCGATACGATGGCGAGTCAAACGAACATCAGCACTTCGCAACGGTAAAAACTGATTACCTAGTGGTGCCATCTATCGGAGTTTTAGAGCAAATCGCACTTTCACTTTAGTGGAACTCTGGTTAAAAGAACCTTTAGACTTAATTTCGCATAGCCGTCGACTCGTGAGCTTGGCTTGTCCAAGCGTCATAAATAGCAACAGCAACCACAAAATTGATAACGAGGTGACACATGCAAAGGTGGTATGCAGTTTGTTGCCGACCTGTAAGCTCTATGATTCTATAATAAGTGATTCTCGATGATAAACATTTGAACAAAAAATTTTAATGCCCATTATTTAATAAGACTCTACGTCATTTCTAAAATGTTAAAGGGCATCTTGGTAAGAAGTCTTACAAAGAGGAAATTAACGAAATAGATTATTTGTACATTGAAACAGGGTAGTGTAAATAAATCGAAGCTACATTACAAAAATCCATAAGCTAGTGATGAATAAAAGAATGAAACGCGAAGAGAATAAAGAAGCCATTAATGCCCATGCATGCAAACCATATGACTTATTTCGCACTTATCGACAGCTAGTCATTCCAATTATTTGTTATGGAAGAAGGCCGTTGCTAAGCAACAAAGTAAAGTTTTTGTTAAATAAACACCATTTGAAACATTTTTGATCATTGGCAGAATATAAAAAACGAATTAACTCATTAAACTTTAACCGTAACTGTATAATAGTTTTGTTATTCATGGAAAGACTCAGCCTTTTACCGGATGAATTGAAAGAAAAACGACATTTAAATCTGCACAATATGATATATTATTCACGCAGTTTAATGTCGTAAAGACAGGTGATAAAAATAAAATAATCTAAAAATATCAATAAAAGAATTTTTTTTTATGTTAGTGTCATAAGTAAGGTATTAGTCTTAAGATTTAAAACAGATTGTTTACGAATATTGCAATTATTAACAGCAAATTCTAATAGTGAATGAAATTTTGCGTTCGTAAATATATTTGTCAGGTAATTAAAAAAGTTTGGTCGCTGTGTGACATAAAAATTCCAAATCTACAGGGTTATCTTTTTTAAAGTGACAGTGTTTGGAGTGTCCTGTAGCGCGATCTAATTGCCGAAATGACACCAAACTTGGTATTGAGACTAATCAAAACTTGGGAAAAAAGATTCCGTAAAATAATAATAATAATTAGTTACAAAAGTCGCCTATAGGGCATTTTGTGGCGACGTTGTAGTTTACAATAACGAGAATTAGCATAAAACATGGGTATCAATGAAAAATGAAAATATTGTTCGATGACAGTGCCAGTAATAAAGGCTATAAAAGCAAGTAGTAGACAGCTCTCACAAGTAATCTCAGCTGAATTAAACGAGCTCCATTGGCCATGCCTCTCACGTTAAAGTTTCTGTTGGTGGAGCATCAAATTTGTCTATTCTAAAGGACAACATAACAAAGACAGTGAGGGATATTCTTCGTGATATGTTATGTACGGCTGTGGAGAACGTTGTGCACAGAATGCACGGTGTTATTTCTGAGAACGGTGCTCACATGGAATGTGGTCTAATTTCTCACCGGGGAAGTTAATGTCGTAAATAAACATTAATAATTTTACTGTACGATTGTATGTGTTAGTAATTTTCTTTTCTCACATTTTACACATTGTAAAGCGCCACAAAATGCACTAGCGGTGAGTTTTGGAACTAAAATTTTTTTTACGTAGTCCTTTTCCCCATGTTTTGATTAGTCTAAATACCAAGTTTGGTGCCATTTTGGCAGTTAGATCGCGCTACAGGGCGTTCCAAACACTGTCACTTTAAAAAAGATCACCCTGTACATCACGGTCTTTATAAGCAAAAGAAAGATCCTCTTCGGTTTTGATCTCCTCAGCATAACGGACCGTCTCGTTATCATGTGATTGTCCTGCGCAAGTAACAAGTGATAATCACCCGGTAAATGTCTAGAGAATAAGGAGGATCAGGAAGAAATTCCCATTCTGAGGTAGTATCGGCATTCAGAGTTACATTTCCGGTGTGGGGTCTTGTGTTGCCCTGGAAAAACATAACCTTTTTCCAGTTTCTTAATGCTGGCTGTTTCTGACGCAAAGACTCGTACACACGTTTCAATTGTTACACGTAGTAGGACACATTAATGATGTGGACAAGATGCTATCTCGTTAATCGCGTCTGTCTGCGACAACCAATGAGAACGCTTGTGGCTGGTGTACTGGACACACTTTTCATCATACGTCAGCGGACAATCCATAAATGGTTCGTTTTCCTGGCGGGAAAGAAGTGAACTGATGAATAACCTTTGAATATATTGCATTAAAAAAACTCGCGAGATAGCTATTTGCTTAGTCCATTTGGTGAAAGTGAGCACGAATGGATTCATGTGATACGTGGAACTTAATTGCAAGTTCCTGACACGTTTGAGAAGTGCCTTCTTCAAATCATCATTGTTGTGCGCAGCCTATGATGGTGCACCTTCCAACGATTCATCAACGGAGCAGAATTGAAGAAGCCACCTTTGTGTGGTACTGCATCGTCTCGGAATTCTGTGTATATTTTTCAGCATGCCTCAGCAGAGTTTGTGGCCAATTTATACGCATATAACAAACATGCTCTAATGACGTCCTTGTTGACTGTCATTACTAAAACTCTTTTCAAATTCCTCGTGAGCAAGTCCTATATATCATCAGTCTGAAAATAGCCGAAGGTAGCTTTATGCTAATTAATGAGTGCACATAGCGGCATTTGCAATATGCCTTACCTAAAAGCGACAGAATTTTTTTGATTACTTGATAGCTTGAGACGAGAGAATTCTTTTTCTCTTGGTCGAAAAATCGCTTTAACTTGTTGTTGTTGGCTTATCCTCTTTAAAGATCTGGCATTTGTCTGATCAACTCCATTAAATTGTTGACAGTTAGAAAGTCAATGACTAGCAAGGGATCTGAGGATAAATCCTTCCGGGAAAGTGCGACGCAATCCAGAATATGATTCGGTGAGGCTGGATGGTCACAGCATTTTTTACAAGTGGGATAGTTTTTTGTACCACGTTCAAACGATAAGCATTTTAGATGTCCACTTGAGAATCTGGCCAAGGCAGTCTGAGATATTCGGTCACATTTTGTATCCAGAAGAGTTCCAGGAGATGTTCCAAAGTACCATTGGTGTGTTGGTGGAATTTGTCAGATTGAATTAAGTTTAGATTTTTCATTAAAGTAAATTTATTCATTCATTTTCATTAGAGTGCTTTAACTTGTATTGTACCGAAATATCAGTTGTTCCAGAATTCGGATTGTCAAAATTTAAGTTTAAACCGAAATTATTTTATGAGCATGCTCTTCAGAAGACATATTGATTTAAAGTATCATTTACTAATCACTTGAAGTGTCTAATGCCAATATTTGGTTAATTTTAATATAGCTTACAATATTTGAAAAATAATCTACTTTTCATTATAAAAAAAGGTTTTGTAAAAGGTTTTAATAGAGTCGAGTTTAGTTACAATGTTTCCTTACATTTTGCAACAATGTACTAAAAATCTCAAGCACTAGGAATGATCCTGTTTGGCGTTACCATTTTTCTCATAAATTGTTAAATTAACAGAAAAAACTCATTTAAAAGATAAAAAGCAATGCTAAGTTGCGATTTTATCTTATGAACTAAACTAGGCAGTCAAATAGAATAGTTTTGCGTAGGAAGAGCAACCAATTTCATTTATACTGTTTCCCTCTTCTAATACACATGGGACAAATTGACCGAACAAATAAAAAAAGATAGAGAATAAAAACAAAAGTCATGAAAATCGTTTGGCGGCATATAAAATACGACGACAGAAAACGATAAACAAAAACTTCGAATGAATCGCAAAGGAGTGATGTGATTGGTCGGAGGAAAATCCGCCGCCATACGTCATGAATTTCGGGCTTTATTTTAGGACGGCCATAAAATACAGAGGGAATCGGATTGTTTTCCCTTGCAAATGCGATGAGAGAATAGTCGTCGAATGCTCAGTCCAATAAAAACGAGCGAGTCCCCGTTGCCAGATTCAGGAAAGGAATATGGTTGTAGTATGTAAATTTTTCGTGTTTAGATTTCTGTGATGGATAGGCGGCGGTCAAGCCGAAGAAACGGAAAGAATAGTAAATAAATCAAACTGTAACCGAGAACTCAATTACGGCGTGGGTCACTGAACTGTTATGCGTCTAGAGTTGCACGATAAAGCACCTGCATTATATTTATGTGTATTGTGAAATTATGCATATCTCATTTCAGAGTTTTCGTAGACAGCTGAATTATTTCCTTTACATGTTTTGTTTAATATATATTAAGACAATTTAAATCGCAAGTGTAATATTTATTTTTATTGTAGCAAACAACATCGTCAATGAGGAGGTTCCTAGTTTTTTATTGATCAATTTCAAAAATTCCAAAGTATTGATAACATACACTAAGGAATAAAAAAAATTTTAAACTAAATAATAATAGAACATTTGAAGAATGATATAAATGTATAAAACATACTTACATTACAATTTTTTCTTATTATTTTTATTGGGATTATATAAAATTGTATCAGATACCTTGATATGATATGCATAAGAGATGAAAATTAAACGATTGGTATTTCAAAACATATGGCTAAATTTTATTTGAATTGAAATAACAGCTGCTTAACACTTATAACAAATACTGTGTGAGCTCCAGTGGCTCAGTAGCTTCACGCCGCTTCCCGTAAGCTCAGCAAAGTGAAGCATCATTTGCCGCGGGCAGTGGTTGGGAGGGTGACCACGGTGTTCTCTCCTTCACTGGGTTGCTGGAACTCCGTGGGTTGGGGATGTGTCCATGTTAATCTGTGACGTCCAAAGTCCTTCCGCTGGTGTGTCGTGGATGTGGAGAGGAGGGTACCAGCTCAGGTGTGGGTGGCCTCGTCACCTGACCGTGGTTCAAAATTACGAAGCACCTTAAAAATGTTGTACTTTCACCTTCGTGGTGCTCTGATCCAAACGAAAGACGCTCTCTATTGACTTAATTCGCACTGCCAACGGCAGAGCGAGCTTGGCTTGTCCAAGTGTCATAAACAACAACAAATACTGTAATTTAAGCATTTGTTTTTTGCAGGTCTAACACTTTTGGTATGAATATAGCCTTATTGTATTGAAAGTCATCTTTATAAATTGCGACAATTTGATCTGAGTAGTTGTTTGGTGCGTCTTTCAATTCAATAGTTTGCTGTTTCTACTTCCACACGGTTTTGGGTTTGCTATAGCTCACTTTTTGCACCCTAATTGGATATCAAAACTGATTATGGTCTTTTAAATTCATTTTTAAATAAGAATAAGGAAAATAAAAACAACTGTCGGCCATTCTAGGTTCATAAAAATCTTGTTCATGAAAATTCCAGAGAAGTAGTTTAGTTAATCGTTTTTCTACCACATTTGCAACACGAGGATTGATTGAATCGATATCTAGACTTAAGTGGATTCCAAAATGTTGCAAACGCCCTAGGAGAGACCATTTAGTCATCAACGCTTAATTCCACTTTGATTATAGTAGATTCTGATGAAATTTGCGCTTGTATGTTAAATTTGACCAGAGACAAATCAACAAACAATCACGATACCAAATTAAAAAAAAAATTGCGAGTCATAGAAATCTCTACATCTAAAATGTTATATAAATCCCATTCAAACATTTGGTAAATCGTCACATACAAAAAGAATAAATTGCAAAGTTGTTAATGACAGTTAAGGTTCCAAAATCCCTAAGCCGAACACACAATTCAAACTTTCAGTTCCACTCATATCTAGAGTATAGGAATTAATATATTGTTGTGTGCTAGTCAACCTCAGAATAAAAAGGCACAGTGACATTTAAACTTGTCTATAACTACTATTTATTAAGAGAGGAGAATTCTATTCATTAAAAACTATTATGAATTAGACTCGGCCAATCTACAAAACTAATTTCAAGATAATGCGCTCATAATATACAAAATTTATTTCATTCGAACACTCTACTGAAGAATACTTCAACTCACATTTAATATTCTTTTAAGATCCAGGTTATTTGGTTAATTCAGTTTCCGGCAAAGTGAGATTTTCTTGCATACAAATAAACTTTTCCTTTCACCCACCCCTTTATTTGTCTCGGAATACCATATCTTTCACTTCCGGTGAGACAGAAACCAATCAAATATATGTGGTCACGGTTAACTTCCTACAGACGACTATAAGATCACGTGACGTGCCTCTATCAGAAAAAAAGGAACATCCTAAGATAACTTCCTAAGCAGGGGTGGACATTACTTTCCTGATTGCAGGAAGAAAAAAAGATAGAGAGGCAGGATATTAAAGCCCCCGATCGAATGGTTAATCTAATGCTTAGTCCGGCCATCACGCAGAGAAACCTAACTTTATTAAACCCGCATCCTCTCCCCCACCCCTCGAAGATTGGGTTGACCACTACGTGACCAGTGGCCATAAATAAGCAAGTGTGTGAAAGAGGGGTCAACGGAAAACCATTGGCTAATCGGAACGACATTTCGGGCAACTAGACCTCCATTTCGTTCTGCGGGCTTTGCCAGTCGTTTTATTGTTTGGAAAGCTTGTGCGGAGACAAACAATAGGGGCCATTAAAGAAGACCTTCTGGAGGGTGGTTAATGACCGGTTGCAATTGGTTGACTCGATGCCTTTTATCGTGACATGCTGCTCAGAGAGGATTATTTATCTCCTGATGGCACAGGTGTAGGTAGTCGGATCATTTATGCAAATTGCCCAATGCCAAGTCAATGTGTGCGTGACAGTGTATCCCATTACATCAGTTACAGATTTGGAGATATTTATTTGCCGCAGCGTGCGTGCTTATCATGAAGGGAATAAGCGCGTTGGATCGTAATCAACATGCAGTTGGTACTTGTTATTAAATACTAGTGACCTTGTTTACGAGTTAGAGGGAAGAGCGCGCTTTAAGTAATGTGAGCAATCGCTCGTTTAAAAAAATAGAATTTTATTGAAGATGAGGGATCTTAATGATTGGTGTATAGAAATTACTCTATGTACAGCAAACGCGCTTATTTTTACGAACCCCTAATTAACGAACAGTCACGATTTTACAAAATAGTGCTTGGTCCCTAATAGGGTCTCTATAGACTAATAATTTTTATTCCCGTTTAAGAAATATAATTTTGAGGGGAAAAACTCTTTTTTGCGAGCTTATTGTCATGATTTTGTCTATTTTTAATCGTCGGATTTTTTCACTTTTTACAGATTTCAAAACTTTTTTTTTATATTTTATCCAATGGCGGGCACACAAGGGTGACTGAACCCTATGCCACAACAAGGCCAGAAACTGCTACTCATTTATCGTTACCTAGCGGGCACCTGTGAACCAAGTCACGGAGGCGAGTAGCGTTATCCGCGCCATACCACCACAAATCCGTTTATAGGGCGGGCTACATTCATACAATAACACAGAAGAAAGGACAGAGAGAACAGAGAAGGAAAGAAACATCCATGCCTGAACCGGGATTCGAACCCGGGTCCCACAGCTCAGGAGTCAGGAACGCTAACCACTCAGCCAATCGGTCGGCGATTTCAAAACTTAAAAATAAGCCAAATTACAATCTCATTCGACGCATTGTGACACTTGTATTTTCATTGATAACCCCCTTAATAACAATCGAGAACAAATTTATGACTCGTAGAAAAATTCGTAAATTCAGGATTTTAAGAGCATGTCTGAGCATTACTTGCTGGCAGTAACATCTCAATGAAATAATTCGACTGAAACATTTATTATAAACTCTAGTTAAAACTCTATACAAAAGCTGAAAATAATTTCGTAAATGATTAATTCCAAAAAAAAAGTAAAGGAAATTCAAATTGATTATCTAACATAAGACAGCATTAGTAATATATTGCTAAATAATAGAAACTGAATACATTTAGCAATTCAAGTAAGTTAAGCAAGGAGAACAAACTGATCAACAGTAATAGAAATATGACGAGGGTGTTCTTTTCCATGGCATCCTGAAAATGTGATTCGAGTCGTCCACAATGAAAGTGTCTTCTGTGAGTCATCCCTTCCAAATGCATGGAAGTATCTCCCAGTTACTGAAACAACACTGAAAGGAAAATGCTTTCATCCAAAATTCTATTTGGAGGCTGCTCTTTTTTCCATCCATATTTTTTACCAATAGAACAGCCTGCCCCCATTTTATTTAGTACATTAAGTCAAAGAAGATATTTCTCCGTCCACTCTGCCCATTACCATTTTTAGAAAATTTATTAAATATGAAAAAGGATAAGAGTATTATAATTACCACTGACGCTTACGTTCACTCATTTCTCGAGGGGTTGCTAGAGGGGGATGTGAAGGTGCAATCAAAGTGCACTTAATTATATCCAGCCTTATTTCAAAGAAAAAACCCTTGAAAAAAGGGTAAAAAATTTTTTTTGCATATTTTACTTTATCTGAGTATTAACCTTAAAAATTATTTATGAGGATCGATTTTTCAATTTGGAGTATCAACGTAATGAGTCTAGACCATAGGTTCCCAAAGTGGTCCAGGTGGACCCCCAGGGGTCCACATAGATGTGAAAAGAAAACAGGGGTTCATAAGTTGTAAGTGGGGGTCCACAAAATTTTTTTCTGGTTTTCATAATAAAAAACAAACATTTTGGCTTAAATTTTCCTATCATCGTAGGCAGGTAGCATCATTCACTAGGTAAATACTCAAAAATATTCGAGATACAGTTCAAACACAGAATTGAATAGAACAATGGATAATAGTACAAGTGTACACCACATGTCGAGACTTGCAAAGTGTCGCCCGTGCGCCATCTCATTAAAAGTATGACTATCTCTTTCATTGTTGATTTACATTTCAGAGTTTATTGTTGTTTTTTTGTCGATTGTTTATGGTTTATAATAATAACTGTTTATAATTTTGTATAACCACAAGTATTATTTTAATAAATAGGACAGAAGAAAATGTGCTACTTCTTTTTTTCTTTTTAACACCCCCAATTTAGGACGATATTTTTAGGAGCTTTGGGAATACAGTAGAAATGCAGCAGCAGGGGGTCTACCGAAAATAGTAAAACTTTGAAAGTGATCCACGAGAAAAAAAGAGTTTGGGAACCCATGGGACATGGTCTAGACGTTTGCGTAATTAGAAAATGTACAACACTATTTTCCATTTCATTGGAATTTAATAATGCTTAACTAATTCGAGTGATTACAAAAGAATCCGAAATTTTCGCAATTTAAACGTGTACCTTAAGTATTTTCTATGGCTAATTGAAATGCGACATGAAATACATAAAAAAAAGTTTCTATTTTAGAAATCGTAATCGTTAAATCGGTGTAATTAGAAGAAAAATGCATTAACAAGTAAATGCATATTTAACAAAACATACATAGTAGTCTTCCTCTTAACGGATTCTCATTTAATCTGTTGTTACATTGGAAAAATCAATCCAAAATATAAATGAGAAAACAGACTATAAAAAAAAAAAAAACATTTAAAGTATTAACCAGAAAATAATAATTCGGAAACATAAATAAAAATTAGAAAAAAAATTAACAAGGAAAAGAACATAAGAGGCACAGTCTTTAAACAGAGCTCATGAAAGTTCAGGCGCTCGAGTACAATTTGCTTAGAACACTCCATTTTTAAGAATCTCTATCTAATTTAGGAATATAAGAATATATTCGCGATCATTGAGGCCGAATCACGAAGTCGGCATAAACCATATAAAAAATTTCTTATTTTATTTAAAAGTTGAGCCAAGCAACCATGGCATGTTTACACAATCGGAAATTTACTAGTCTCTTCATGGGATTTTTGACAAAACTTTTCCAAATGTCTTGAACAGCCTAAGCTTTGTCTTTTGGTCTCATCTAGTCTTATTTTGTCAAAATATTTACAATTTAAAAATATATGTGCGATATATAGAACAGGAATAATATTCTTAAAAATGAAGTTGACGATGGATGGCCGAAACTTTGCCACAACGGTTAAATGTAGAAATTGCATTACAGGCTTTGATGAAGATATTCCTGTAAACGCTCACAACTGTCTACAGACAACCTTGACTTGATATTGAATAATTGCAGTTGCTCGATGTTCAATGCATGGAGAGGAATTTATTTTAAAACAAAATAAATCTGAATACATAACATTGTACATATCATGAAAACGATCCAACTATTTATAGTTTGTCCCCTAATCCCACTTTTTGCACATGAAAAATAATCAATCGGGACCTTCAATTTAAAGTGGATTCAAAGTCCTCGCCAAGTTGAGTAGCTGGGCACAAGGTCCATAAATGAATAAACTGCGCCAAAACTTAGAATTTACGTAAGTAATCCTTTTCTTTTCAAAACCCAAACAGATTAAAATTTTGATAAGGCACAAAAATAGTTTGAATAATAATTAAAAGCTTTCAGTAAATTGACTTCGACATCAGAATCGAAGTTACCAGTTGTTAAGCTGAAAGCTAAGTTGTTGTCTAACACAGACAATGATACAGGTGGCGTTTCCTTTGTGATATTATAGATGGCACAAGAGAACGGATCAATAATCTGAAAGAGGGTACTTACCACAGAGTTTCCGCTGCGATTCCACTGAATAGGTGTCCCTGTCGCAACCCTTGCCGATGTGTCGTGTGGCTAATGAGACCTTTGCCGCTACCCTCTCCAGCTTGCAGGGCACTTCGCACAACTCCAGTCTTGCTTCAGGGAAAAGGGGCCTCCTGCCTGAACCAGGAGTGTATTCGATTCGATCCCTGACTCCTGGAAGCACAGAAAAGACAATTTTCAAAAACATTCTTCCACTGGTTTAGACATTTTTTTATACTAAATCACAATTAACCATAAAGTTGACTCGAAGAAAAAGCGACTAGCAGATAGCGAAGTCTTAAGGAAAAAAAAAAAATTACTGTTAAGACAATTACTTTATTCGAAAAAAATTTATACACTACAGTTACGTTAAATCCCATTTTGTTTCTAAACAAAAGGAAATTAGTAAAGATAGACAAGATGTCTATAAAATGT
This sequence comes from Latrodectus hesperus, assembly GCA_037975125.1. Lineage (NCBI taxonomy): Eukaryota > Metazoa > Arthropoda > Arachnida > Araneae > Theridiidae > Latrodectus > Latrodectus hesperus. The sequence continues at coordinate 108,533,176 of CM075852.1, read as the reverse complement.
TGCGACACATTTTGATGCTTGATAATTCATAAAATAATAATGATATAAAAAACATTTATGCATAGAATAACATAAATATTTTTATTTATCGTAAAAGTTACCACAAATAAGTTCCTTTTCCAATTAAAATATTTATTACATAAATATCGCCTGCCTATGTTATTTATGTTTTTCTATTTTCTATCGTAAATAACATCTGCGTGCTTATTAATTATTGTTTTTATTTTTGGAGAATTTTGTAATTCAATGTTTACTTTTGATGTCTCCGTTCGACGTTTCATTCCATCAGAAATTGTGATGAAAGTTACAACTAAACGAAACTCCATGGCACGACAGCCCATGTGGGCCAAGGCCTACAGTGCCCATAGCTGTTTTCATGACCGAGGGCCCTGGGGTTCAAAGCATACGTCCCAGTTAGTAAGACCCCCAGTGTTTAGTTCCCAAGCATGCTTGGTACTCAATTAATCGACCTACTGAAGGGATGAAAGGCTGAGTCAACCTTGTCCAACCCGAGGATCGAATTTCGGACCTGTGTCATGGGAGCGTGAAACGCTACCACTAAGCCACCGGGCTTCTGAAAGTGACAAAACTAACTGGAAAACCAACACATGGGCGGAGAAAGATGGATTGGGAGAGATGGTCCAATTTCTCAGTCACTCACAAAGAACCAGGTATTAAGATACTGGATTTCTTCCTTTGGTGATTCTTAAAAGACATTGTTACAGGAGGAAAAATGCCATATGCTGATGAATTGAAAGTCAGGATTTAAGCCACAACAGCCTCTGTGGATGATGGTATGCTTGCCAACACCTAAAGTGAAATTGACTACCGTCTTGACATTCTCTGTGCCATGAAGGCACACAAGCGGAAATCTTATGAAAAGCCAGTACAACTTTCCAAATTTGTCAAACCATTAGGTCTACCAATTTAAATTTATAAGAATTATATAACATCAAACTGTGTCCGACATTTTATAAAAACTCTGTACATGGAAGCATCATAGAACTCCTTACCTTTCCAACCTATCCGACAGACCCTGTTGACTTTGATGTTGACAGTAGCGGGCTTGGAGCGTTTCATTCCGCAGTCGTAGGCAACGACGGTCAGAATGTGGTTGGGTGCTTCTTCCCAGGACAACGGTTCTGTGTTCTTGATTCGTCCTAGGGTAGAAAAAAAATGCAATTTTAATCATAAAATTCACAAGCAACTGACTAAATTAAAAGAAAGGGGGAAAAAATAGATATTTCAATAAGAATTTATGAAAATATTAGCCCAAGCACAAGCATGAAAAAAAGTACACTAAATAACAAACATAAAAGTTACTTCTTGCAAGTTATAATCGCTTTCTTATTTATGAAATGGTTGATCAGAATTTCTGTCATCGCATAATGGGCAATCTAATACATGCAAGATACTAAGGATTCTATGATTTACGATGTTTTGAGTTCCAGAGTTGTTTTTCCATAGTGAATTATATTTTCACATACATGGCAAGGGAAGAAATTCAGGAACTCTAATATACACATCATAACAGGATGTGCCAACAAGAAATACATTAGTCTTGTTCGATGGTACTTGGATTTAGAACTGCGGCCGCCTAGAACGAAGTGGTCAGATCATAAGCCTATGTTGTGCACTAACCATTAAAACAATTTGCGGTCGTATTTTTAAATACATTGCATGTTTTTATTAACATTAGAAATTATTAATCGCTCAATATTTATACAATAATTGATCTCTAATGAAAATGACTTTTTCTTCTTCTTAGAGTTGGGTTTGTATTATATTGGGCACCTCTGCTTTTATCAGCATTTTGTACTAATTACTCCAAACCCTATGTTTCCTAGTTCCAGTTGCTCGGATCACCCACTTTATTAATAAAGTCCGATATAACTCTTTAATGAAGTCTAGGTGTAACTCTCTAGTATGGATGATGCCTAAAGAGGTTAATCTAGGAGTGGGCAAAAGCCACGCATTCGTAAATGATATGCTTGGCCGTTTCCTCTTGCGTATGACATTTCCTGCAGATAGGGTCTTGCTGAAACAGTCCCATTTTATGGAGGTGTTTTCTGAAATAGTAGTGTCCAGTTATGAAGCCTACGATTAAACGTATCTTCTGCCTAGAGCATCTTAGAATTTCAAAGGCAATTCTCGCTGATGATCCACAGATCATACTTTTAGAGTGGAGTGTTGAGTCAAGCTTCATACATCTTCCGTTTTTCCCATCTAAGAACATTGGTTTTTGCGGTCTTCAAATAGATCCCACAAAAAGGTTAATGAAAATGACTTACTGCATAAACAGAAACTTGCCAATGTCATTTGCTCAAAAGATAAGTTATCGATATTTTAAAAATTAATTTATACTAATATTGATGCGTCGTCTCATTCATTCCTTAAAAGCCACGGTGGCCTGATAGGTTAGGCTGTCATTCTCATTATCAGAAGGTAGTCAGTTCGAGCCTCGGCTTGACAGTAGATTTACCGTGTTCGCTAGAGGCAGCTGGGGCACGTTAAAACTGGGCGCGGTCGCAATGTCTTCCAAGTGATACGATATCCCCGGGGTGGCAGGTAAAGTATTGGGGATCTTCTGCTTGCTCCCTGCTTCAAAATCACGAAAACTCCATCCGGCTGCTTCTATCGAACTTTTAGAGCCTATCTCAGAGCTAGGTGCAGGAAAGCATGCTGGTGCAACATCATTCCTTAATAAAATCGCTGACATAAATGGGAAATTTACTGACACAAGCCGCTCATCTTGTCTAGTGGTCAGTGTGCCTGATTGCGGATAAGGAGGTCCTGGGTTCGAATCCTGGTTCGGGCATGGATGTACTTTCTCTCTCTATCTATCCTCTCTTTGTCCTTTCCTTGTATGAATGAGGTGTGAATGGTTGTGTACCTTATAAACGGGAACATATGTGTGTACTGAAGAAACCGGACTGCACACCAAATATGGTTCAGTTGGAAAAGTAGAGCAGCGCACCCCATATTGCCAGCCTAGCTGGCACACAACAACAACAACTACTGACACAAACATGACACTTGGAAGTGAATATGCTTTCCACTAAGACATTCATGGGTTCTATTTTAAGTTCGGTTGATTGGTTGATAGTAGAACTTCATTGAAAGAGTCAAGTTGGGTTATGCAGTGCCAATTACTTCTCTATTTTGTGGCCTCAAAGAAGACAGAAAAACATACATTAATGTTCGTTTATATATTATTGTGATATGTTTATAATGTTACATATATGTGATATGTTAATAATGTGTACATTTATAATGTTCGTTTATATTATTGCGATATTGAGGTGTTATAACTATTCTTCCACTGTTTTTTTCTAAATTTCAGTGATATCTTGAATTATAGCCGAAAATGGCACTGTTTCGAAAAACCAGGTAAAAACTAGCATATATATTATTAACAACAGCATGTTTTACTTCACGCTCAATTTAAATCCTCCCAAGGGAAAAAATGATCTGAAAAACATACACACAGTGCCACAAATATACATTACAAATTCAGAATTTAAAAATAATTCCCGTTCTTCTAAATATCACCACTGCACATCATGCAATGAAGTTTTGCTCCAATCCGAAAACGAATTAAAAATCTAAGCAACAGCATGGACAAGTCGGTTACAGTTTGAAACGAGAGGGAACATTTACTTCAGAGCACAGAAGTTCGCCGAACACGAGAAGGTGATCCATTTGATATTCTTCATTCTCCATCAATTCCTGCTCGCCTTCAGAAGCGCAACTTGCTAAGGGGTTCTTAATGGATTTCAAAAGAGTCCATCCATCATTTTATATGGACCGACGGGCAGATCTCCTCCACCCCCTTTAACTGCTGATGGAGATTGAAGTTGATATGAGGTCACGATAATCTGCCTCTCGGGAAGACCCTCAATATTCTACAGATGTCTATTCTCATGCCTTCAGCGGCCAGAATGGAGAGACATCGATTCGCTACCGAATTACTTTGGCGAGAGATCTCAGAATAGATCATCTCTCGCAACACTTTGCTCTGCATTCACAGAGCGTTAAGTGAAATATTTAAATTTAAATTCTGGCATATCAATAAGTTGTTATCAGATTATTTCTACAAACATAGGAAATCAAGAATGAAATCATGGAAATCAAATAAAAAAATATGAAGGATAGTTAATCTGAATAAAGAAATTTGAGTCATATTCCAAATTATGTATTTCTTTCTTTCAATTGACCTTTAGGTAAGAAGTGAAGAGCAAAGAGATACAAACTACAAAATTTTCAAATGCTTTGATCGCATAAAATCCTCGGGCTGGGCAAGGTTGACCCAGCCTTTCATCCCTTCAGTGGGTCGATTAACTGAGTACCAAGCATGCTTGGGAACTAAACACTGGGGGTCTTACGTTAGGCTGACCACCTAACTGGGATATATGCCTTGCACCCCAGGGCCTTCGGTCATGAACACAGTTATGGGCACTGTAGGCCTTGGCCCACATGGGCTGTCGTGCCATGGAGTTTAGTTTTTTGATCGCATAAAATCATCCAGACAAAAATGGATATCACCGAATTACATTCATTTACTTATGTCAATGACAGTTAAATACATAGATTTAAAGTAAAATAATGAATAAAAGAAGTTGAGTTAAAGACATCGATGAGTATTGAAGGGGACTGCCATGTTTAAAAAGAAAGCTACATCCAAATTGACCCCAAACCTCAACCAGCATCTAGATTTTCTAAAGCAATAATTGCAGTTAAGAGTCGATTTCATAAGCAAAATATTTTTAACAGATTCCGAAGACACTTATTACCGATATCCATGTCCACTGTCTGCAGTGATACTAACCCAAGAAATCTGGTTGTATATATGGTTGTTGAAATATGGAAGACAGTATATCCTTTAGTATCATATAATAATATAAACCAAAATCTAACATAATACGATAATAAGATTTTTCTTTATTAGATAACTAAGGGGATTTAGTTTATAACACTAGTACTTTCTATAAAATGAGTATTGTATACATTTACAGTTACTTTGCATATCATTTTCGGCAAAAGTTCTTGGAAGAACCAATATTTCAGATTTTATACGATTCGTATTCATAAAAAATGTAAACATATTTAATGTATATTAGAATCTTATTTATATACAACTTCTTTTATATATATCTGCACATGAAACATTTTATGGAAAATTTTAGTGTCTCCGAAATATAATACAGTATGCGGATAAAATAACAGGTTAAAATTCTTTTAAAAGCAGCCGAATGCAGTTTTTAGTGTTAAAAAACAAAAATCATTTTGCGAAAAACACCTCCAAAAATGGATTGTTTAAAGCATAGCAAAGGATATTTTAAAATGGATGACGCTTTAAAAGCTTTTGTCTGAGGCATAAGATCCTTAACAATATCTTTCCTGTCACATCTAATGTACTGAGTGAAATACTCTGTTTCCCGGGCAGACATACTCGATTGGGCATTTAGACACAATCTGGCGACGAATTCCCAGGAGTTTCACCGAAATTGTTATGCATGCGCACAGAAGCACAGTTTCGCAGAAAATATATTCCATGAAATCTGCATTGTCCTCCCCGGGGAGAGACCTGGTGCATTAGCGGACAAACGATACGCCTAAAACTACTCGCTTAACCATAAAGCAATCAAAGCGATCCATTTTCGTCTGCGCCGATCGGACGTAATTTGCTTCCGCGAGAATGGCAACAATTTCGCCGAGGAGCGTGAGTGGCCGTAAGCCGGCTCATCGGCTTAGTGGCGGTATCGCTTTCTCAGTGCAGTTTGTCGGAAACACAAAGCGCCTTTTAAAAAAGAAATACAAAATCATAATAAAAAAAGGATAGTAGAAGGGGAAAAAAGTAGGATTCTTTCGGTAAGTAAGTGTTTTTTTTATGGTGGAAAAAAATTGGTTTTTACTTTAGTTATAATTTTTTTAAAACCCAGAAAAGTAATATAGAAGTTAATTGCTTTCCAAAACTGGAAAACGAAAAAAAGTAATTGAGTAGTTTTAAGTTGGGGAGGAAGGAAGTTGTGTAGCAAAATTGAAAACGTTGAAAAAGGATTCTTAGTCACAACTTAATTAGGGGAAAAAAAGAGAATATTTTGTGCACAAAACTATACATTTTTTAAGTTCATTATGTAAGCAAAATGTTTGTATGTTGAAGAGGAATTATGCGAGAACCCGTAATAAATTATAGAAGCATATATCGAATACACTTTGAGTTTGGTTTCATTTAATATACCTTTATTTTTTAAAATCCAAAGAATTAAGTCGTGGCCACGCCCGATTGTACAATCACCAGCTCAATAACATAAATTCAAAAGAATGTTTTTGGTCGCCAGTAATTAAATATTTTCCAGATTTGGATTACGTGTTTGATATCGATTTATAATAAAGAAAAAAATAATATTCGCATTTTGCAATGCAGAGATCTTGGAAGGTTAATATCTGGTTCTTTTCAGTAGATTCCAACTCACTGTGGGATTTCTTGAAATGAGGCTGCCAGCATTTTGGCGTTGAAAAGTGCAAGAGCCTTTCTTTCCAGCCAATAAAATTAACTAAGAGAAGACATGCCACTAGAAGAAGCAGAAGACATTCTGTGATTCTGCCAGTAAGGCTTGGGCTTTCCTGATACTATTTCTCAGATGCTATTTCTGATATTCCCAGATGTGCAAGCGTAGTACTTTTTCGACTTTCTACAGGCAATGGCTGTTTGCCGGCATATTTGTATTGGATTAAATTTTGGAATTCTCCCCTTGTGTCCTTTATGTAAACTAGATCAAATTTCTGACAATAACCATCGACTCTGCACTTGTATTTTTTACTATGTATAGTTCAAAGGTACTGGAACACCAGAGAACTAATGGCATCATAGCCAATTTCCTGGGTATTTTTAATAAATGAATATAAAACAATCCACGGGGAAAATACTTAATTACATTTCAAATATAATAAACGAACGAGGCAGCTATTCAAAAAATTGAGTGAAAAATCTTAAAAACGATAAAGCGTGTATTTGTTCTGTTAGAAAGAAATACATTTTTCTCCTTAAAAGTACTGGGTCAAATCTTAGCTAGAAATAGCAAGATTCTAGAAACAAAAGTAGTCATGTTTCTATAATTTAGATCTTAAAACATACTTAATATGAATTTCGTGTTGTTTTAATTCAAATAATTATGCAGCTATTATACTTACCAGAATTACAATGACTGTGTATGAAGAGTACACTAAATGTTATATAGATGCATGAAAAGACAGAGCTAAGTAACTATCATTTCAAAGGAAGCTTCATTTTTTAAACTCGAAAAACCGGAAATATAAAGAATGATACTTCATAGTTTATTAAAATATTTCCGAAAAGATTTTATGTACCATGAAGGAGAAAAAAAAAAAAAAAAAAAAACTGCAATATGATGAAACATTAGAAACATTACAAGAATAAAACAGGAAAAGTCTGGTTTGAAAATAACTATCAAAATCGCATAACAGTCATAATAAAATATTTTCTAGTCTTAAGACGGATAGAATTTTGGTATACACCAACAACGAAAGCATGGATTAAGCTAATTATCACAATTCTCTAGATTTAAATTCCGTGTAAAACCTATATTCACTAACTATGGAACTTCATCAATTCAAATGGCATTTTGAATTTTATTTCACTTCTATCAAATGCAGTGACGTTTTTATATATAATTTTCTTAGATATAAACTTATTCTATATGCTAACAACTGACTTTTCCCTTAAATAAATAAATGTAATTATTAAACGAAAAAATATTATGTCGCAAGCATTGTTGCTATAGTCCATATTTTACTCTCTTACGGCTTTATTTGGCTTTGCAGCGCGCCAATAATCACAACGCAATCTTTTCAAAGCGGAAAAATTAGTTTATTCAAAAAATATTTTCGTGTCAAACTGCGATTTTTTAGTGAGAAAAAATTTTATTTCGTTGTTATTCCTTTGTTTCCAGTTACTTTATATTGAGGAAATGCCTTTGGACTAATTTCATCCCCAACAAGCATACTATCGACTCTAAAAAAATGAGATATCAAAAAGGAATAACTCAGTTATTTTTCTTACGAGTTTTCAATTAGTATAATTCACAATTAAATATTAAATAAATAAATCACGAACAAATGATGACTAAGGACACACTGAATTTAAAACTCAAACATTAAAGTCATTGCGTGTTTTATGTACGAGAACAAAACCATTCTCATCCACACAGCCAAATAAATCACTTCAATCGAGTGGATTAGTCGCCACTCGTGAACAATTCCCTTGGCGATCCAATTTCCCTTGCATTGCCGATGCAAAATTATTTGGCCACTACAATCAAAACACTTAAACGAGTTCTAAAACTTTGTACACCATCTGTCGCCAAGTGCACCCCATTTCCATTAACAGCTGTGGTAAACTTTACGCCAAACTGCAGTACTTGTTAGAGGCACATAATAGATGGGATTCTATAATTTCCGCCACATATCCAAGGCATAAAATGATGAAAGAGGAGACTTGGGAAATTCGGGAGCATTTTCTCCGGATAATCCCCCGGTAATCCGCTCAATGAATCTCCGGGACAAATTTATGGAGTCAGGAGATGGATGTTTTGGGGAAGCTTCCACTTAATCTCAATACCCGAAACATCCGGATTAATTGTTAATTACTCCACATAAAAGAAGCTAGGGTTTCTTCGCCAACGAACGCCAAGGGGAAAGGAAAAGGAAGCGAACTGAAGTGATCCGATAAATTCTATCCTGTTATTTGGACACATTTGAAGCTATTTTTTTTACTAATAATTGGTGCTCACATTTTCATATTTTTCTTTAAAAAATTATTGATTTAAAATCACAAAATTAATTTTTTAAATTAAATATAATAAAATCACTTTACGATGAGTAGAATCGAAGCCATAATTTGATAAGAATAATATCTCCGATGTCCTTCAAATATGCATACAACGTCCATTCTTAAATTTTTTAAATTTTAATAACTTTGAAAGGATGTACACCACAAATTCCGAAAAAAGATATGAATGTAAAACGCAATACCATGTTGTTGTGGTGCATGGTGGAACCTTTTTTTTTTTTTTTTTTTTTTTTTAACGATGTCACCACAATTGATAAGATCTTTACTTTTACCAAAATTCAGCGTTTTGTTCCAGAATGTTTCACAGGGCTCGAGGTTGAAATTTTCATTTTAAGCTTTAATCTTTCTCACACTTCAAATATTATCTCTTTTACGTTACTCATTACTTTTAGAAAGAACTTTTAAATATCCAGTTATAAATTTACAAATTCTCGTATTCATCCACAGCTGTTTTGTGTCTGTTTTCCGACTACCATAGTTGAATTCTGTAGGCTTAAATAATATAAAATTTGGATTTTTAAGTTAATGTCTATAGATCCTTTTGAAGACATTATTTCACGAGATTATCAACAGCAAAAATTTTACAAAATCATGTGGATTATTATTAATAATTCTGAACATTTTAAAATCTATTAAAAATGAGAGCAAAACTACAATTATTGGAAAAGATCAGGATCTGAAGCATTCGAAAAATGAAACACGTAATTTACATTCAATAATAATATTAATTTAGGGATTACAAAAACAATGCTGTTAAGATTTTAAAAGAAAGTTATACTTCTATCAACTTTTAAATTGGACATAGACATCTATTTTTAGAGTGACGGATTTCTACCCGCAAATTCGCAGGTCTTGAAATCAAGACTTACAATTGAAATTCTATATTGCAAGTTATTTAAAAATTTTTTATTTTATCTGTTTGAGACTGCTTAGGTAAAAGTTGGACAGATATAAAACCTATTTTAATGCTCCAATTTAATCTAATTTAGAGAGTTTGGGAACATTTGTAAATAAAGGCTGCAAGTAACAGGTATTAAATTACAGATATTTTAAATAACACATTTAAAGAACAAGTGTTAAAGCAGAATAGGCATAGCTGGAGAAAAGTATCACATCAACAGTTCGAACCGGAAGAGAAACAAAGAGGGATAAAATAAAACCATCTAGATAAAGAGGGTAGAAAATGTTCTGTGTGTATCTACCAAAAAGTTATTAACTCCCACTCTCCCATTCAAAAGTAAAAAATGAATCGTAGCTAATTGATTTTTTGGCGCTATCTATAATTATCTCCTTTCCACTCATTGATTAGCTAAAGCAGGCTAGCCGAAATGGCGACAATTTATCGATGGTAACAGAATACCACGACGTTATCCGATAACTCTTGAAAAGTTGGAGGCTGCTTATTTTCTTTTTTGTTGTCAAAACATTAGGAACTAGCTTTTTAAAACGTTAAGGAAACGTCTTTTCCCACTAAAATGCTTTAAACTTTAAAATTTTTTCCTCTTTCCACTAATTTTAAAAGCTGAAAGAGAGCACGCTCCTATTTTATTAAGAAAATTAAACCCTCCGGTAAGAAGATCGCCAACTCGTGCGCCCTCTACCGACACTGCTTTAAGGGAAATTTATTAAATCTGAAATGCGAGAAGAGGATAATAATTACCACTCTGACGCTTTTATTTCAGATCTTTCATACGGAAAATGGCGAGGGAGGCGTTCAAAATGCACTTAGCGCAGCGCACAACTATTTTTAGAAGGATCTTTCCTGATCGATCACGACTACCATAGAATTTATTTTTCACCATTTTATTATTATTATTTTATTATACACATATCAGGGTTCGTACAGATTTCCATGAATTAAATTCCAGCAGTCAAATCAAAAATTTCTATGAGGTATCGACAATCCTGTTAAATATAAATATTTTTTTATTTTACCATAAAATTATGTTTGTAACCATACAATTATATTTGTAAGTAATAGAAATAAATAATTATAAACATTTATGAGAGTATTTTTTTCTTAAATTAGATTCATGATTACCTCAAAAGGCTTCAATGAGAGAATTTACAGCTATAACAGAATTTTATTTTATTTAAATAATCAATATTCTTTACATTACTGAATATACTTTAAGTAAAATAGATTGTATAAAATAATGGGTAATTTTAGAGTTTTTAAATGTTTACATATGGTTCCTACCTATTAATTTATTAAGTATTTCAAGATGTATATAGTAATTTTTTTTCAAATAAATATACTTATTGAAAATAAAATAAATACTATTAGATAAAGTTTTCACGGGGGAACTTTTTATGACAATTATTATTAATAACTAAACTGGATCATCATGATGCTATTGTGACTGAACTATAAATACGATAACCATCTTATATCGATCATGCCGCCACCTAGTGGTAATATTAAGAGCTAATATGCAATTTTGTCTTCTTTGACAATTTCATTAAAATTTTAAAATATTAAAACAAAAAATAAATGTATCAAGTCAAATGTAAATTCCAGGAGATATTCACGATTTCCAAAGAATCAAGTCAAAATTCCAGGAGTTTAAAGGAATTGTACGAATCCTGATAAGTATATTCGCTTCAAATACTTTGCGTAAGAAAAAAAAATCACCAAAAAATTTATCCGAATTGAATATTTTTGTACAGAGGACTTTTTACTTGGAAAACATCTGGACTTAATGCTATCTTAAACAACTAATTTAACTGAAGACTATCCAATTAGGTATTTGGAACAGTATTTTTTATACTTTGGGTTATTTATTTGGAGAGCACCACATTTTCCTCCACTTTGAATCACAGACTAAATATTAATCACAGAACTGTGAAAATTTGAACATTTTGTTGTAGGACATTCAGGTATTTTCCCAAATAGCACTCGCATGCAAGCCATTTCGAATCAGAAATTAAACTGCACAAAGCAAATTTCACACCAGAATATTTTGCTGCACCACACTCGGCTATTTACTCCGATTTTCAACATTTTGAAACATTCGGATTAAACTATCCATCTAGACCAAGTTTTCTTAAACTTTGGGTCGCGACCCTAATGGGTATCGTGGGTTCTTCAGCAAGGGTAGTCAAAATATTTTAGCAATGTTGACATTTCATTAGTTTATTATTGGCAAAAGAATTTCCGAAGAATTCTGAAATTGCCATGGCATTTTTCTACGACACATTTGTATTATATAACACATTGTCTTTAATGACATTGCAATGGAAATGTAAATCAAAATAAAAGAATTACTGTTCTACCATGATTTGATAACGTAAATAAAAAAAATAGAAAGGGGCACAACCTTCTCATTCATAATTAATCTTTGCACATGCGCAGTTACAAGTTAATAGGCTAACAGTTCTCAGTAAAGTCCTTCCTTGTAGCTTTCTTAATAGACAATGGTTAATGTTTGAATTTATTATTATCATTTTATATTTAAGTTTTTTCTAATTAGAAATATATTCCCATTTTTGCCATGTATTAAAATTAAATTTAATGAATGAAAAATGCAATAGCACATTGCAGAACGAATGAAGAAACTAAGAGTTCCACTCACGCGTGTGTCAATTTGCACAATGACAGTGAATGGGATTGTATAGAATTTTCCTAAGTATTATGAAGTGCCCAGACCAAACAGTTTAAGACGATATTCTAATTGAGTACTTTAATATTTTGTTGCATATTAAGAAATCTCCCCAGCAAGTATCAACATTTCCGCCATTTCAAATCAGAAATTAAGTTTCAAACAACAGATTTAATATTAGAATATTTTGTTATTCCAAATCGGGTTTTTTGTTCAGATATCATTCATGTTTCCATTGTTTTGAACCAACTACATAACAAAACACAGACAATCAAGGCAGACAACACATTACAGGTTAGTTGATTGGGTGAGTTTTCTAGAGCAAGGTCCAAAAAGGACATGCTGCGCCAAATCTTTGGTTCAACACATAACAGATGGGCACATACGTTATAAAATAAGCAATACAATATTCTAAGTAGGCTGACTAGGTTTAGTGGCGCAAGGTTCAAATAAAGGACAAACTGCGCCAACTTGAATATTCTATTGTTACACACTGAACTTTCAGCAGCGACGACATCCTCGCTTTTTACAATCTGAATCAGAGTCAAGTAAGGAATTTAAAACTAACGTGAATTTTCTCATCGAACATCACACCTCATGAGCGGAAGCCATTTTTATTTCCGGATAAGTGTTTCAACACAAACCTCTTCCACTGATAAGACAAAGGTGGCCTGTTTGGTTACTCCGTCGCTTTCATTATCAGAAAGTAGTAAATTAGAATCCCGACGTAACCGATGATACGTTATGTTCGCTAAAGGTGGCTGGGGCACTTTTTAAAACTGTGCGTGGTCGAAGTGTCCTCCAAGTGAAATGATATCTCTGGGGGTAGAAAGCCAAGTATTGGGGGTCATCTGCTTCAAAATCGTGACGACCCCACCCGGCTGCTTCTGGTAGAGCCCAACTCAGGGCTAGGTACAGGGAAGCATGCTGGTGCAACAACTGATAAGGCAAAACTGTACCAGAAGATTTTCATTAAGTACTAGAGTTATTCCTCTGGATCAGGGGTGGGCCTACGAAATCGCAGAGGCTCGATAAAACAATTTCCCCATATCGAAAGTTCATAAATTAGAAAAATAAGGGTTACGTCTTAAATTCTAGCCTACTAAACTACTCCTCATAAATAACTATTCAATATTTACTACAGTTTAATTTTGCGTATGTTTCTTGGTATATTTGTCATTAGAAACATACTGAAAATACACTTCAATGAGCTCCAGTGACTCAGTAGCCTTCACGCCGCTTCCCGTAGGCAGGCCGCAAACTCGGTAGACAATCCGATTGAGACGCCGTCTTATAGTAGACAAATGTGATCTCCTCGATGTCTTAGTGTGACGTAGCTAAAACGTTGTATCTGACGTCATGGAATTTTAAACCAATGAGAGCGCTGTCTCGCGGAAAGTTGCCAGATATTTCGAACCTGCTCGAAATCTAGAAACATCTCGAGCCTACACCCCTTTTCTGACGTAACTAAGACCTCAATAACGTCATTTGGTCTGATGCGATTCTCGCGAGACGCTCTGAGCATCTCGCGAGACAAGCCTCATGTTATCATCTACGAATTTGCGGACTGCCGTAAGCTCAGCAAAGTGAAGCATCATTTGCCGCGGGCAGTGGTTGGGAGGGTGACCACGGTGTACTCTCCTTCACTGGGTTGCTGGAACTACGTGGGTTGGGGACGTGTCCACGTTTATATGTGACGTCCAAAGTCCTTCCGCTGGTGAGGCGTGGATGTGGAGAGAAGGGTGCCAGCTCAGGTGTGGCCTCGTCACCTGACCGTGGTTCAAAATGACGAGGCATCTTAAAAGGAGCAAAGTCGTACTTTCACCTTCGTGGTGCTGTGATACAAACGAAAGACGCTCTCTATTGACTGAATTCGCACAGCCAAAGACACACGAGCTTGGCTTGTCCAAGTGTCATAAGCAACAACAACATTAAAAAGTAGCTCGTGTGCCCATAAATGTCTTGGCACCCCTGATTTAAAGAATTCTCTTTTTTCACTTCATTGCAGACCACCGCTGCTCTAACAGAGACGCTCACTAGCCTTACAATAGCGGGCAATTTTTTTAAATTGCCTACAAAAAATATCTTTTTTTCTGGCCGTTAGAAAAATAAATAAATATTTTAAATCGTCTTTATCGATTTAAGCTAACCATGAGGTGGATGTTTCTTCTTTTTCATTTTGCTTTCTCTTTTGTTCTATTTTAAACATGTTCCAATTTTGGAAACACTACCGATTTGAAAATTTGAAAACTTTTATAAACGGAAATGTTATAATTAAAAAAATACTTCTTTATTACCGGTAAAAATCAGGAATGGATTTTTTCTCATTGCCGACGACACAGGCATTCGATGGTGAACTTCGCCTTCGAAGAATGCGATTTGATGGCAGGCAGCAAATTTGTCAACAAATCGGATTTACTATACTGTCTCAACACGATGTAAAATAGATTAAATATTATCTGACATCATAGATGTTTTAAGCCAATGAGAATTGTAATAAAGTGACGTCATCATGATCTCAACTGGAACAAAAAAAAAAACAAACCGTTTCTGGTTACAAAATAATGAATGATAACCGATAGACATATGGGACAAATCACTTAATGAAGCGTATATATAACTGAATAGCTCACCGTGGCCTAGTGATAGGTCATCATTGATCGGAACACGAGGTCACGGTTACGGTTCTAGTCACTGCTGAGCAACGGGAGAAGGTAAAAATGATTTGCATACACGTCCATCACAGTAAGTGCTTCGGAATTTTCCAGATTTTATTTTTTCGACACTTAAATACGGCCGGATATCTATGAAGTCTTCCCGGATGGCTATTTACGTAGAGGATATTAAAATGCCTTCCCACTATGAGATTTTTTTAAAGCATATAACCAAAATGATTGAAAAAAATTTATTTAGACGCATAAATATGAAAAACAAAAGTGAGGTAGGACTGTACACACTTCAGATTCAAAATATTTCGCATATCTGGTCTAGAAAAGCCAAACATCTCGTTGTAATCGCGGCAAAACACGGGCAGTTATTTCCCCCTGTAGTCATTAGAGAGGGAAACTTATTCTAGGATAACGGGTTTAGGGGGGCAGCGGTGGGATTTCGGAGCAGAAACGTTCCTCTCTCTCATCCGGGCTACTAAAGCGCACCCTTGGGTAAATTTACGCTCGGTATTTACGATTTAGGAGAGCGTAAAGAGAGAGGGAGAAACTGTTTACGTATCTTCAAAGGGAAATATGGAGGCCATCTTGGAAAAGGGCTGAATCTTCTGCTCCGAGAATTAATATGGATGGGAATAGCGAGATGGGGTAGTCTGGAATGCGTGGCGACAACAGGGGTGGGGCGAAGGGAAATCGGAAAAGTAGGAGCGGAAAATGGGAGTGACGTGATGGCGGTGACAATGAAGGAAAGGATCTGTTTGTCACTTGATTTTATTACTAGGCCTAAAAAGGCCTAGTAATAAAATCAAGTTACTAGGCCTTTTTAGGCTAAAATCAAGTTACTAGGCCTTTTTAAGCTAAGGATTGGAAATAAATTTAAGAAAAATACTAAAAGTAAGAAATTTTCTAATTGAATATATTTATGAACGTGTCAAATTTAATAAATAAATAATCAATTTGTAATTACTTGTTCAACTGAGGTCTCACGGGACAAATAGCTGTATTAATTACGATAGTCACATGACAGAAATTCCTTTAGACTTAATTTCTGAGTCAAGGTAAAAACTGTTAAAAAAATGCTGACGGTATATGATTTTTTGATAAATACAGAAGAGTGTTAACTGGATTAAATAAAACCAAATATATCAAACGAATAGATGATGAGGATGATTGATAAAAAAATATATATACATCGTTTGAATTTTGAACATTCATATAAGCTATTTTACATTCACTTCAAATATCAGTCGAAACTCAGTAAGAATTAAACTGATACCAAGTATCGATTAAACTATAGGTCCCCAAAGTGGTCCAGGTGGACCCCCAGGGGTCCACAGGAAACTACATGGGGTCCACATAGATGTGAAAAGAAAACAGGGGTTCACAAGTTGTAAGTGGGGGTCCACAAAAATTTTTCTGGTTTTCATAGTAAAGAACAAACATTTTGACCTGAATTTAAATATCAACGTAGGCAGGTTACATCATTCACTAGGTAGGTACTCAAAAATATTCGAGATTCAGTTCAAACACAGAATTGAATAGAACAATAAATAACAGTACAAGTGTCGAGACTTGCACATGAGACCACATGTCGAGACTTGCAAAGTGTCGCCCGTGCGCCATCTTATTAAAAGTACGACTATCTCTTTTATTGTTGATTTACATTTCAGAGTTTATTGTTGTTTTTTTTTGTCGATTGTTTATAGTTTGTAATAATAACTGTTTATAATTTTGTATAACCACAAGTATTATTTTAATAAATAGGACAGAAGAAAATGTGCTACATTTTTTCCTTCTTAACACCCTCAATTTAAGGTGATATTTTTCGGAGTTTTGGGAATACAGTAGAAATGCAGCAGCAGTGGTCTGCCGAAAATAGTAAAACTTCGAAAGTTGTCCAAGAGAAAAAAAAAATTTGTGAACTCGTGGATTATACTGATCCAACAAAGAGCAATTTGGACTATTAGATAATAAAATTTTCGGATTTATTATGTTTACATAGTATTTTTTTTGTGTGGCAATACGAAATAGATATAATAATTAAAGGTCGTTGTACGGCCTTAAAACTTCTGCCTTATGATGACTAAATATATTTCTTTTCCTAAATTGTGGTCAGCTTTCACATTTCACAATGGAAAAACTCCCAAGCAGTCACATTTACAATCAACAGTTGTTTATTTATGCGAGGAAAAGTAAATACCAGATTCAGTAATTTTAAAAGTGATTGTAGAAGTTACTACCAGATGGCACTATTGCTATAGTATTGGGGGGGTCATTTATATGTGGGGTGTGCACAAAATTCAACAGAAATCGATTTTAATGAATTTGTAGCCGCTGTTCACACGTTGCCATTACGCCATTTTATGCATTCTGTATTTAGACAAAGCGCAATTAGTCAACAATATTTGTCATTTTGAAGAGCGATGATTTGAAGTACCTAAAAAAGATTATTGCGGTTTTTTCCCCTATAAAATACGATTCGCGTAGTTTTTCCATTGATCACATTTTGGAGTTCTCACATTAAAAGGTTAAATTTACCAATGACCATTAACATCAACATTTTTTACATGGAACTCGAATGCAGAACAATATGTTAAGTGAACGTAAGACGTTGTTGTTGTTTTCCTATAACACTTGGACAAGCCAAGCTCGCTTTTGCCTTTGGCAGTGCGATTTAAGTCAATAGGGAGCGTCTTTCGTTTAAGAATAGAGCACCACGAAGGTGAAAGTACGACCTTGCTCTTTTTAAGGTGCCTCGTCATTTTGAACCATGGTCAGGTGACGAGGCCACACCTGAGCTGGCCCCCTCCTCTCCACATCCACGCCACACCATCGGAAGGACTTTGGACGTCACAGATTAACGTGGACACGTCCCTAACCCACGGAGCTTTAGCGAGTAGCGTTACCCGCGCCATACCACCACAAACCCGTTTATAGGGCGGGCCACATTCATACATCCATCACGGAAGAAAGCATAGAGAAACACAGAAAGAAAGTAACATCCATGCCCGAACCGGGATTCGAACTCGGGACCAACAGCTCAGGAGTCAGGAACGCTAACCACTCAGCCAATCGGTCAACTAAATTAAATATTTAAAATCATTAAATTGAAGATCATTTAAATTTTTTAACAGTTGAATTTTAATAAAATGCTTTAGGGAACCGCGTATTTTTACATTTACTTTATCTCCTATATAATAGTTTAAATTTCAATTCAAATGTGAGAATTGTTTTTTGATAAGTTTACAAAATATAAACGTTAATTTCTTTATAATTCCAGCTTCAAATTTATCTCGTTTTGAGAACACAGAAAAATGGAATATGCTAGCGAACATTTATTCAAGGATTTAGATTTTCACCTATAATGTTGCGCACCTTTTTAATGTTGTGTTAACTTGTTCCTCGAATTCCTTCTCAAGGGCCAAAAGTATGTATTCCATTTGCAGAATTTCTAAAAATTCTCGCCAAAAACAACTATCGCCGAGAGCAGAGACAAGTCGAATCATTCTTAAAAACAAGATTCCGGAAATTTCCGGCACAAGTAATAGTTAAGTGAAGAGTTAGGTTGAGATGTATTCGGAATTAAAATTCTGGCGACTTTTCTAGCACGAAATATTTCTTAAAAGTGCTCTCAAAAGTTCTTTCAAAAAGAAAGAAAAAAAAAATCATAATTTTCTTGGATTTGAGTGTCCATGCACTCCAAATGTCAAGAACTGAAAAGCAAATAATAAAGAAATCTCATTTCGCGCCCTCCATCTAGAATCAAACAAGATGGAAGAAAATTTTCTCCAGATTCCTTGAATCAAAACGCGCCTGAAATATAAATACAGAGACAAAAATAAAAAATTATAACCGAAAAATATGATTCGAGGCGTTTACTTTTCCCGTTTTCGGGAACTCTTAAAGGTTTCTCAAACAGTAAAAATCCTCTTTAAAAAAGTGGATTCCATCTCTTGCACGAAGTTAAATCTTGAATAAAAAAAATGGCAACACTAATATTAAAGCATACAGTCGACAGAAAACCAAAATGGCGATGAATTTCCATTTCCGGAGATAGAAGTTCGAAACAAAAATAATAAGATTTCGGTAATTGTATTTCAGATGGAATGTTTCACTTACAGCATGCGGTTGGTTGGTTCAAGAGTTATAAAAATAATGCTTCGTAAGACGAAATGCTACAATTTGAGAAGAAAAACAGATGGAAGAATTTTCTGTCTTTATTCTAACTGATTTACATGTCAGAAATTTGTATTTTATTTGGTATGAGGTGGATAATTTTTCCACATAAGTTAGGGAGGCGTATACAAAACAAATTTCTGAAATAAGCAATAGTTTTAAGACTAAAGTAAAATTTTTTTTCATCAATTTATCGTAGTTAGATGGTAATATATTTTTTAGTGTTACCATTTTCTCAATGACCTGAAAATTGTTGAAAATAGTTACATTTTTGAAAAAAAAATTAATATAATTAATTTTTGTATATGATCTACAATGAAAACAAGATAGATTTTTAAATTAACATTTTTTGTGTTGATATATAAAATTAAGGGAAAAAAATTATTTTTTTAAAATTTAATATACAATTTATAAAGTTAATTCTTTTTCAGTATATGATACATTGTTGTTAAAAAATTGATGAAATTGCTGCTTCTACTAAATAGCAGAAAAACGTATCCATTAGTTTCGGTTGTAAACGTTACTTTTTCGTACAATATAAGCATTAATAAATATAATCTATTGAGTCCGTGAAACAATATATTAAATTATGCATTATACTTTACAGATGGCCCGCTTCAGACAATGTTATTTACTTTCTCAGTTTTATGAGAAATATTTCTCCCAACATTAAAAAGTGGAGAAATAGATAGATTCTATGCCATTAACAATGTGTTTTTCTTGATTTAATATTGATTTATCATTAGTGTGGACAAACTCGTCAACCACTTTTGAAAACCATTATGGAATTCAATGCACAATATATCACTTTCCACAGATTTGCTAATCTGTGTGTGAATCAAAACCAACTTTTGAATTAATCATAAAGAATTCGAAAATATAAATACGGAAAGGACTATAAAGCCAGAGGCTTAAATCAGAAAATAAATGGTAAAAACCAAAAATACAAATGGCAATTGTGAATGAAACATGTGTGTACAATAAATAAATTTCTAAAATAAAAAGTAAAATCATAATAAATATATTGATTTGAAAAAAAGTGTGAAAATTGAAACGAACATTTAATTCAACTAAATTTACTGCGTGTCGGAAACATTTTGTCACCATTTTGGACCTTAAAGAAAAATGTACATGCTTTTGTAGTTTCTATTCCTTATATTTTAATCTTCTTCATTGAATTCCACATGTGTTAAAGATTGAACTACGAATGTATTAAAAATAATAGATATAAGCTTTCTTTAATAAATTGATAATACTTTCGTTTACACAGCCATCTTTTGTTATAAGTAAGAAATCATGAAATTCTTTTACAAGAATTTGATAGATTCTTAGTTTAGCGTAAAAAGACTTTATTTCGTATAAAATATGAATATAAACTTTATAGAAATGCACTGACACCCTAGCCTGATTAAGCTCTGGTTAAGGCTTTAAAGTCGATTAAGGGCGATTTAACTACTGCCACTGGAACTCGGACTAGTTATATATAAACAATTTGTCAATTAAGTAGATACATTTGATACACTTGAAACATTATAAACACTTGAAAAAAGAACAGGGAAAGAAAAATATTGTATTAAAAAGATTTGCTATGTTAAAAATAATAACAGCGAATACATCTCCAAGACCTAAGCGAGTAATGCATAAAATGGAGAGCTTTTTATAGATTCATAAGGCTCATATGAATTAGAAAACCATTCTGCGTAACTTTTGATTTCTAAATAAAGCCATAACCGTATCTCATTAAACTAAAGCAACTAACATCACATTATAATACGCATAAGTATTCCAAATTAATAAGAAAATGACCAGTATGGCAAACCATCTCACCCTTATGAACTTCATACATGTTAAGTAATTTTAATACAGGATCAAATACCTCTATAACCTGGAATAAATATTCTTGATTACTTCCCACAATTTCAATCCATTTCTCGTTTGTTCCATTGTGCCAGATGCGAGCAAAGAAAATCATAAATGCGGCTCAATTAATCAGCAAATGAGGGAAACAAAAAAAATGGCAGAGGGAAAATAATATTTCGTGGCGGCAATTAAAAAAATTTTTTCGCACTACGGAAAAAAAGGAGGATCAGGAAAAGAATTCTAGTCACGTGAAAATTAATTTCCGCGGATTTTCTTCCCCTTTTTCCTTGAAATGAAAGGGAAGATAAAAAATTTATTCCATTCTATTCGCAAAAAGAATTTTTTTTTTTTTTTGTTTTCCCTTTCGCAACTTTCGCAGTGCGCATCTGAATTTCCGTCACCGAATTTCGTATGACCTGACGATTCTGCGCCAAAACAATTACGGAAATTAAATCCAAGAAAAGCAATGGCTGATTAGTGAGTGCCCTTTAGGGTCGATGGTTTTGCTTTCGAATCTCCAAGAGCAATTGAATTAATTTAGAGTTCTCAAAAAATCGTTAATCTGCCAGTTCTAATAGTTTCCATGGAATTATCAAATTAAAGGAACATGAATACATTAAGTGTCTAGGGTTACATCCATTCTTTGGTATTAAGCTAAGGTTTGGTGGGTGATGCTTTTATTTGAAACTTGAATTTAGACCATGGATTTCCAAACTTTTTTTTTCGTGGACCACTTTCAAAGTTTTACTATTTTCGGTAGACAACGCTGCATTTCTACTGTGTATTCCCAAAACTCCTAAAAATATCCCCCTAAATTGAGGGTATTAAGAAGGAAAAAAAAAGTAGCCCTTTTCCCCTTTCGTGTCCTATTTATTAAAATAATACTTGCGGTTATACAAAATTATAAACATTTATTATTACAAACAATCAACAATTGACAAAAAAAATCAACAATGAACTCCGAAATGTAAATCAACAATAAAACAGATAGTCATACTTTTAATGAGATGGCGCACGGGCGGCACTTTGGAAGTCTCGACATGTGGTGTACACTTGTACTATTATCTATTGTTCTATTCAATTCTGCGTTTGAACTCGATCTCGAATATTTTTGAGTACCTACCTAGTGAATGATGCTACCTGCCTACGTTGATAGGTAAATTCAGGTCAAAATGCATGTTCTTTACTATGAAAACCAGAAAATTTTTTTTTGTGGACCCCCACTTACAACTTGTGAACCCCTGTTTTCTTTTCACTTCTACGTGGACTCCGTGTGGTCTCCTATGGGCCCCTGGAGGTCCACTTGGTTTACTTTGGGAACCTATGATTTACACCAAATCCTATGCTAGTTATCTAACTTCAAGAGTTTAGAGGTTTTAGGTTCATAGTCAACCGTGAATTTCTGGAAACTCCGTGTTTGGAAGATATTGTGTTCAAGTGTGGATGTTTTGCAAAGATTCAGAATCCACAATAAGTTGCAGGTCTTGGTTGAATAAATTCCGTGAGCACAAAACAATACCATAAAACGGTAAAATTTAAAAATGGTAAATTAATTACATTAATGATAAACTAATATTAATCGATTGATTAAAATAAGCGTTAAGCTTAGAACACTTAGCAGCCACCAGGCAGAGTTATACTTTGGCGGGGATCTTAAGACGTGTTGGCGTGATTCGTACATATTTTCAAGGTGTGACGGAACACAATAATATATGATGATCGCATCAGATTACACCAAATTGATATTTTCCAACTGATCGACTTTCTACTAAAAATACTCAATGTGGGTATAGAAGCCATTAATGCTGTGGTAACCAGAACGGCAAGCAGCTTGATCACATCTAGTAACATTTTCTAAACATATCCTTTGCAACCACATAATTTTATCTATTTCTTTAAGGCTCTTGTCCTTATCACAATTTCTAAATTTTCTAAAAAGGAGCTCATATCTCTTATATCGTAAAGCGATTTATATTGAAAAATCGGCATTATTTCAGAATAACTCGACTAAGGGCAAGAAAATGGATGGGTGTGTTATATTATTCCCAACTCAGGTGATAACTTATGTATTGTACCGTGCTTGGAACCTTTCGTGTTAATTGAGAGTCAACAAAAAATCTCTTAAAAAAATCACAACACTTTTATTCGCAGTTATTTTTACCAAATACAGGATATTCCAGCTGTAGAAGTCACAATTACACAGCACCAATTTAGCTAATGCAACAGGAAACAGTTTCCTAACACAGAAGTCTCTAATACCTTAGACAGACAACACTCTTCTATGCCGGGCAGCAGTATTTATACCTGACTTGGAGTGAAAATATAAGAGTTTCGCCAAGGTTTCTGAAAGGTTCTAAGCTGTATTGCTTAGTATTGGTCCTAGAGTTTAGGTGATAGATTTTTCCAAAGATATCTATTTTCGCCAAAAAGATCGCCAAATCACTAGAAATGCCATTTTAAACGTAGAATAAAGCCTATATTACGCAATTTTTGCCTAAGATCTGAATATTTAAGATCTATGTGAGATATTTTAAAACAAATACAAGTATTATTTACAAATTCGTAACAGTATTGATAACTTACGTTATTGATCTCACTGCTAACATTTTAATAGTAAATATACGTATTTCATATTTTTCCTTATTTTTAAGAGATTTCCACATCTATATTAATAAATAAAATTTACACAAGAAGACCTTAAGGAGTTTTATACTATCACTATTTTGTTTCTCATTTTTGAACTGTAGTATGGCAAAATTGCATTGCCATTTACAATCTATCATATCGTCAATAATTTGATTGTATCCGAATCCTATTAGATAACAAGTACCATACAAATAAACTAGACTAAGTCACCATTTCTTACATAAACAAGATTCTTAAATCTGAAAAAAGAAAACACAAATTTTGTGAGGGAAAAAAAAACAAAAATTTTGTGAGGGAAAAAAAACTCGGAACTCTAACTTCGATTCGCATTCCGCAGGCTAAGAAATTCTTTTCTTATTTCTAGTCATTCCGATTTTCTTCTTTGCTTCCATTACATTCGATCTCTCTAAGACTCGTGGGAATTCCGCCATTCCTATGGAATAAAGCAGAGAAGGAAGAAAACCCCTAATTTCTCCATTGGAAAAAAAAGGGGTTTCTTCAGCACCAAGAGCTCCTTTGTATTGGATTCTTTCAAACCTATTAGCAAAGGTTGGTCGGTTTTTGGAGAGGGAACCTGGGATTCGGTTGCCGTGGAGGATTAAGGAGCCTCTAATGCGGAAGAATCCCTCCCCGCAAAACATCGAATAACGCTTTTCTGGGGAAAAGATGTGGAATGTCAAGAGAAAAAGGGAAGCAAGAGTTCAGGCGGATTGAAAATGGCGCGATATGGAATAATATACCCCCAAACAAAAGTTGTAATCTGAATGAGGGATAACATGGTGCTATTCAATATTAATCTTAAGGCTAAATAGTTTAGTAAGTACATTAAGGATACCGTGTAGCAAGCAGTATGTTGGAAATCTTGGCGATCAAGAAAGTAATGTAACCCTCTTTGCCAATTGAGCATTTGATGACGTCATGTTACGATCCCTAACTCCCACGCGAAAAAATGAAAATAGAATACTTTTATGCTTTGAGCCGCAGAAAATGCATATGCGTGCGCAACGAAATAATTTCTTGTAAATATATATATGTCCTCTTATAATGATTTTTAATAATAAACAGATAATAGATATTAGAGAATGTTTCTTTGATTATGTGTCTAAATGGAATGTCCCCTGAGATAGAATCAAGGTAAGAGTAAATTTTCGCTTACCACTTTGAATTCTTTTGGTAATTGTATTGTTACCAAAACAGTAAGAATAAGGCTGGAAACCGATATAAGATATAACCACCGTTTTTTTCACGCTGAACATGCCATCTACTATTTTTTTTACATCAGCTTAAAAGTACAAGACTTCTCAAATTGTACCACATCAGGTGGTAAGTTAAGGACATGTCAATGTATTAAATACTTCCATCCTGCTTTATTTTTCCCATTATATATATATATATATATATATATATATATATATATATATATATATATATATATATATATATATATATATCAGCACAAAACATCAATTATTCATTGGAGTAACAAAGAATTTTACTTTAATTTAGAACTGATGTCTTATAACAGTTAATAATATTACATACACCACCATCCCTTGTTTTGGTAATTTTTTTTTCATTTTAGTAGAAATAATATCCTATGACATCTTTTAAACTGTTATAACACTTCCTAACTTAAGGCTTAGCAATTTTGATTAAACAACGTTTTTAAAGATGAGTTACAAAGCATTATTTCTTGACAATAAAAAATATAAACCAAAAATACATGGTTAATACTATGATAAATCATTTGTGCTCCGTTAAACAAGAGTTCAGCTCTTAAAACTAAACTTTTTTCAGCTTTTACGCCATAAAATGGTAGACACCTTGGACTTAAACACACAGCTACTGAATGCGTCTGTTTTAGAAACCATTATCTTTTCAGGTTTTTCAAGTAATTTTTTTTGCTGTTAATAAAATAATGAATTTAAAGTGCCTTCATGTCTAATCGTTTTAAAAAATAAACTCTGCCACAAGTTCTCTGAATCGTACGACCAAAAATAATTACTTCCAACTTTTTTTCGAAACATTTTTTTTGAACCAAATCGTTCCACACAATACTTTTCTTGAAGCTTTTAAAAATGCATAAATGTTTGCAACTTGGCTGTTACAAAGTACTGAAGTTCCTTCTACAAGCAAATTGGTACAGAAGCGGAAATGGATTCCTGAAGTTATAACCAACCAACAAACAACAACAACAAAAAAAAAAAAAAAAAAAATTGCAGACAGAGAAGCAAACACCTAGTGACAGACGAATCTCGCCCAGAAATAAAGGATGAATCACACGACCTGACGTATAAACGAACTTTGACCTTGACAGGTGGCAAACGGAGATAAAGACCAACAAATCTACTTTTTTTTTTTCCAGAAAATGAGATCACTCTTCTAGGTTGAAAATTTCGGAGAAACATTATTTTGGAACGATGAATCATCTAAGCAAGTGTATTCCAAGGTTGCAAAAATTACTTTGAAGGTAATGAATGAGATTACAGACATTAAAACAAGTTCTAAATATAAAAAAAGGGTTCGATTTATATTTAAGAATAAAACAAACGTGTCCATTTATTCTTAATAATAAACATCTAGTCCCAATTTTAATAAAGGAAATAGTGCCAAGAATTTTAAAAATTAATGAATTTAATTCATCTCAATAATAATGTATTCTTACGAAAATCGAATGAGAAAAGCTAACATAACAAACACAAAGATTTAAGCAGAAATTTACGATGACTAAAGTAACATAATTATGTTTTGTAAATGAACGTAATGGCGATAACTATGAAAGTGGAGTTGAATAACAGTAGAAAAAAAAGTAAAATAAATTAAGGAAGACTGTGACATGTAGTGTGATGTTTACAGCACCGGTCAATGAGCAATCTGAATCAAAACAGCATGAAATGGGAAAAAGTTTTGGAGAAAGACATGGGATTATTATGTAATTCTGTTTCCGTTAAAAGGTAATATTCAATGTCAAAAGGATTAATTGGGTGTCACCCTGCAAGTCTTATGATATAACAAATCCTTTTTGAGGATGATTAATTGTGGTACTAACGTTGCTATAAAATATCAGAATTCTCCTTAGTTTTCAATTAAAAGTAAGCCTAATCGCCCTACAATAATAACACGTAACTTTTGTAAGTTATCATCGTAAGTTCACAATACATATTTTGTTTGTCAGCAAGAAGAATCGTACTGATGGTCATAATAATTTCAAAGCGCTGTCAGCATCTATTAGTTTGATGGATTCTGAATGGTTTTTTGCAGGCCAGTCGACAATTCCCAGCTACAAGGAGTACAAATGAGCTCCAGTGGTTCAGTAGTTTCACGCCGCTTCCCGTAAGCTCAGCAAAGTGAAGCATCATTTGCCGCGGGCAGTGGTTGGGAGGGTGACCACGGTGTACTCTCCTTCACTGGGTTGCTGAAGCTCCGTGGGTTAGGGACATGTTCACGTTAATATGAGACGTCCAAAGTCCTTCCGCTGGAGTGGCGTGGATGTGGAGAGGAGGGTGCCAGCTCAGGTGTGGCCTCGTCACCTGACCGTGGTTCAACATGACGAGGCACCTTAAAAAGAGCAAAGTCGTACTTTCACCTTCGTGGTGCTCTCATCCAAACGAAAGGCGCTCTCTCTTGACTTAATTCGCACTGCCAAAGGCATATCGAGCTTGGCTTGTCCAAGTGTCATAAGCAACTACAACAACAGGAGTACAAATTAAAATGTTTTACACAAATAAAGACGGATACACATTATTTTCTAGTTTTGCCTTACTACACTATGAAAAAAATGGTAATTGTGTTAAAAACTAAATAAATTACACATAAATAAAAGCGTGTTATCATTACCATCTTTATATTAAAAGCTTCTAATATTTGCTTCTAGTCCCACAAAAAACTTAACATTTAAAAAAACATAAGAGATTCTGGGCCAAGGACACAGACCTAAATACTTTTAAAAATTGTAGTGGAGTCACTAAATGATAGAAGACACTAGAAAGAGCTCATAATTGAGACAGTCAAGGCATATAAAAGGCTTGTTGTGCTTGTGAAGAACAATATTTGTTTCAGTTATTTATCACCAACAATAATTATGAAGAAATCTATATAAACTTATGCAACAAAATCCAAAATTTTTTTTTCACTAAGGTTAGAGTTTACTTTATCCAGAAGAACCCAATAATCTAAAAAAACACGCGTATCAAAATTTAAACCAAAGAGTGATTGGACATACCTTCCTGGTCGATGGTGAAAGGTTGGTCTCGAGTGAGAATTTCGTATTTGCAAATGTCGCTGAACTTGGCAGAGCAGTCGTTGTCGTCGGCTTCCACCTGCACGATCTTGTCGTAGAGTCGGTCCTCGTCCGCTTCGGCACTGTATGTCTCCTGCACGAACTCAGGGGCGAATTCGTTCATGTCTTCCACTGTCAGGTGGACGGTCACACTGTGGAAAATGCAAACAAAATCAGCGATCTTAAAGGAAAACAGGTTCACTCCTAATTATGAGTAACTTAAGATTAGCTTATAAATTTTCTCGCCAATTTGGCGACATTTACGCAACACAATTCGATTTCCAATCTTGTCAGATCGACTTTATACACGCTTATGTTTAGAATTTATGGTACTTACGTATTATCGCAAACATGCCAACCTCCGGGATGTCTTGCCAAAATGAGCAACCCTAATGTCGCACGCATCTAAAGCGCTGAATTGGCAACCATGTGCTTTTTTCGAATTTCCCTGCTTGCCACCTTTCTCAGCCTAACTGTTCTTTGAAAATGGCAAGGTAGAATATTAAAATGCGAATCTAGGATTTTACAGAAAAAGATGCCGTTACACTTTTATAGTAATGTAACATTTTACCAAACGTTAGGAAATGAATGTACCAACTCTCACCCGATAGGGCTTTATTTTGGAAAACAGATTCTTTGGAAGTGCAACGTTGCAACCTGTAATCAACACGCGGGAATAAGAAGTGGTAATTGGTTTGAGGAAAACGCGTATGCCATTATTAACAACAGTAAGATTCATGTATTGCTGGTGCAAAGAATTAACGACAGTCAAATTTTGTGACGAAGAACTTAAGACTGATAAAACAGTTCATAGACTGGAATAATCATATGGGAGAGATTTGTGTTCGCCACATGTAAAAGAAAATAAATCACTGGATTTAATTATTCAAGAGTAAAACACAAATATAATTTTGTCGAGCCCAAAACGGGTGCGCATACCCAAACAATCGAAAGAATGTAGGGTTCCGCGAAATGGAGAAACAAGAGACAACGGGGTACAGCAAGACACCATCTTGAGTGTTACTTGGAAGAATTCATATGGCGACATTTATTGACCTAAGAAAACGATAAAAAAATTGTTTTGATTCTATTCTAAAAACCAATTTGCAATATTTTCCACCAAAACGTAATTGATATATCGTTAAATAAAGATATAAGAGTTATACAAATAAAAATTACTAACTATTTTTCTTCATATATTATTTATTATTTTCTTTCACGCTGTTTCTATCACATTGTACTTTTCAACTATGCGCTCCATTTCCCGTCAGCGTATTCCGTTTTTAGAATTGGCCCGGTCGTATATAATGCCGCCAATATGGTTGCGATAGTATTATCGCATCCTTATAAGTGCCGAATTTATATAATAGAACCTCTTAAAAGTCATGATCATTTTAATCTTAGATCATTTTTAAAGATTTAAGATAATTTTTTTTATCTAGAAACACATTGAACATTTACTTTAAACCATAAATTTTAGTTTTACACTAACGCAATGAGAGTAAAATGTGTCAAAATAAGATTTTATAAAATGTTTTCATTTGTTTAATCGCTTTATGATATAGCTTCAATATAAATTCACGATTGCCGATAACCAGGAATTTAGGTAATCCTTTGTTTCGGAACCGATTACCACCAATTATCAACGTACAATGAAATAATTTTCCTCAATAGTTAAATGGAACTCCTTTTTCGCTACTAAGAGCATATTTTTCGTATTTCAACATTTCCCGAGAGCTGGTAATGAATTTTGTTGCTTGTCATAGATTTCAATATAGAATTCCATATTATGCATTCTGCAAAAGGTTTCTGTAAAATTAAAGAATTTTTTGAAAAAAAAATTATATTTCATTGCTAAATTTTTTATTTGGTGATCTGGCGAAATTTCGCCAAAACGAATCAGTAGAGAAATTAATCCCGCAGTATTTCATGTATAGAGGAGAAAACACATTTTAGTTAAGTTGCATGAAGGACACAGAAATACACTGCTTACTTTTCGGATGTCAATCCATCGCAACCGACGGCAGCAATGTCGAATTTGTAAGCTTTCCTCTTTTCGCAGTTTAGCTCTTTCTTGGCGACCAGCTTGGCTTCGCCTTCACTTTTATCAACAATCTGCACCATGAAGGGTATTTCCCCATGGTGTTTGTTTGTGATAATGAAACTGCATACTTCATCTGAAACAAGAGAAAAAAGACTTTTAATTTTTCATCGTGGATGGCAGTAACTACAAAACATTTGGAAGCAAATAACATTCGCAAAGTCAATGGATATTTAAAAATTAAAGAGAACTTTATTTAAAGAGCACACACTATTTTCAGTCTTTCAATCTATCAAAATTTTTTTTATAATCGGAGTTTAAACAAGCTGAATAATGTTGCACGTATAAAATCATATGCATTAAGTCAAACAGATGCTATACAAATAAATAAATTTATATAAAGAGAATAATTTATGGTATATAAGAGTTATACCGTTGAATATTTTTCAAACAAATATGCAACCAAATTTTGAAATTATTATTTTTTTAAAAACATAATGGAAAAATAGAAATTAACTTGTATCTGCTTTGAAACAAATGGATGAAGAGAACTTTATTTTTCCTTTATATTCTAATTGTTTAATAATAAATTCATTCATTCACTGTCGTGTGCCAGTTAGGCTGGCAATATGGGGTGAGCTGCTCCACTTTTCCAACTGAACCCTATTTTGGTGTGGAGTCTAACTTCCTCAGTACACACATGCCATAGGGACCCGTTTATAGGGTTGGCAACCATTCACACCTGATTCATACAAGGAAGGGACAAAGGCAGGATAGAGAGAGAGAGAGAGAAAGTGCATCCATGCCCGAACCGAGATTCGAACCCAGGACCTCCTTATTCATAGTCAGGCACGCTGACCACTAGATAAGTTGGTCGGCTTTTAATTATAAATATAAATTTGATAACGTTATTAAAATAAAATATACATGTAAAATTATGAAATAAAGTATAAAACGCAAGCTTGAATATAATAAAAAGTATAAAAATTGAGTGTAGTTACTAATATACAGCATCTGGCTATAATTTTGAATTTTTCAGAAAATGGTCAAGTTTGTAAGGTTTAATTTCACTGGTTTCAAAATGGTGCGTTTATGGATCTATCATCGCCTTCCAAGAAAAACTTTTCAAAGTGGCGTGAAGCATTTTCACGCGTCGTATAAGAGGAGTTCAAGAAAACTCTTGACACAGAAGCATTCCCAAAAGCATGAATTCACTGGGTTGCTGGAGCTCCGTGGGTTGGGGACGCGTCCACGTTAATATGTGACGCCCGTAGCCCTTCCGCTGGTTAAGTGGTCGTGGAGAGGAGAGTGCCAGCTCAGGTGTGGCCTCGTCACCTGATCATGGTTCAAAATTACGAGGCAATTGGTGATGGGGGAGTATTCCAAACCCGTTAACCGAAAAGGTACAGTCCGCCGCTCACCTGCATCACTATGTATGTATGTTGTTCAACAACAGTTACAATCAAGTCTTTAGTATCTTCTTCTTAGAGTTGGGTTTGTATTATATTGGGTACCCCTGCTTTTACCAGCATTTTGTACAATTAACTCCAAACCCAATGCTTCCTAGTTCCAGTTGCTCGGGTCACCCACTTTATTAATAAAGTAGTCCGATGATTACCCTTTAATGGAGTCTAGGTGTAACTTTCTAGTATGGATGATGCCTAAAGAAGTCAATCTAGGGAGGGGGCAAGGGCCTCGCATTCGTAAATGATATGTTTGGCCGTTTCCTCTTGCGTATGACATTTCCTGCAGATAGGGTCTTGCTGAAACAGTCCCATTTTATGGAGGTGTCTTCTGAAATAGTAGTGCCCAGTTATGAAGCTTACGATTAAACGTATCTTCTGCCTAGAGCATCTTAGAATTTCAGAGGCAATCCTCGCTGATGATCCACAGAACACACTTTCAGCGCGGGTTTGACCAGGAGTGTTGAACCAAGCTTCATTATGTTTATATCTTCCGTTTTTCCCATCTAAGAACATTGGTTTTTGCGGTCTTCAAATTGATCTCTCAAAAAGGTTCTGCACCAATGAGAGCAAAAGAAGTCTTTAATATACCACTTTACAAAACTTTAAAAATGGAAAAATATAAAATATGATACGATTTTATATTTGAAAAAATAATTGTAGGATTTTAGATTGTTTAGGTTTATGAAATGTTTGGGGAACTTAGGAAATTATATATTTATATTGCCATATATTTGAAAACCTAAAATGAGAGAGAATTAAACTAAAACTGGAAAGGTTTTGGCTTAGAAAAAAACTTTTCTAACGTTAAGAGTTTAACGTCAAATAAGTTCCCAACTTTTCCCTTTTTAAACTTGAAAAAATTGAATATATAAATAGTGACTTTAATTTAAAAATACAAAAAATGTTATCTTTTAATAAAGTTGTAGACATTAATAATTTAAATCCTTACATTAAATCGTAAATAATACGGCATAAAATTGATTCCTTCCCCCCAAAAAATGAAAAATAAGGAAGTGGGAGGTAGAAAAAGGGATAAATACATAACATGAAATAGCATTCATGATTTCAAAAGTATTTTAAATTCATTAGAATGTGAAAAGCCTTTAACTTTAGAATTTTGCAATTTATTTGCTTAATCTATTTGTCATTTATATTTGTTCATAATTTAAACAAAAAAAATCACTAATTTTTTTCCGTCTTCACTAAATTTATCGCTGAATTGGCATTAAAGAATTCAAATTATTACACAAAATGAATAATGTCATTTAATATTTATAATCTAGACCACACTCAAATGAACTTAATTAAATTGAGAAACGAAAAGAAAAAAGAAAATAGCAAATTTAAAAATTTTTGGAATTCAGCACATTTATTGTTTCGAAAGGAACAATGTATTAAAAAAATTGCATTAAAGATTAATTATGGACTTCTCTTTTGTAATAATTCACTAGAGTTTGAACGAATTTCTGCAAAAACTTGAAACTTTGGATTTAATGAAGAACTTTTTAACGCCGTAATTCACATTTCGCCGAATCAGCTCATTTTTAACAATATTCCTCTTGTGTATTAACAATGATTCTCTTTTTTAAAAATTAAATTTAATTAAACTGAATTGTACCATTAAAGTTTTTATAACAATCATTAAATTTATAAAGTATTTCTTAAATGATTGCTAAAATAATAAATCTAATTCAAAAAGTCTCAATAGAAAATGGAAAATTTTAACATTCTTTTGTTGTAGCAAATAATTTTAATTTGAAATCTAATCATTCTATATATACATATATATATAAAAGTAACATTTTTTTAAAAAGGAAGTACTACTGTTTTTATTATGATAATTATTTTACAGCATACTCTACCGAATATTAGAATTAACTTAAACGCAGTTACTATATACTAATATCACTGACTAATTAAGCAATCCTAAATTTAATAAATAATTTAATTAACAACACATAATTATTCAGATAAAGATTAAATGAGCAAGATTATATGAATCAGCATACAATGCGCGTGAGTTTTGAATTTAACTGGTATCTTTTCTACCGGTCCAAAACAGCTCGAGGGAGGGAGTTCGAATCGGCGAGCAGGTGCTGCCATCTATGGACAGCAATGAAAGTTACCCACATGACATTACGTACAAAATTGGTATCAATGCAAATAAAGTAAAGTAAATTGTCCAACGTTTTTTTGTTGTTATAGCAAACATAATACCGCAGAATAAATATCTCATAAGCTGAAAGCTGGCAAGGTTTTATTTTTAATATCAGACACAGTTTTTTTTATTATTTATTGCACAAATGCAACATTCTTCTTCTGATAAGCAGCAGTGTCTGGTATAAAACATAGGAACTTCCACTCCGAAATGTGCGATCCTACTCTCAGGCTATTGTGACATCATAACGAATAAATAAAAATTGATATACAACAAAACAATTTTTCAATGTTTTTCCGGCTTACATTAATTACAAAACCTAAAATGGAACATTCAGTCGCCAGGGCTGCGGTGACCTCATTGGTTAGGGCATCATTCTCGTTATCTGAAGGTAGTAAGCTTGTATCCCGACCCAATCCAAGACCCATCGTGTTCGGTAATGGCGGTTGGAGCACATTAAATATGCCGTGATTGCAATGTTCTCCATGTGAAATGATACCTCTGGGGTTGGAAGGCAAAGTCTGGGGGTCTTTTGCATCTAAATTACTAAGACTCACTTTCAAGGCTACGATGCCACACCCACTGGGTGCCCCACTGTATAAGGGGTCATCACGTCCGCCCCTTGTAGCGCTAAAAAGTCGAGATTCCAGTAGCCGGGCATTATACACAACATTCAGTCGCCAAAAGAAAGTGAAAGGCAGTGAATAGAAAAAAGAAAAATTTTGGGGAAAAGCGAAAAAAATAAAAAAATAGGATTTATTCTATTTCTTACGTGACTTTCAATACCTGACAGGTGAAAGACATTATGTGTAACAGGAGAAAAAAAATAAATTATCAATAAGATTTCTTCTTCTTAGAGTTGGGTTTGTATGTCATTGGGCACCTCAGCTTTTATCAGCATTTTGTACTATTCACTCCAAACCCAATGTTTCCTAGTTCCAGTTGCTCGGGTCACCCACTTTATTAATAAAGTCCGACAACCCTTTCATGGAGTCTAGGTGTAACTCTCTAGTATGGATGATGCCTAAAGAAGTTAATCTAGGGAGGGCAAGGGCCTCGCATTCGTAAATGATATGCTTAGCCGTTTCCTCTTGCATCAATAAGTTTTAAAAATAAGGTTTTTAAGCACCAAATCATTATCTAGAGCACTAAAAAGAAACAATAGAAAATTAATAAAACAATACAGCTATTGGCGATATGATTAATTCCATAAATTATGCTTGGCTCTAAGTTCATGGGATACGGTCAGCAGAATGGATGAATTTAGGTTCAATATTAGCCTAAATTGATCAATGGAGACTTGTTATAGCGTTTCCGCTTTTACGCATAGGAATAGATGGAAAGGGGCCATTATAAAGCTCTTACTAGAGGTACCATTTATGCCGCTAAAGGAGTGGATGTGTGTGCGGCCATACTTCTCACCTCATCAAGGTATGATTCTATCGCTCTTCTACCTAGGCAGGGTGGTAGATTTGCGATCTAACATCAGTCGATTGATAGATATTATATGAGTTATGGCAGACTCGGCACTAAATCTAGATAACTCGATCCCCTTCTTGAATACCATACTTGGGAGTTTTCCAGGTTTCC
Organism: Latrodectus hesperus; assembly: GCA_037975125.1. NCBI lineage: Eukaryota > Metazoa > Arthropoda > Arachnida > Araneae > Theridiidae > Latrodectus > Latrodectus hesperus. The sequence continues at coordinate 108,497,820 of CM075852.1, read as the reverse complement.
TCCCTTGCAGGTATGAGAATGCAGCTGCATATCCATCAAGATTCCTCAAAAGAAGCAAAGAATTAAGGATTTTATTAAAAGACATCAGACTTCAAACTGTTAGGATATTTGCTGAGTGATGTTGACGAAATCACTATTTTTTTAAATTGCTTTAAACATCTTTTTCTCATTTGGAATCAAACTTATACTTTATTGCTGTAGCAACTTTTTGACAAAATTAAATGTTACGCTCATTTTCGAGATGGAATTCATAAAGATTATTGGAATTTTTAGCAACTATTATTAAGTAGTTGCGTTGCTAATGATGAGTGTATATAGATTAATTTCGAAAAAAAATCATAAGCTGCATTACAGGGGGGGGGGATTTTATTTAAAATACATTTGATATTTTGTATACATCTACTGATCAGTAGTAATTTGAAACTGGAAAGTTATACAATCACAGGAAATTTGCATCCAGTGTAGGATTAAAGAAAAAAATTAAATTTTTGGCATTTAGTTTCATGCCTTATTAAATGGCTAGCAAAATATTTTTAAAAAGTTAATTAGATTTTAGGAATAATTTTATGACCCCGTTTCTGTGCTTTATAATTAAAGATGAGAGCATATAGTACTATTTCTCCCAAACATGAATTCTGATTGTTTTTCTTATCATTTTCATTTGTATTTTACAATTTGATATTAAAACGATATTTTTTTTATGTCGTATAGAACAATCTATTTCTTTTAGTGGCAACTATGATTTCCACATGGTAAAGCACGCAAAATGTCCACATTTTAAAACCAATTCTCGATAAAAGATAAATTCTTTTAATAAAACATTTTACAAATTACATCTGTGGCACTAAATCGAATACATGAAACATCTGGGTGTGTTTTCGAAACTTCCATTTCAACATATAACCCCAAAACCATTTTTACCTTGGACAAACACAAAAACCAGTGAAAGGACAAAAAGAGAAGTTGATGACTGGGATCTATTCCGGTGACGCACCACCCCCTTTTACTTTTCGCCTCTCAAGATGTGGGGCGACGTTGACGGATGGAGGAGTTCCGGAGGACAGACGGAAGACGTCCAAATGGAGATGGAGGAGGTCTCGCCCTCCTGCGGAAGTGAAGATTCACGGGCGGAATTAAAGAGCGTCTTTCCTTTACAGATTATATCTATTCACTCACTCTTCCATTCTCCACAGTGAGCGTATCATAAAAGCACGCTATTGTCCACTTGGAGAAGATAATGTTTAGGAAATAAGAGATTAGGCCTATTAAACTAATCACAAGACGCTCATGAAAGCCAAAGAAATGGCCCTGGTGCATTCATCTAAATATGAAAAGGCAGAAAGCGATTGGTTATGAATTCATGCTAATCAAGTGCAAAGTGCACAATATACAATAAAGCAATGGAGCTAGTGTTCAGAATACATAAATTATATCTCTGGACCATGTGACTATGTTTACATATATATCATATTAATCATATATATGGCAAAATAATTTATAATTAGATACTATTCCTTCAAATGTTCACAAACCATAATAAATTTTACTGGCCACAGACTGTATCTACACTACAAGCATCACAGTCTATCCATGATAAAAATATATACAGTAATCCCCCCATTCCTTTAAATGTTCACTAAACATAATACATTTTATTGGCCATAGACTGTATCAGCACTACAAGCATCTCAGTCTATCCATGATAAAATATATACAGTAATCCTTCTATTCCTTCAAACGTTCAGATACTATTCCTTCAAAAGTTCACTACACAAAATACAGTTTACTGGCCATAGACAGTATGTACATTACACATGCACCAGTCTATCCACAATAAAATATATACAGTAATCCCCCCTATTCCTTCAAATGTTCACTAAACATAATACATTTTATTGGCCATAGACTGTATCTGCACTATAAGCATCAGTCTATCCACAATAAAATATATACAGTAATCCCCCCATTCCTTCAAATGTTCACTAAACAAAATAAATTTTATTGGCCATAAATTGTATCTACACTACAAGCATCAGTCTCTCTATCCATGATAAAATATATACAGTAATCCTTCAAATGTTCACTAAACATAATAAATTTTATTGGCCATAAACTGTATCTACACTACAAGCATCAGTCTCTATCCATGATAAAATTTATACAGTAATCCCCCTTTTAACAGGGTACATCAGTTGCGCGTTATAGGAAAAAGCGTTGTACGAACATTCTTGTAAGACGCGCTACTGTGACCTAGTACAACGTGCTTTGTACAAATGATTCACGTTTAACTTTTCTCGTGAAAAGGGTCAATGTGCAGGAGAGAGTGATTAGAACAGGAGAATTCGGTTCACCCAGAGTATGGTTAATGGTGGGCATCAATTGCACAATAAGACATTTAAAATTATGTCAATTAAAACTTTATAAATATGTAACTTTCGAATGCAAAAATAAATAAGAATGTAACTTTAATACTTTTTGTGTTAGTTCTATACGATATAAGGAAGTTATCTTGCTGTAAACTGCTTGTGTATGTTGTTGTTGTTACTAATGACACTTGCCAAATATCGATACACTATATTCACTTTTGCAAAGGACATCACTAGAAGAACATCCATCTACTTTAACAACCAAAGAACAGAGTATACGCACGAGATTAAATACCTGGGACTTCTATTTGATACACGACTAACTTGGATCAAACACCTCAATGAAATTAAGTACAAAATAGGAAACATTCAAAACAAAATCGTCAGGATTGCCAGAGCCACCTGGGGACTTAGACACTCAGATCTATTAGATCTTAGATAGGAATCTCCAGGATTGCCAGAGTTACCTAGGGACTTAGACCCTCAGATCTATTAGATCTTAGATAGGAATCTCCAGGATAGCCAGAGTTACCTAGGGACTTAGACCCTCAGATCTATTAGAAGATTATCTACACGGCAGCTTTGGAAAGTATAATACTTTATGGGTGCAAAGTCTGGTTTCACGATAACTCACGCATCAATCAGAAACTCACACAAATACAGCGTATTTCTTTACTTAAGATTACGAAGACATATCGCACTACTTCCTCAGACCCACTCAATGTACTGGCAGGATGCATTCCAATCCATCCATTTAAAAGCAGCCTCACTTCAGATGAGATTTAGTCTTTGGAATTGTGAGGAACACATTAACATAAACAACAAGACTTGGAGCACAACTAATGCCTGGACTAGGAAACTCTCAATTGAGGCCCCTTGGACTAAGACATACATTCCGTGGGACAGTAATTATAACCATAAATACCATTATGCTTATACCGACGGCTCGAAGATCAACGACATGGTAGGTTGCGCGGGTGTCATCTACAAAGACAATACTTTAGTCAAAAAGATCCAACTCAAACTTAATAACGAGGCATCAGTCTTTGAAGCTGAGGCACTAGCAATATTAGAAACAATGAAAAACGTAGTGTGTAATCAATTCCTATGTTGTCATATCCACACAGATTCTCGATCAGTGCTTATGGCATTAGAAGGATACAGCCATACTATGATACATTGAAGGAAATTAGTCAAATACATAAGTCCAACCCACACACCTTCCACCTACACTGGGTCAAAGCCCATGTTGGAGACAGGCATAACGGGGAACCAGATGCAGCAGAGAAGGAAGCAGTAGAATCAAACACCATCGACAGAAACATCAAACTCAGTAAACAATAATTCAAAAGTATAACCCTAAAATGGGAAATAGATAAATGGCAGGAATTATGGGATACATCTACTAAAACAAGAAGACTATATTCTATCCTAAAGACTGTATCCAAAAGACGCCTATATGTAGATTTCTTCATAAATCAGATACTCACGGGACAGGGTGCATTCGGCACTTACAGGAAACGATTCCATAAACAGACGGATATCTGCCCACACGATCAAGAAGTTCAGGACCCAGATCATCTAATCTATCACTGTCATAAATACCAACAACTTAGATCTCAACATTTCCCAACAAATTATCTAGCGATGCAATTGAATAAACTCCTCAAACACACACTGGATTCCTCAAAGGAATTCAAGAGATCCATGCTACAAGAACTTCAGATTCAACTTCAGACTTTGCAACGATGAATTTGTAAAAAGCTCACTACTACTCTCTGTTAAAAGATGCTTGCATCTTATTCTACACTTTATAACATTGTAAATAACATACATCTGTATAAATATTCTGTTTGTCATATTTTCTAACTTTGTATTTTTATAATTTAAATAAAGTATAAATAAAAACAAATCTTCCAGAACGGTCACAGTCTCAAATGGAAGCACCTTTCTCGGTTGTCAACACCCAACCTTTGACTTGCTTTTTGGTTCCTCTATGGGATCACTGTCGACGACTATTGCCTATACATTCGGATGGACGGGTTTACATCTATAGTTACTAATGACACTTGGACAAGCCAAGCTCGCTATGCCTTGGGTATGCGAATTTAAGTCATTTGGGAGCGCCTTTCGTTTAATCAGAGCACCATAAAGGTGAAAGTACGTCTTTGCTCTTCAAATCCTCCGATAGATGGCAGCACCAGAGGATCTACTCCCTCAATTTTGGCATTGATCTGAAGGGGGAATAAATTTCTCTAGACCATTCAACACATGGTACCTGCTCAACGACCGATTATAGGACTTTTCAATTCCACAGATTTGACGAGCATGTATATCGCAAGTATTCGATGGGTCTTTGGCGATATTGGGAATCGAACCCCACTCTTCCGGATGGAAGGCTAATACCCTAACCACTAGGCTATCACGGCCCAACGTGTATATATATATATATATATATATATATATATATATATATATATATATATATATATATATATATATATATACTTATGTATTGTGGACGCGAGTAGGTCTTCCGCCAATGATTGTTTGATTTGATATTGTTACCAGTGTGAGTAAGTACTATAGCAAAATAGCTTTGTCCTTTTTAAATGTTATTGTTTGTCCGATATTTGTAGAATTAAAGTGTATCCGTTTTTTAAAACTATGTTTTGTTTACTAACCATTGACACACTCTGCATATATTACTAGGTTATTTTTACGCCAAAAACGATGTATCTGATTTATTAATTCTAAACTTGAGATAAAATTTTAAACATCATAATTTTTTGCTACTCTTTTTATTTATTTTATATCGTACCCCTGTTGTGTGGTAAGCTCAATTTTTAAATTTCGGTGTCGTTAAAACATACCATCATTTTATTTTTCAATTTTCTTAAGCCAATGAATGCATAAAAAAATTCCTCATTATCGACTTATAGTAACATTTTTTTAACAATATATTCTTATCACCCTTTGAAAACCAAATCTGCAAGGACATTGATATAATAATTAAAAAATAATAAATTATATATATGTCACAAAGCATTTTATTATTTTAATATACTTCCATTTCAGACCACATTTATATTTAACCATTTGATAATTTTGGCGACGACTTAGGGTTAGATTATATATAATGTTAAATAAATAATGACTATACGCGTGAACACAATCACTGAAAGCTCAAAAACTCACCATCGACGACTCGTATCCTTGGCGATACTTCGACATTCCTGCCGTTCTCTCTGGCGATGGCGTGGTAGCCAACCTCTGGTTTCACGTTTTCTAATCGAGGACGACCTCCTGCAAGAAAAATAGCATTAAGTTAACATCCAAAAATAAGATGTTTCAAGTATAAAAGTCTTTGCGATTAAAGTAAACGCAAACTCGAAAGAAGGAAAAAAAAGATAGAGAGGATCCTAGAAAAATAATCATTTTTAGATTAAGGTAATACAGCAGTAGGTAGCTAAATGATCACATAATTTAACTGACTAATTCTAAATTTGTACGTGAAAATTCTTTTCATGCAAGACAAAAGTAAACGTGTAAGATTTAACAATTGGTTTCATATTTTGTCAAAATAGGGTGAAACTGTAATTGAAATCTGGGTTAGTTGAGCTTTATTCACGGAGAAATAAACACAAGAAATAATTCAAATTGGAAATTCTTCAATTTTATCGAATAATTTACTTAATATTTAATATTATTTAACGCATTTATGTTTAAAGTTTTTTTTCGCATTTATGTTTAAAGTTAAACAAAGTATGTTTAAAGTTTTATTCGTCAATATTAAGCATATTTTTAAATTATAGTTACGTTTAGATTTAAAAAAACCAACTGGTTTTTAATCTGTTGTACAGTTGGCTGTGTTTTGCATCGTTGTAACCTCATATTAAAATGGATGACACACATTTGTATAAGAACTTACGATGTACACAGATTTTCATGACTAAAGCAAACAGCTTTTCGTAGCACTTTCATTATGTTCCGAATTCTTTTGAATAACATGGGCAGACATTAATGAGACATTATTTTAAATAGAATATTTAGAAAACAAAACAAAATAATATAACTTTTTGGGGGTTGATTAAAATGGGCTTGTCGTCCAGAATGTTCAAAATCCATAGAAAACACATATGAAATATTTTTGGAAACTATTATCAAATGAAATTACTGAGAGAAGGACAAGGCCTTGGATTGCCATTTGGCGCCTACTTTTACACATAAGTTCTTATTTGACACAGACCTAAGTCCAAAGAGGAAATGAAATACACAAACATTAATTAAAAGTCAATAGTTTAACTAATTATCACGCGGTTACCACGAAGTAGCAATCCTGGCTCACATGAGCCAAGCCGGAAGCCGAATGGTTAATACTCTTGCCTTCAGTTAAGGAGTTCATGGGTTCGAATCCCACCTTGGACATGGGTGTTTGTAATGGTTCGGAATCCATTTTAAGCCGTAGATACAGGCGTCATTACCTTTCGTGTGCAAAACACGACCGTTGAGAGACAAACGAACCAAACCTGGCTTACATTAAGCATGATTTCTTTTAGTGCATATAAAAGTCCTTCATTAAACAAAAAAGTTGACGAATTCTATGGAAATTTAAATTTTAAGAAATTTACAGATTTAAATAATTTCTAATTTATATAAATCACGTGGTTTCTGTCTATTAGATCGAAAATTCCAAATTTAACGGGATTCTAAGGGAGTTACACACGCAAACATGTTCACATTAGACACATCTTCCTTTTTTAAACAGTGTGGATGGACTTGAACCTCTAACCCCTAGAGAGCACGTCCCCAGGTGGCGGATAGGGGAATGCCTCCATTGGTTTACCATTGGGGTGGTAGGAGTGAAATAAAATAGCTCCCAACAGGTAGAAGTCCATCCTCCTGGAGGGAATGGCATCTTTTTCCAAAATGGAGAGACCAACATCCCTTGTGATATTATTACCCTACTGGAACAGTTGCACACTACAAAGAGAAATCCTGTGTCCTACAATGGATACCCGCGCATGTCAACATTGAGGGTAATGAATGTGCCGATAGCCTGGCCAAAGAAGCTAGAGACCTCGACAATAAGGCCGCCACAATCACACTTACTCATGCTAACGCTGTGGCCAAATATAGAATTATGTCTCACACCTTTAAAAAACCTCTTCTAATAGAATTTAACCGTCCCAGGATTATCACATCTACAATTGCCAGATTAATAACAGAACACCATAAGGGCATGAAGTTTCTCCCGGGTAAAACTAAGAACATATGTTCAATGTAAGCACTGCCCGGGAGTCCAGCTCACCCCCAATCACACCTTGGAATGCCCAGCTGTTGCGGTAAATTTATTAAAAATGGGAATGGTCCCACTCAGGGACTCATTGCAAGAAATTCTCTACAGCCCTGATGCACCCCTAATTGCAGAGGCAGTGGTCAAGACTTTCGATGGAATTTAGAGACTTTCCCTATTATCTGTTATCTACACTATTTTCATGGACACGAGAGCAACAACAACAACAACCATCTACTCTTAAAACAGTTGCCTTACAACTAGATCCCGTAAACCTAAATTGTACTTGAATACCAGGACTAAAAATTAGTACATAGTGAGTTTCTCTTTTACACTGGCGTATGAAGGTCAAAAATATGCAGGTATAACCCTCCCTCCCACTTAAATTAAATTAAAAATGTTAAATTTTAGACAATATTTTTATCGCGTTACCATAGCAACCATATGTAAAAACGTGACTAAGACAAGTTAGAGTTTAAAAGAAAATGGATATGACAACACTGCAAGTATTGATCTTTACTGTAGCACATCCAAACTCAAGACAGTCATTTGTCATGTATATACAAGTCATAAGAAGCATTTCTCTGTTTACCGATAAACAGACTACAACCATCCAAGATCCCTCAGGGCGCCCTTTCCAGCACTTGGAACCAGAGGCAGATGCGCATTCCGAAGCACCCCCACCCGATAACAGACCATCACCCAAGAGCTATTCGCATGCACTTCATCGAGTATCGAGCGCAGTTATTTCTGTTTGTCACCACCAGCTACGCACTCCCGCAACCAAACAAGCAGTTCGTCTTTTTTCCTGTCTCGATAGATTTGGGCCCGAGAGAGTGCATTTTCCCAGATAAAAAGCAAACATAACCTCCGACAAAACGACTTGGGGATGGGGAAGAAAAAAAAATGCCCATCCCGGGGAACGATTCGAACGTCAATCGATATTAATGCGCCCCAAGAAAATAAAAAGAGGAATTCAGCCGTCCATGAAATCTCAACTTCTACAACAATGGCGGTCTGAAGATACTCGATGCATTAAGGGAAAGAAAATTGGAAGGCTGTGAATATAAATTTGGGTTCTATTTGGGGAGATCTCTTCCCACCCCCTCCAAAAAAGATGCATGCATATAACAAACGTCGCGTTTTTATATGCGGGTCTCATCCATCGAGGATCTCTTCAGAAGCTATGTTTATTTTGATAAGGAAACTATAAAAAGATGAGACGCGAAATTTCTGAAGAGGGTTTATTTCCGTTTAATCGGCGCAATTCTATGTGATGCGGGTCCGGCAGAGAAAACGCATAAAAGGCACTCCCACATGGGTATACGATGAACATAAAGATGGAAATTTAATCAAAACGCATTAGCAGGCGGGTGTATTTGCAGGAAAATTGAATGCATAATGCATTGAAAAGCGAGCATTTTTTTTGAAAGTAACAAATGATGGAATAAGTTGAAAAATAAAGAAGCTACTTCAAAAAAGAGCTTTCTCTTAGTTTTTTACTTTTCTCATATTTGAAAGATAATAAGTGAAATAACAAATTCGTCTCACATAACCTTGAGCCTTAATATATATATATATATATATATATATATATATATACATATACACGTTATATCAGCGAGGCGATACCAAGCTGAATGAGAAGAATTTATTTCGCACATTATCTTTCAAATTGGGAATAAATAAAATAAAGAAAATACTTTTCATTTTTCAACTTGTTACATTATTTGTTACTTTTATTATTCGCTTGTGGCAGAGCGAACCGCCCATAGGGTGGTCGGTTGTTTGATTGGGTTTTATGGCGTAAGTTCCAAAAACTGAATGTTAATAAACATGTTTTTAAAACACAGCAATTAAAACCTCTGTGTATATAGCTAATATATTGTTTGTTTGTCGCTCAACGGTCATTTTTTGCACACGAGGGCTAATTAGACCGGGACCTACGGTTTAAAGTGGATTCTGAACCGCTACAAACATCCCTGCCCAAGGTGGGATTCGAACCCACGAACTGTTGAACCGAAGGTTAGAGCGCTAACCATTCGGCTGCCAGCTCGGCATAGTTTATATATAATTCAAATATAAATATCCATACATATATATATATATATATATATATATATATATATATATATATATATATATATATATATATATATATATATATATATATATATATATATATATCAGATATTGTTAAATTTATCTCAATACAGAGATTAAAATGGGCAGGACATTTAAGCCGGATGAACGACAATCGGGTGACGAAAAAAATTTTCTTGGCTCACCCCATTGGCACCAGAAGAAGAGGACGACCGAAACTCCGATGGCGTGACTGCCTTGAAAACGACCTAAAAACACTAAAAGTGACAAACTGGATGACCTTATCCAAAATTAGGGGCCCCTGGTATGCACATCTGAGGAAGGCAAAGGCCCACCAAAGAATATATATATATATATATATATATATATATATATATATATATATATATGAAGGCCAATGAAGAAGAATATATATATTATAACTGGAAAAAATTAAACAAAATGAATTATAAACTTCAAAAATAGAAAAGTCAAATAAATTGAATAAATCCTATTGTTTTTAAAAACGCGAAACTATTTGTGTAAGGGGGTTCCCCCAACAAATCATATAAAGTTAAAATATTGCATCAGTATTGAAAAAAGTAAACGCTAACGGTTAAAATCTTGACACGATATTGAAACATGAAAAACAATAAATGGTCACCCACTACAGGGTGAGACATTTATTCTAACACAAAAATGTCGTGCTTAAGGGAAAATGCTCGGTAAATACACACGAGTCCAATGCTATTTCCGTTGAAGTGGTGTGAAAAATTGGGGAGAAGTATGCCAAATAACAAGAAAAATATTCAGATGATTATATGGTTGGTTGGTTTCAAGATATAATTTGACATAACATGCGAAATAAGCGCTCAGCATTTAATATGCATCCCTCTTTGGGAGATCGAATTATCATTCCAAATAATTTCCAGATCTATGTCTCCACCTATTCCGAATTAAAACTTAAAAGCCACCAGGATTCTTTACAGCAGATCATAAATTCAATTCTTGAATTTTGGTAACTGGTCATTTTTTTAGCACAGCACTTCCCCCGAATAACTCAAATCTGAATTACTACATCTTGAACCGAACTTGACGAGATACTTTGCGCAAGGGTACTTAAGACAGTAGCCAAACCATAAACTGAACAGATGACTTGACAAGTCCTTTACTATTGGACAAATGCCAGATTTCAGTTGAGCCTTCCACTTAATTGTTATCAAAAACGGCTGTCGAATATCACCACTTGGGCCAGTGTTCTTCAAGATATAATTTAAGTTAAAGTCGAGGACTCTCACTACAGTAACATGCTTAAAGCAAACACATCAGCGAAATAAATATGTAGTCGAGCATTTCAGATATCTAGTTTAAGAGCGAAATTTTTATTAACCTATTTTTTTTCGACACAATGAAATTTGAAAACATTTTTTTTAAAACTTTAGTGTCAATCGTTAAAAAACTAATAAAATATTCAACTAGTAATTTCTTGAGATTAAAGGTAAGATTGCCCTCTACTTCTTATTCTCTCCAGGGAGATTGTTTAATTGAACATTTAGTTCAATTTGTTACAATGGCAGACAAGAAGTAATAAATCCAAATTAGTTATGCGCGGATTTCATAAACGAAGTCTTTGATAGAAACTAGAAAAAATTTAAATCATTTCTTATTTAAACTAACCATAAAGTAGATGTTATGTCTGGTCTTTTTCATTTTTCTTTTTCTCTGCTCTATTGTCAACAAATATATATATATTGTGAAAATCAAACACTTGACAGACGATGGCTTTCTGTTTCGTTGTGTGCGGATGTGGGAGACGGAGGAGGCGGAGTAGGAGTGTGTCGGAGCGAAAGGAACGTGTTTGTAAACACGGCGAGTGGTAGCGGAGGTGTTGCTTCCAGGCAAGAGAAATTTTTGTGTTTCAAATGATGTAAAAAGGAACCATTTAATAACTAACTCTCTCTCTCTCTCTCTCTCTCTCACACACACACACAAATGAATCCCGGTGGATTAGTGGTAGCGTTTCACGCTCCCATGGCATGGGTCCGAGGTTCGATCCTCGGGCTGCGCAAGGTTGGCACAGCCTTTCATCCCTTCAGTGAGTCGATTAACTGAGTACCAAGCATGCTTGGGAACTAAACACTGGGGCTCTTACGTTAGGCTGACCACCTAACTGAGACATATACTTCGCCCCCCAGGAACCTCGGTCATGAAAACAGTAATGGGCACTGTAGGCCTTGGCCCACATGGGCTGTCGTGCCATGGAGTTTAGTAGTTTATATATATATATATATATATATATATATATATATATATATATATATATATATATATATATATATATATATATATATATATATATATATATTCAGTTTTAGAAGCAACACCGCTACAGATTTGAAAACTTTTACGAACGGAAAAAAAAATCCTTATTTATTACTGGTAAAAATCATGATATTTCTAAAATCATTTTCTGAAATGCCACCCAACTTGTCTAGTGGTCAGTGTGCCTGACTGCGGATAAGGAGGTCCTGCGTTCGAATCCCGGTTACGGACATGGATGTACTTTATCTATCCTGTCTTTGCCCTTCCTTGTATGAATGAGGTGGTGAATGGTTGCCTACCCTATAAACGGGTCCCTATGGCATATGTGTACTGAGGAAGTCGGAATCCACACTAAAATCTTTATGGTGTTTCACAAGTTGGAAAAGTGGAGCAGCGCACCCCATATTGCCAGCCTAGCTGGCACACGACAACAACAGATTGTAAGCATGATTGTGTAACAATCCTCCAACCTTTAGCATAAAGATTAATTTCTTGGAAAATAAAAATATTTCTGTTAATTAAAAAAAAATCCTAAATTAAAAAAATAATACGGAAAATATATTAAAAATTCATATCCATCCTTTTTCAACGGGGAAAAAAATATTGTCAAAGTATTTGGCAACAAATACTTCCAAATGAGCATTCTTTTTCAGAATGTGTCGAACATTTCAGAGAAGTAGGAGGAAAATCAATCCAGGCCCCAGCTTCCTCCCTCCCAATCTGAGTTTGGTATTTTTTTTCTCAAGTGTCAATTCGAAGAATATGAGAGTTCAGAAATGGAGTTCAACGATAAAACAGAAAAACAAAAGGAACAAAAAAAAATCCTTTTTCCATCCCGAAAAGAACAAAATTCCATGGGAAAAGGTAGGAAGAAGGAATACGTAAGGGAAAAACAAAACGAAAGAAAATTTTGAGATTGAAGGGGAGGGGGGAAAACTACTACAACTCTACCGGAAATTGCTTGCAAAAAATCCTTAACTTCAACTGTACACGGAAGAATTTTTTTTTTCAGTCGAAAGAATTCAGCAGCAATTACATTTTTACCACGGAACAAACAGATCAGAGAATAGAATTAATCAAATTGATTTTTGTCGTAATTTCTCTTCGAGATGCAGTCGCTATAAAAACAAACATTATTTATTCAACTGTAAAGTTAGCATTTCAGTTAAATTGGGGGGAAAAGAAACGATTTTCCCCCTCTTTAAGCATTTATATATTTACAGTACTGACAATCGCACTGCGATAAGACAGAGATTTAAGGGAGAGGGGGAAAGTGAAGATAATTAATTCGGTAGCTTTTTAAAGTATTAGCTATTTACAGGTTGATATTTTTTAAAGTGACAGTGTTTGGAGCGTCCTGTAGCGCGATCTAATAGACGAAATGACATCAAACTTGGTATTTAGACTAATCAAGACATGGGAAAAAAATTCCGTAAAAAAGTTTTAGTTCAAAAGTCACCGCTAGGGCATTTTGTGGCGCTGCTGTAGTTTACAATAACGAGAATTAGCATAAAACACAGGTATCAAAGCAAAATGCAAATGTTGTGCAATGACAGTGCCAGTAATAGGGGCTATAAAAGCAAGTAGTAGACAGCTCCGACAAATAATCTCAGCTGAAGTAAACGAGCTCCAGTGGCCATGCCTCTCACGTTACCGGAACGTGCGTTTATGTTGGTGTGGCATCAAATTTGTCTATTCTAAAGGACAACATAACAAAGACAGTGCGGGATATTCCTCGTGACATGTTACGTTCGGCTGTGGGGAACGCTGTACGCAGAATGCACGGTGTTATTTCCGAGAACGGAGCTCACATGGAATGTGGTCTAATTCCTCACCAGGGAAGTTAATGTAATAAATAAACATTAATAATTTAACTGTATGATTGTATGTGTCAGTATTTTTCTATCTTTTCTCACATTTTATACGTTTTAATTCGCCAGAAAATGCCCGAGCGGCGATTTTTTGAACTAAATTTGTTTTTTACGGAATCATTTTTTCCGTGTCTTGATTAGTCTGAATACCAAGTTTGGTGCCATTCCGGCTATTAGATCGCGCTACAGGGCGCTCCAAACACTGTCACTTTAAAAAAGATCACCCTGTATATTGTTAATTACGATATACTGAAAATAGTCGATAAGCCTGTTACGTACCCAGTGTGGATACTGGAGTTTTTCAGTTTTACTATTTACGAGACACGTGATTAAGACTAGTAACTTTTGCAATGAATCGTTATAGTAACTAAAGAAATACATCAATTTACTAACTTCCAGTGATATTTACATATTTTAAAAAATTTTTATTAGGAATAATACAAATTAAATTAAATAATATAATTAAGCATATGTAACAATAAACTATTTTAATTTCTATATATGTTATTTTGAACAATATACTCATATATAAATAGCTAAAAATCAACGTAAGATATTTGACCGTAGGTTGTCTAGGTGAAATTTCCATCCCGTATACACAGTTTAAGTATTTTCGAAATAAATATTATTAAATATTAGAATATTTGTGAACCGTTGGAAATATCACTATATATAAAATACAGGAAAATGCTTCCTTGTTCTATCAATTCAGAGTTAGCAATGTTGTTACTACGTGACCGTCAAAATAAAAATAGTCCTCAATAAATGAATTCCGAATGAGTCTTGATTTCAAACTTTTTCTTTAGGTAAAAAACTTCAATGAAAATAAATTTCCAATAAAAATACATCCGTGTAAACAACTATAAAAATTATTGTTCAAATAACATTTTTTTTTTAAAGTTTTGAAATTCTATACACAGCTCTATGTTCTATTTTGAAGTTTAATACAAATTCTAACATATTTATTTATTTATTCGTGATACAAACGCAGTGATTCTTTGCTTATATTGCGAATTACTTTTTAGGAGTTTTAATGTGGAATTTACTTCAACAATCTCACCAGCTTTTTTTTTTTAAAAATCCCGGATTTCAATGGCCTTCTTTCAGAATTCTTTTTTTTTTATTTCCCTTGCCATTTTTATCAAACAACGTAGAGTTTAATGCATTTTACAGTAGGTTTTTCTTCTCGTTATTTTTTGCTTGCATGTACTGTAATTGCGTTTTTGATTAAATAAAATAAAATTCAACTTTTGTGAAATGCACACTATAGAATGCACATTCTAGAAAAAAAGAGTCTACAAATATCTTTATTTTGTTGTTGTCTTGTGCCAATGAAGCTGGCATTATGGGGTGAGCTGTACCATATTTGGATGTGGAGTCTGACCTCCTCAGTACACAGGTACCCGTTCACAGTCAGTGCCACAGGTCCGTTTATAGGGTAGGCAATCATTCACAACCCATTTATACAAGGATAGGACAAAGACAGGATAGACAAAGAGAGAAATTACATCCATGCCCAAACTGGGATTCGAACTCAGGACCTCCCTATCCGCAGTAAAGCACGCTGAACACTAGACAATATCTTTATTTTAAATAGGATGAATGAAATGACCTTTCAAGATATAAATTATGTTAAGTAGAAATATTAAAATGTGACGTTTAACGGAAAAGTAAGAGTTTGATATGGAACAGGTTGAATGGTCACTGTTTTTACATTTGTCAATTCGACTAATGTCAACGAATTTTAAAATGAATTCCGAATCGCTACTAATATCCATATCTAAAATGGAAAACGAAATCACTAACTGTTGAAGAGTAGCTGCTGTGCCTTTGTTGGTTGGAGGGTTCGAATCCCGGCTTAACCGAACAACCGCCGTGTTCGCAAAAGACGGCTGAGACATGTTATATAGGTAGTGGTCGCAATGTCATCCGAATGAAGTGATACCCCTGCGGGTGCCAAGTCAAGTATTAGGAGTCTTCTGCTTGACCCCTGCTATTAAATGACGAAGACTTCCAATAACTGGTAAAATCCAGAAAAGGGAAGTGAGCTGGTTCAATAACAGCACGAATTGTCGAAGTGAAGATAACATAGATGGTCATTTAGGCTCTAACATGGCGATTTATAATCAGCGGTTCGTTTTACATAAAAATAGTGGGGCCGTGGTAGCCTAGTGGTTAGGGCATCGACCTTCCACTTGGAAGGGTGGAGTTCGATTCCCAATGCCGCCAAAAACGCACCAAGTACATGCGATATACATGCCAGCTAAATCTGTGGAATCGAAAGTCATATGGTCGGTCGTTGAGCAGTTATTATGAGTGCAATGGTCTGGATAAAATTTCCTTCCTCTTCAGATCAATGTCAAAATTGAGGGAGTGGTTCGTCTGGTGGAGCCATCTATCGGAAGGAAGAGTCTTAGAGCGAAGTCGCACTTTCACCTTCGTGGTGCTCTGGTTAAACGAGACGCATCATACTGACTTAAATTCGTATAGCCAAATCGAGCTTGGCTTGTCCAAGTATCATAATGTAACAACAACAAAATATTAATACATATTTATTTCATATAATTAATATTATATCATGTTAGAAAATAGCAAATATTTTTATTCGACATATGATAGAGAAATACTATAAAAAGAAAAGATGTGTGGATGAAGGAGTTGATTTACAGCTGTAGGGAGATTACTTTGCAAATCAGGGTTAATTCAACTGGGACGTTTAATATTTTCGTTTTATATGCTTCATTTTTTATATCGCGAAGTCAATATTATTCAGTAAAAATTCTCTTTGGATATCGATATATGAAATAATTTATATTCCATTGAAACTTGGAAACTAATCGCGTGTCAATACTGACAGGTGGTGAACGGAATGTCTGCGGTGCTGTAAAACAAAGTCTGTTTATTCTGCGCAGGTGGTCGTGTTAAAACTATCATTAAACTGAACAAACGCATAGCGCGCATTTCCCGTTACGACGCTATAAAGTTCACTAACATCTAACATATTTTTTCCTTTGGAGGAAGCAACGTGATTGTGCCTTAATTTATGATAACTGGGATAACGAATTAAATAAAAAAAAAGTTGGCAGCTAATAAAATGAAAAATCTTTCAGAGGCTAAAAAATAAAAAGGAAAAACAGCACAGACACATATTTTCTTTGCCGTTGTCTATGACTGATATATGTTGTTGTTGCTTATGACACTTGGACAAGCCAAGCTCGCTATGCCTTTGGCGGTGCGAATTAAGTCAATTGGATGCGTCTTTCGTTTGGATCAGAGCACCACGAAGGTGGAAAGTACGACTTTTCCTCTTTTTAAGGTGCCTCGTCATTTTGAACCTCGGTCAGGTGACGAGGCCACACCTGAGCTGGCACCCTCCTCTCCACATCCACGCCACACCAGCGGAAACTGATATGTTCACGTAAGAAACAAACCAAATGTAATTGCTTTGCTATTTTTAAGCCATATAATTTTAGCACTTAACAATGTTTTCAATTAAAATAAATCATGAATTGGCTTGTTTGTCCATCAACCGTTATTTTTTTTTTTTTGCATGCGATTTAGTCTTTAATTGCTCAAAGTGAATTCAGAACCCTTACATATAATCAAGTTTGTAGTGGGAATCGAATTCAAGAGCTAGTGAATTAGAGACAAAATGGGAAACCATTTGGCAGTGAGTTCGGTTCACGAAAATTATAATAGGGCACTAACAACTGTATAGCGTTAAGTAGTAGAAATGCTCGTTCAAATTTATATATAACCCATAACCTATTATAATAGAGTTACAAATTTTCCTTATGTTACCACAGGTACTCATCAAATAAATATTTCTCTGTAAGAATAAATGGGGAAGGTAAGCAAAATAATTTAGGTAACAATCTTTAGAACAACTTAATAAATTCATGCGCAAGTATTCACATCACACAAGGAATTAATTGTAACTAAATGGATTAAAATGAATTTAATTTGAAAAAAAAAGGTTTTTATAAATAAATATAGCTATGTAGAGATCGGCACGTAAAACTGGCCCATTGTAATATTTTAGAATATTGTTTTTTATCATAATAATTTGTTTATTTTCGTACATAACGTTTTTGGCGACAAAATCCATGCGTTTGGCTCTTATCCTTTGAGACGACAGTGAAAAATTAACATTACATGATTTTGAAATGAGCACGTGAAATATTGTTACTAAAACCATTTTCTAAAGGTATCTAAAGTTAATGTATAATTTAATTTTAGATGTTTTTGCACAGCTGCGTAACCATGCATCAAAGACGAACGGTAAAAAAAGCCCCCCCCCCATTGTATAAGAACTGTATGTTCATTAAAGGTCAGCAACGGGTCTGTAATTTCATAAATGCAGCCTTAACCCCGTCCCTTTGACCCCGAGATTTACTTTAGGATATCTTGATGACGTCAATTTCATGGGGTGCCAAGAAAACAATCCCCACTTGCTCTAGGAATAAGATTTTAATTATGGTTACAGTTACACTTCGTAGTAGAAACGTGACTTTATGCGTGAAATGCACACGTATTTTTAGCACGCGAGCATCGGTTCTATTTGAGCTTAAATTGGGGGGTGGGGAGAGAAAAAAATAGGTCATTCTCTCTCTCTCTCATCATCCGAAGACAGGGTTACTGCCTCCAATCACGCAACTTCAAGCAATCCATGAATGGGTCGATGCCTCTCAAGAAAAAGCACAGATACATGAAAGATCACTTGAGAAAAAGAAATTATAAAGAATAAAAATTGAATTAACCCTTTTTATTTATAAATCAGTTTTTCAAATGTTCTTTTTTAAAAAAATTTTTTTTTAAACAACTGAAATTGCAGCAACGCTCAGATCCACTTCTTATTTTTTGAAGTTGCAATATTTATCAATGATGGAAGATTGGATTCTAATTTAGGAGGAAATAAAAATACAATTATTCGAAAATAAAAAAAAAGCACACACAGTATTTTATACATTCGTCACAACTGTACACTGTTTCAAAGGCATGAAATCTTTAAATCCAGGCCTAAATTGAAATCTCAGGTGGAATTATTCTCGTGTCTTCATTTCTAAATTTAACATCAAAAATGTTAAATTAGTTTATGATTGTGTTATAACATTGAAACTATTTTGGTAGACAACAGAAAATGATTAAACAGATTTTTTTCATTCGTGTGTCACAAGATCATCGGTACATTCCCAAGCAACATAAGATGCTAAAAATTCAATCACAGACATCTTCCGTTTTGACCGACCGATGTCTGAGTGGTTAGCGTTTCTGACTCCTGAGCTGTGGGTCCTAGGTTCGAATCCCGGTTAGGGCATGGATGTTTCTTTCCTTCTCTGTTCTGTCTGTCCTTTCTTCTGTGATGTTGTATGAATGTGGTCCACCCAATAAACGGGTTTGTGGTGGTATGACGCGGGCAACGCTACTCGCTTCCGTGACTTGGTTCACAGGTGCCCGCTGGGTAACGACAAATGAGTAGCAGTTTCTGGCATAGGAATCGTCACCCAAGTGTGCCCGCCGTTGATAAAAAAATACATTTTCCGTTTTTCAGCAATGCCCAAGATTGAATTTAGGACCTTCTAATCAAAGGAGTTCAATCCTAAGCCAGTGAAATCAATAAAAAAATCGCTGAAGTAAACAGACGTTCGACAAATTCTTATGCATGATACTTCGGCTTATGTATTTACAAGCACTTTATGAAGTTCTTTTTTCTGCTCAACTGTGATATACACTGATTTTTGGGGCAAAGTGAAAATGATATACTCTACGTAAAGCATGATTTGCGCATTTTTTGTTTTGTTCAGAATTAGTGCGATAAAGCAGATTTGACATCTCTTGTGTCAGTGATACAATACACAGAATTACAGTATTACTGTTATTCTATGTACTGTGAAGAATGCAGAAACTTCGCGAAAAAATTTGCTTTACGCAAATATCACCTCATACCACTAACTGCAGCTTATTTAATATCTATTCTTAATCAATGCATTACTTCGCATCTAAAAGAACAATATTAGCTCCACATAAACTTAACATCAAAAATTTTAAGTTACCACCTTAAAAATTTTTATATGGAAAAGCAAAGATATAATTATTAAAAGTTTTCCTAATTTAAATTAATCCTGACGATAATTAATTTTTATTTTGAAAGAAATGCAACTTGATATTCATTGGCAACAACTTACCAAAATTAAAGTTATTAATGCAAGGAAACTTTATTACATGATAGGGAAAAATAAGTTTTAAGCCATTAAGAAATTTCGTAAGCCATGAGTATTGAAAAGAACAAAGCAAAGTAAAAAGAAAGAAAAAAAACCTTTACATACGTTTTCTGGAATTGCTCTGTTACATCAATAAAAAACAGAAAAAAAAAGCTATTTAAGAACGTGTTTGAAAAGAAAAAGCTATTTTTCTACGTTTCATTAGGCTAATAGCCTTCGCGACAAAAGAGATTACGTATTTCTCTTTCATCTTATTTTAAAATCTGCCCATTAACGTAAAGACGACCTTTAATAAAATAAAAAAAATAAAAACGATAAGGGAAAACAACCGCCATTTAATGGTCAAATCGAGAAGGAGAGTAGGAAATACATGCAAAACTTACTCACAAATGTCCTATACTACAGGCGATAATTTTTTCTCTCACTTCCTTGTACAAGAAAGAAAGAATGAGAAAAAGAAACCCATTCACAGAGTCAAGGAAAAAATAATTAACAATAATCTCATGCATTTACGTGGAACTTCTAAGGAAAAAATAAGATATATTCATAAAATATTTTCAGTTTTGCGCAGTTAACAGATTACGTCAATTTGCGGAATTGTTATTGTTGTCGTCTTGTGCCAGCTAGGCTGGCATTATAGGGTGCGCTGCTCCACTTTTCCAACTGAACCATATTTCGGTGTGGAGTCCGACTTCCTCAGTACACACATGCCATAGGTACCCGCGTTTATAGGGTAGGCAACCATTCACAATCCATTCATACAAGGAAAGGACAAAGACAGGATAGATAGAGAGAGAAAGTACACACATCCATAACAGGGATTCGAACCCAGGACCTCCCTATCCGCAGTCAGGCACTCTGAATTTGAGGGATTCAAATTAGTATTAAGAATATTTTCATTTGTGTATATATAATTCACAGATTTAAAATTAAAACTTGCAGAGTGAATAAAGAAATGCACTTTATTTGGATGTTTTTACGCACATGGAAAAGGTAAGACAAATGCACAGAAACAATCATTAGTTATCAGAATTCAGGCTAATACAGTTTCACGCCTAAATACTGTGTACAGATCTCAAATTTACAGGCACAAATTGGGAGGCAGGAAAATATGCATAAATTTTTGCCAATTCCCCCAAAAGACTTCAAAAAATATGTGTAACAAAAGTTTCTTTTAAAAATCAACTATGCTCTGACATCTAATTGGCGATTTCATGGCCAGTATGGCAACTTGAATTCTTTCTTTTTAAGGCTGCCATAAACTAAACATCGCAAGGAATAACTCCGCTCTTATTTGGTTGAATCTTCGGGGAAAACAAACCTTACAGGAAAAGTTTCAGGCAACAGTCGGAACAGTATATTTGCCAGTTTATTTCGGTGTCAATTTTAGTTGAAGTTTCACGTTAATTCAAAATGCAGAGCAGGTAATTGAAAGAGTTAAAATACAAACAATTTTTGGAACGGACATGCGAAAAATGAATTGCCTTTGTTCTAAACTAATCAAGTACAAGTTTCATGGTATCTTTCTTTTAACATGGAAAGAAAATGGCAGAAACACTTATAAAGATACAGGTACAGGTGAAATAAAAAAAATGAATTCTTGATCTACCTTTATGTAGAGAGTTATTCCTATTTTATTAAAAAAAATTATATAGTGGAAATTTTCAATATCGAGGTTTCTTTCTTAACCGATAGCTTTTAAAAGAAAAAACCCAAAGGAATAACACAAAAGAAATTATCACATTTTTGGTTTAAAAAAAATTACGTTTATCAACTCTTTTCAGTTTTAAGGAAATTTTTAGAAATTACAAAATGCAATATTTATTCGAACTAACCCTCTGTTCAAAATGATTTTGGAATGTAGAAACCTTCTCACAGAACTGGCAACTAGAAACAAGGTGATCCTTGTATGGGTGCCAGGGCACAAAGGTATCGAAGGTAATGAAAGGGCTGATGAGATTGCTAAACATGGATCATCTTTTGTTCCCATCGGTGCAGAACCTTTTTGTGGGATCAATTTGAAGATCGCAAAAACCAATGTTCTTAGATGGGAAAAACGGAAGATGTATGAAGCTTGGCTCAACACTCCTGGTCAAACCCACGCTAAAAGTATGGTCTGTGGATCATCAGCGAGGATTGCCTCTGAAATTCTAAGATGCTCTACGCAGAAGATACGTTTAATGGCAGGCTTCATAACTGGGCACTACTATTTCAGAAAACTCCTCCATAAAATGGGACTGTTTCAGCAAGACCCTATCTGCAGGAAATGTCATACGCAAGAGGAAACGGCCAAGCATATCATTTACGAATGCGAGGCTCTTGCCCTCCCTAGATTAACTTCTTTAGGCATCATCCATACTAGGGAGTTACACCTAGACTCCATTAAAGGGTTATCGGACTTTATTAATAAAGTGGGTGACCCGAGTAACTGGAACTAGGAAACATTGGGTTTGGAGTTAATGGTACAAAATGCTGATAAATGCAGAGGTGCCCAATGACAAACAAACCCAACTTAAAAGAAGAAGAATCCTCTGTTCACATTTTTCTCAAAAACAATTCATGATTTATTCATTAACTGAAAGAGCCACTAAAAAGTTTTGTGCATCCTTTGAAATTGCCTTATGGTCGGAGTTTCATAGATGGTAAAACATATTCACAAATCACAAAGGAAGAAAAATGGACCTTCAAACAGATACCCAAGACAAATGCGCACACACAAAAAAGTTGAAATGCAATAACGATCTTCAGAAGCGGTTGGGATCGAACCCGGGACTTTCAACTTCGAAGTGTAGTTCTATAACTATGTCAAGGTAAGGTATTCATTAACAGATTCTTAAAACTTTTGATTAAGATTAACAGCAACAAAATAGGAATAGATTCGAATATGACACGTGATTAACTTTAGCCTGACAAGTGCTACTTAAAAATATTTTTTAAGAGAGATTACAATAAAAATATCATAGAATCACAAAAGAAAATTCATTTTATAAATTAAATTTCGATTAGCATTTTTTTAGTTTCTTTAACATGTATAATTTCAAATTGATTTCGTTTAACATAACAGTTGATTTATGATTTTTCCAATTTATAGAACTCATACTTACATTAAATTCTTTTTATTATGAAAGAAATTAGACGAAAAAATATATGATATTATTTTACTGTTTTACAAAATTAAAAATTCACATACGAAAACAACTAATCTCAACGGAAAAGATGAAAAATGAAGAAAAAAAAAGCTTGATTGTAATATTATGAAATAAATATAGAGATAGAATTTTAAGAGAATATCATTATTCATTAATAAATTAATTTTATTTCGAATGCTTGAGTAACAAATTTATAGTGTTTACTTTTTAACTCAACCGTTTATTTTTAATGCCTTATTCCCCTTTTTATTTTCGTTCAATTTCAATCGATTTAGTTTTACTTTGTTCCATAATAATTTAGACAGGCAATGCTTGCATGCACACATAATTTTATTACAAAAATGGAGAAACAAAAAAATTTCGAACGAAAATTTGAAAAAGTATGTCTTGGAAATTAATAACGTATTTAAAATGTGCAGCATATCGAATAAATTGTAAAATTAGTCTCAAACAATGAATGAAATTTTTAACAGAAAGTAAATTTTAAATAATTAAAAATTAAATAGATAAAAATGCCATTAGCTTCATTTAAAAGTCACGATATTTTTCGTATATAATTAATACTCAAAATGGGTGGTGAAGAATTTGTTTCAGTGCACCGATTGGTCAAGGGAATCTCAAATGAGCACGACTCTTCTATATCAACAATATGGCGGATATGACATCTATGACGTAATTTTACAAGAATATATTAAACAGCTTTATAATGACTTAGTAAAAATGGCATCAAATTATGAGCATACAAGTAATGTTAAAAGAAAAAGAGTACAATTTTATGCTGTAGTCAACAAGAAATTCTTATGGGGACATTGCGATTAAATTTTTGAAATCAGCAGAGATAAGTACCTTCTTGTAGTAACTACACGAAATTATTACACTCGCAAAAATCATATAATTGTAGTAAAATTTCGTAGATAATATGTAACTTTTTCTTTGACTAATAAAATATGAATTTTGATATACGAATATTGATTTATTTGTCACCCTGTGATTACTTTTAAGATGATTAAAGTTACAGTTTAAAGTAGATTATAAACCACTTTAATCATATACGCTCAAGAGAACCGAATCTACGGTATTGCAATTGAAGCCAACTAACGAAAAAAAAAATTGCCATATTTAATTTTAATAGGCAATTTTGCCCATACACTCTGTTTTACTTTTATAAGTTGAGGAATATTATATATATGATTTTATCCCGATACATTATTTTACTAAAATAATGTAATCAAACAATAATGAGAAATGTTCCACCTTGTTTTGGTATTAATAACTGAATTTTTGATTTAAAAATTAAGCTACCACGACACAACGTATAATAAAAAACCAACTGCATTAAAACGTGACATTTTCCAACAATAAATCGATTTTGCTAGGTTCCAAATTAAGATTTTACACAAAGTTTGATGATGCAAACAAAATCACGAAGCACATTTTATTTAAGGTTATCCAAAAATAAAATATTTAACATCAATTCGTGATTTATAAATGTCGTTTTCAGATCCACATTCGAGGCCGAAGTTAGAAAACTCACAGCTGAAGTTATAAGAAAATTTCCACAATATTCCCATTTTAAGTACTTACACGATGGAGACTTTTAAAAAGCTGGCCTCGGGCCAAACGATATTTTTTGGCGCTTGTGTCACATGATGAGTTTTAATTAGCAAATTAGCTCCGAGCAGACGATCGATGAGAGTTTTTGGCCGCGTTATCGGGTCCTTCTTCACAGTGCTTGAGAAAAGAGTTATCGTTTGAAGACTGCAGGAGGAGAAAATTACTTTCCACCCGCTTTCACGATTCATTGAAGTGAGGAGCAAATTGTTATTTTAATGAATTTTCCAGCCACCACCCCCTCCCCCGGCACGGTACGATCAAGCAATCCGCTTTTAATGGCGAGGACATTCAGGCCATCGTCTGATGCGACTTGTACGCCCACTGCGCAGGTGCACGTGATGGCTAAATTCCAAACGATTTCGCAACCTCAGCGATAAGTTTGGGGTGATGCTCGACGCGCACACACTTATTCACTTGATATTCCGCCATCTATTTTGACGACACCGAGATCATTTCTGAATGGCAGGCTCAAACTGATCAAAAACGGGCCTCAAAACTTTGTGCAGAAGGCGAATTGAATAGTTAGTGCTAATGAGCACTAATGAACAGCGTTTTCGAAGGAAAGCATGCGGTGAAATAAGCACTAAATAGAGTTCAGAAGCGTAATACTGGGTAATTCACTATATATTTACTTGAATAATCCAACAATTCTCGGATATACAGCTATTCTACTTTCTGTAATAAAAACAAAGAACAGCTGTAATATAAAATCGTAATTATATATATATATATATATATATATATATATATATATATACATACATACATATACATGTATACACACACACACACACACACACATATATATATATATATATATATATATATATGTAATTATGACTTTGACACTGATGAGACTCATTTTAGATACTGTCTATTATCTTCACACACCGCTTCTCCTACCGAGGATTTGACTGTCAATCTACAACCAATGGTCTCATGAGTGTGTAAACTCAGAAGAGCCCATGGTTCAAACTGTGAGGTCGCGGTGGCCTGATTGGTTAGGGCATTCGTTATCGTAATCGGATGGTAGAATTTGAATCCTGATCCAAAGAAGACCAGTCGTCTTCGCATAGGGCGGTTGTGGCACATTGAAATGTCGTGTCACAATGTCCTCCATGTGAAATGATACCTCTAGGGTTGGTAAACAAAGACATTGGGGTTGCCAATTTAGCAAGTTATCCCAGAGGTTGGCATGGTTACGATAAAATGTAAGTACCCTATACTCCAAATTTGACTCATTCTGATGCTTACAGACTAAGTTTGTTTTCCGCGCGGATAAATTCCTTCAGAAAATATTTTACTTCAATTTCTTAAAAAAAAAAAAAGTTGAAATTTTATTTCCTACTTTTGAACTATTACATTTTACCGTAGTTATTTTTAAAATATTCAAGAATCAAACTGCAGCCCACGCGAAATGCAGTACAGGAAAAACAAAAACACCGCGCGTAGGTTTTAAATTTGAGGTTTTTGTGACATCAAACCTTTCTTCCCACTGATCGATGATAAAGAGTATATTCAAGTCTCTATATACAATGGAAAAGTAAAAATTTAAAAACAGATTCATCACAGAAAGGGACAAGTTTTTTTCAGAAAAACATTGCTCAACCATGAATTGCAACATCAAGAAGAATTTGAAAGAGTGGAGAGAAAATCCATATGGGTTACTGCACTATCAATTTCTTTTGAAAACAGATATGATTCTTTTTTTTTTTTCACCACTAGAATTGAATGCTGAAGAATTCGGCAGTGAAATGGTTTCTCTAGAAATTTGCTATAGCAACTCTAGCATAAATAAAAGATAGCGGTCGTATAATAACGTGCATTCATATTGTGTAATACAGTCTTCTTATGTAAATATACTTTCAGCTAAAATCTAGAGCAATTCCTGACCAAAAATTACGCTATAGAACCTAAGATATAATGGTGAACCTGGAGAATACTTTGCTTAAGTGGATTAATTAGATTAACCAATTGATCACCTATTTCGCGCCAATTTTTCTCAGCCTTTCCTATCGTATTTGGTAAATAAAATCTAGAGGTGGAATTTTACATCAGTGTTTATATTTCACTGAAATAATTTTTCATTTTTTGGAATGAAATACACTATTGTAGCAAAATACTCGAAACAGCCTTCCTGTAAAATGTAATGTAAAATTTCCCAAAGCTCAAACGAAAGACTTGTTCTGGAAGCATTTAGTCTATGACCAAATGGGTTATCATATTTGGTTGGAAATCGCCCGTTTGGCGACACTTTTCATAAAACTTCGTTGCATATTTCAGATTTTTCGGGGATTTTCCAGAAATTAGATGACGGCATTGGAAGGGGAGGAGAACAAATTAAACTTCAGAGCTTATAGCGCCATATTTTGTTATAAAGCTAAGATCACTGTATTAGTCCGAAGGCTAATGATTGTTGAGTGATTTAATGTACTTTTTTTAATTTTTGCGACTTGGGAGAAAGTGTTTGAGTTTCTACATGAAATTTTTAGAAACATTATTAAACTTCTACGCCACATCAGCGGAAGGAATGAGATCACAATTCATCGATATCCAGTCTATATCAACTTAATAATCTTAGGGCGATAAAGGATAAAGCCCACTGTTTTTCTGTCCCAAAAGCAATGCATTTACTTTATTGTTTTACTTATTCTATGTTGCCATTTTTCAAACAAGATTTTTACTACCCTTTTTAGGGGGTGGGGGAAAAGCTAAAATGAAATTTAAAAAAAGGGTTTTGTCAAGAGGTCTTAGATTAATCATTTCATTTCACAACTTGATCATCTTTAATTTCATGCTTGTGATTTTTAAAAACTGATAATAAACCTAAATTATCATTCAATAGTTAATATTCTGTTGAAACATTAAAATATTCGTATGAATTATTCTCTGAAGAACAAATGACAGCAAAAAACCCTTCTCCAAATATGTAAATTCCCGTTTATATTACAAATATGAGCCTAAAATTTCTGAAAAATTCTCACGAGGATAAGTAAATCCACATAATTGTTTTCAAAAACATATTATAGTAAAATTTATCGATATAAAACCAAACAAGGAAAGAAGATTACATGTCTTTTATTTACTCAAATGAATTTTTTTTTTTTAAATTTTCTAAGAAATGTCAGAACCCAACGTACCTGCCAACTTTGGAGATGAAAAATATTAATAGATTCTACTGATTTTGAGGGAAAAAAAAGCAGGAAACACTACTAGCGACATTTTTGCTTGAAACAGAATGTTTTAAAACAAGTAGTACCGCCAAAAGACATTATCGCTTTTTAGAGATTTATTCTGAGAATGATTTAAATTAAACATATTTTGTGTTTCCATCTTAATATTTTAATAAAATATTTATCAACCTCTTAAAAGAACCATGAAAAAAATTTACAACATGTAAAAAACACCCAACATTTATGCCCCAATATTTATTTTATAGAGCAACTTTTATTACATCAGTGCAATTTACAAATATTAAACTTATAAAATTAGATAAAAACATAAAATACATTGCTAAATAAATTTAATTCAATGGCAAATACTTTTAAGAATATAGAAATTAGCAAATACTTGGTCCATGAAAAACATAATACATTTCAAACTCGAATAACATGTATTTTTTTCATGTGTTGCTGACTTAGCATTTTTTTTAGAAATGAATTGGTGTGAATTACTGTTCAAAATGATTTTTTTTTCATTTTGAGAATATTTAGCCATAATTCAACTTTCTAAATTTTCAACAGAAAGATCTGAGTTTATTCTTTATTTTTTATTCTATGACTGAACATCCATTCACACTGTGCATTAGAATGTAAAATAATTAAAATTGTTAGCATAAACTGGGAAATATTGGAAAACATATTTTGTTCAAACTCATTTTTCAGAAACTCATCTACAAAAACAATTCAATAGCCATTTTTTTCCGGCAAAATCTCGGCTGTTTTTTTTAAGTTTTTCACTGAAATTGCCGAAAACCAGTAGAAATGATGAAAAATCAGGTATTTCCCGATAAATTCAATAGAGTTGGGCAGATATGACATACCATATGAAACGCATCGATTTTTTTTTTAATAACGGCGGGCACTTGGGTGACTAACCCTTCGCCACAACAAGGCCGGAAACTTCTACTCATTTGTCGTTACCCAGCGGGCACCCGTGAACCAAGTCACGGAGGCGAGTAGCATTACCCACGTCATACCACCATAGGCCCGTTTATAGGACGGGCCACATTCATACATCAACACACAAGAAAGGACAGAGAAACACAGAGAGATAGTAACATCCATGCCCGAACCGGGATTCGAACCTGGGACCCACAGCTCAAGAGTCAGGAACGCTAACCGCTCAGCCATTGGTCGGCACGCATCGATTTAAAGCGAATATTTTCCGATCGGATAAATATATTTTTATTCCTGCTTTGTTTTCAGTTTCCGTGATGTGGTTTTATTTATAAAAAAGCATTGGCGATAAAAAATTTTTGAACGGACGTTTTTACAAGAATGAAGGGATACCGTCGATGCTATTGCTCAGCGGGCAAAAAAACGCATCGGTATTTAGTCGCAGAAGACATCTAATAAAACACGCATTGCGACACATAAAAGGCGAAAGCAAAATAAAAAAAATAAAATAAAAACACACACACACAGTCACTAGTCCGCTTTCAAAGATAAAACAATAAAAAATATCTTAACCCAAATACAATGCAATAAAAAAAGAGCGCCATTTAATGAAATGGGATAACGCAGTTGCTTCACTTAAAAAGGGGGGCGCACAATTCAGCACCCAAAAACAAACACACAAAAGCGAATGGAAAGTACCCTTATGTAAAACAATAAACCCAGAACGCAGTGCTTACAATGGCCCCTGGAAAAACGGGGGGGGAGGGGGCAAATGGGATTTCTGCAAAGGGAGCAAATAATTACCCTTTATTCGAAACGCAATAACAAAACCGAAGACCAGGGGGGGGAAGCAAATAGAGACTAACGTTTAAATCAATAGCAATGATAGGCGAAGTGGGGGAGAGGGAGGAAAAGACGTCATTAAAAACCTTCGCATTCCCTTGAAAGGCCCTTTCTCTTAATTTCGCATCGGCCCTCCCTCAAATGGATTCGGATAAATGAAAATCTTTATGCGGGTTTCGAGCAAGGGTCGCCATTTTCTCCGGACTAAAAATGAGGAGGGGATTTTCGGGAAAACTCGCACGAAATCCAGGAATCGATCGCCACGGGAAAGGGAATCAGAATTCCAAATCCTGGGCGACGAATGCATAAATGGAGATTTATATATTATTTGTTACATTAAAAAGTGAACGCTACTTCATAGGATAAAATTATCGGTACACCAAAGGAATAAAAATAAAGACTGATTAATGTTACAAATCATTTTCAAGCCAGAATAAATGCCAAATGCGCTGTTCGCATAAATCCTTCACCATTCAACTATAAATGAATTGAGAAAATTTGGACTTGTCATGGGTCTTTACAGTGGTAGGCTCTTAGTTCGATTCCAACCATTTATATTTGAGATGCATACTCATTTGGGTAGGCTGACTATTCATAAAAGATCCTGTTAAAAACGATAGTTGCGTCAGATATTAAAGCAGTCTAAAATTTTCTGAAGCAATGTTATCTATCAAATAATTTCAGGCAGCGGAGACATGGTTAGTCAGCGCTTCGCTCTTATGATCGGTAGGTAATGAGTTCGAATCCTGGCTTAACAGAAGATCCACCATGTTTGTTAAAAAAGGTACGACACATTAAATATTTCGTGTTCGCAATGTCCTCCAAGTGAAATGATACCTCTACAAGTCAGAAATGATACTCGGGGTCTTCTGCTTGGTCATTACTTTTAAGTAATGAAGACCCCAACCGGTCTGGTTTCCAGGAGGGCTTTTTCATAGATAGTAGGACGCACTCAAGTGTTGCTAAGGGGAAAATTCGGAAAACTCCCAAGCACAACGCATTTTCTTTAGTATGACAGTCTCTGGAATCGAACTCGGAACCTTTAGCTTTGAAACTAGCTGTCTTTCCCCAAGGCCATGGCGAGTTTAATATATATATATATATTGGTTAAAATTTTATTTATATTATTGCATAATGTTTTAGCAGCAAAATACTGCCATCCATTGCTATCAAACAGGGATATCCAAATCAATGATCAAATTAAGATGTTAACAATCGAGATGGTATTAACTTCTCCGAATTTCTGTTCTTTATTCAAACGGATGGACATTTTTTTCTACGAATACACAACATAAATAAATCTTTATATAACAATCTTCAACTGGGTCGAGTATTGAAACAGCCACCACTTCCTCCAGACCAAAATCAACACAGTAATGATTAAATGACTTACTTGTTTACAAAACAACCAAATCATTTGAGTTAAGCATTAATATAACTCTAGATATGCAGAGTAAGTTGTTTTTTTCTTCTCAATAACTTTGTGATATTGAAATTGTTTTTTGGTATAAAAAAATTATAACTAAAGAAGGTTTGAATTTGTCACTTAAAGGTCACTTTTTGGCATGCGACTTCAGATTAGACTGGCGAAAAGGGGT
Organism: Latrodectus hesperus; assembly: GCA_037975125.1. Taxonomy (NCBI): domain Eukaryota; kingdom Metazoa; phylum Arthropoda; class Arachnida; order Araneae; family Theridiidae; genus Latrodectus; species Latrodectus hesperus. The sequence goes on along the minus strand of CM075852.1, from coordinate 108,466,340 downwards.
TCCTAATTCATGGGTTCGAAATGATTTCCAAGATGGGATGTCCCGCAAACGAGCAGCAACTCTTTAGCGGAGAAGTAAATGATCTCAAGTTTACTTCAAATTATAACAGAATTTATAATCGCTCTTTTTTCACTTATGCATTATGCAGCACACAATGAGCTTTTACTGGGATTTTATAATAATTGCTTTTTTGGGGTTCTTATTTAACATTTGTTGCAACATATCTAATCGCAAAATTAGCAATATCTTTTCGAATATAAAGATTACCTTTCGTAGCATACGCCATTGGTTTTAAATGCATATCATGTTACTGATTATAGGGTTTTAGAGGGTTAGTTTGATTCAACTGTCCTTTTACTAAACTTTTCTGCACACGAAAACCTGATTTTCGGTGGAGTATTCACGAAAAGAAAATGTCGAATGGCAAGAATTCTGGTTTTCGGTTGACAGCTCGGATAAGCTATTAACCCATTTCGAGTGTGGATGTTTCTAATGGTATGGAATATACTTTAAATTGTAGATCCGTGTATAATTAACTTTCGTGAGCAAAATATGACAATATAGTGACAACCAAAACAAAAAGGCAACATGTGGCAGACTTTCAAGTACAACAGATTTAGACAGTTAACTGTCAGAGCGCAACGGTTAAGAAATCTAAGAATAAGCAAATGTTGTTCAGAATTCATAAAAATAAAATTTAGAGATTAAATAATTACTTTATACTTCATTCTTTTAAAAATCAAGCCATTAAAAAATATAGAGTTTCAATCTTAACAAATAAAGAAGTTTCCAGAATAATTAATTATTAAAATCAATAACGAAACTAAAAATCAACTTTCTGCACGAAAAGGAAAATTTGAAATCGGTTTATTTCGAAAAATTAAAAAAAAAGAAGCAGAATTCAAATTAATTTATAATTTCGAACAATGGAATAAACTTCAAAATTTATGACAGTTTCCCCTAAAATAAATCAAAAATAAAACATTCTTTTTAACTTCGTATGAAATAATTGTAATAATTGCCGTAACTACAACCGTCATTGAAAGGAGCTACTTCCCTGCTTTGCATTATTAATCTTCAAAGAAAATAACAAACGGTGGGAGGTAAGATAACTTCTTCCGCCCATATGAAAACTTAGCAGTTCCACAAATGGCATTTTTCTCTTCTTATTTAATCAACCTCGAAGAATTTTAATTAAAAAAACACGAAGTAAAGGGACGACACTCCGCGAATTCCCTCTCAAAAATCGAACAATCATTTTTCAAAACATTTGAATAAGGTAGAAAATGAAAATAAAAACGCAGACGATAAAACTTCAGACGAAATTGCTTTCCGGTGGCAACTTAAAAATAAGAATATGTTCGTACAAGAGAGCGAAACATAAGAATTCCCTGAAATGGAATAAAAAAAAAAGGGAAAGGAAATTAAACTATCAAATGATGCCGTTGCCAAGAGAATTAATTTAAATTCAGTGAAGCAGCAGCAACAGTTATTCGAGTCGGAAGTTCTTTATTCGGTATTTCACATTTATTTTTTAGAAATAATCGTCTGTTGGTTTCTCCTTAAAAAGAGAGAATAGTAATCAGAAGAATTAACAAGAAAAATATTTAGTAAAAGACCATTTTTAGCAAGTAATTCTTCAAATAATTATGCTAAACAAGAAAGACTTTTCAACCATATAACTTACGTAATGAGAAAAATAGTAATATGCTTCCATTTATTTTCAATTCTAGTACATTACCCATTGACTATTTTACAAAAAGCAAATGGAAAGTGGGGTGTAAGAGCAGCTTCTGTTGGTACAGAGTACCTGGAGCACCTAAGACAGAATCCAAGGTTAGAAGCCTGACTTTGCTCCGTTGCCCCAGGCTTTAGCTCGACATAGTGGATTGGCCTTAACCCCTTGGGTGACCCTACCAGGAGATTACTCTCCCGACGTGCTTCACCCACTCCGCTCAGGAACACCCCCTCACCGGCAACTAGTGCACACTATGAGGCAGCCTGTGAGCCAAACGGCTTTGAAAAGACTGCGAAGTGGCCACCTGCTTGCTCAGAGACACGTCTCTGGTACCAAGGTCTACCCTCTCTGTCCCAAATGTCGAGTGGTTCAAGCCTCCCCATCTCATATTTTTCAGTGCATTGGGTGCGAGAGAGGAGACATGGATTTGAGACCGGAGGAGGTGCTTGAGAGACTGACTATTTTTGGATTCATGGGGCTGGTGTGATGGTACTGTTACGCCAGTCGGGGATAAGCAACAACAACAACAAAAAGCAAATTTAAATCTTGATGAAAATAGAAACATTAAAGATGTTGATAAAATAACTTTTTACAGTACATAATCAGTAAGGAATTAACTTCAGATATAAGTTGAAAAAAGTTAAGCCTAAGGTGTGTCCAATTCAAAATTACAGCATATGCAATTCAGCCACATTTTAATAGAAGCCTTACAATACATATTCATTAGCTTAACTATTTTTGAAACTAGTATGTATTTCTTGACAATGAATTTAGTGATTCGTGCAGTTACTGCGCAAAAACAATTAAACGTTCACTAAATTATTTTGACTGAAATATCGAGAAACACTATAAAAACTGATATCAATTGAGAATATATGCTTGTTGTTCGATATCATTTAAATATATTTGTAAATTTTCGAGAAAGATTGCCAGTAAGCATTAACATAAATTTACAACATTTTCATTAAAAATCTGAAAGGTAGAATGTTACATACAATTTTGTAATAGGGTTTGATTTTTATATCATCGAATAATGTCTTTCATTTTGAATAGACTCGAATTAAAATTGGCCATTCTGAAACTTTATCAAAACCTTATCAAAGATTGCAAGAAAGATATTAAGACAAAAACTACACATTAATATTTTTCGGAAACGTAATGGAATTTTAAGTGAGAAGAATCAGAACCTCAATTATGTTTGTCCTTTGTCACAGAAACAAGGAAATGTCACTTTTCTCAGACTTATTTTGGCAGTAAAAAAACAGAATTAACTCCCAAAGACTCCATTTGCGCCAAAAGAGAATTCGATTAGTCCTTCTATAACTAACCTTTATACTCCAAAACATACGAGTAAAAAAAAAAAAAAAAAAAAAAAGCAAACGATAAATCTACAGCGTAAGAATAAAAAAGCGAGTCAAAGTAGTAGTTATTTTTTTCTTCTTCTTTTCCTTCGAAATCTCTTCGATTCGAGACGAGAGAATCGTCTGATCGGAGAAGTAATTAGGAAAAGTGATCTACACCTGGCACCCGAGAATTCTTATTGGGTACTGAAGTGGGCGGAGTACAAGGGAATAAAAGAGTGGAGCCAGAATTATTCGCTCAGAGATGCTTCGAATGTTTGATGGAATCCTTCTGTCGGAACGTCTGATTAAAGATAAGGGATGCGAGTGAAGATTTACCGCTTCCATTTTCGCTCTTTTGCTGCAGAGTGGAATCGCAATAGAACTTTCAGCACTTTCGCTTCCAGTTCATCGGTGCATGCGACTTCTTTTTCCTTCGGCCAGATGAAAGCTCACGTAATAACTACGTCATCTCATGCAGAAGGCGCACATTGCTATCAATATTTTCGTCATTTCCATCGCCAAGAATTCTGCTCTTTGAGCAAGACAGAAAGAAAAAGCATGACCATACTAGGAATTAAATACATTACAACGGCATTATCCATTTGGCATTGCAAATGTGAATTGTATTTAAAATGCTTTAAGCTTCATCAAACAACACCGACTTGCATTCTTCACGGGCATAAGAGTTAATACTAGCAGTTACGCGAAATTATTTGTTACACAAAGAAATAAACAATAACTTAGGTTGCCAATTGTGAGAGGGTTTCACAAAAAATATCAGCTCATTTATTTTTTACAAATAAAAAAAAACATGAAAGTACAGAATAAAAAAATCCCTAGTACCAAAAATAAAAAATCCCTAGTAACTTAGGGTAACATCAAACCAAATAGACGATACAGAGTACACACAATTAAGCAAGCAATTTAAAAAAAAAAAAAACTGCATAAACCATGTATCATTTAAAAAATATTTTCATTTTTCTTCCTTCATCAGACGAAACTAAGCATGCTCTCATTAATTTTGTCAAAATGTTTAAAAAAATCCCTTAAATTGAAATGAAGAAAACGTTTTTTATAACAATTCATAAACAAATTGTCAACGATTACATTTTCTTTTATTGTCAAAAGATAGATAAATTAAGCAACCAAAATATATATTTGATAAAACTTTTTACTTTTAATTTATACTAGATATTTTTGCATAGTTAAAGAATAATTTTATAAAAGAAATTTAATGTGATAGTGAAAAGAATGAAAATTACAAATCGGAAGAATTTCGGAGAATAAATGCCTATAATTTGGAATTAAAAATTGTTGAAAAATAATCCATAAAAGTTTATCGACATTTTCTTAATAACTTAATACAAGAGAGTTGTTACACTTGCATAAAATGAATTTGTATTGCGAATTATTAAATGCACAAAAATTATTTGACAGCGATAAGTGTGTGTGTGTATATATAATCTTTATTATTTGACGCTATTTTTAATACGTTTCCCTGAAATATAATCTTAATAAAATTCGAAGGAAAATCACACACTTAATATCTATGAAATTTCATAAAAATTATGATCTTAGTTAACAATATAGTTATCAAACGTAAACTATACAAGCATAGTTAACCAAAGAGCAACCAACCCTCTTTTACAATATTTAAATTTTTCCATAAATTAATGCCATCAAAATACAAGGCAAGAAACATACATCATCTTCAATATGTCATCTTCAATAAAAAGTTAAAAATCAATATAAGCTTAAAGTAGCTCCAAAATAAAAACTTTCTTCCGAAATGAAATGCGACATTAATTCAGGAGATAATGATAGCGAAGAGATGCATATGAAACTTTTACAAAAAGAGAATTCTAAAGAGCAAACGAAAAATATATTAAGTCAAACAAAAACAATTCTCCGGGAAACTTTTCCATCGGAAGAATATTAACTGATGGTTTGTTTGACTCCCGCCCTCCACGCAGCCATCACTGCCAATTGCATTAATACGCATTGATTTCACATTAGGCCTTTCTCCCATGACGTCAGCAATTCTTTTTTTCTTCTTCTTCCATTTCAAGAAAAAGTAAAGAATTAACGGAATGAAATAAATAGAATCAAGCAATGGGGAATAAAATAGATTCGACAAAGGAAAAAAAAAATAACTGAAAAAGAAACTTTTAAACAGAATAAAACAAATAGTTGCAAAAAAAAAATGTAGTTCTAAAAAATTCTATGAAAATGTTTTTCTTTTTCTCTTTTCACCCAATGGCAACGCGAATCAGCGAAATTAAAAGCAGACGACAATGTAGGGAAAAGAAGTTCGAGCTTTTCAAATAAGGTATTTAGAGTGGTTTTAGCAGCAATAGAATGAACAAAGATTTTAATTTAAGTTTAGGAATTGTAAATGAAGGTAAATTACAGAAAAGTAATTTTATTTCATGAGATTTTTGTCTTTTATATGTTATTTCGGTGCTCCAAGTTCAAACAAGAACAGAAAAGAAATGCAAATAAATCACAAAAATATTTGCTCTTCAAATTTTCTATTCATTTCAATGATTCGTCACCATTTGAATTATGAACTTCATCATGAAAAAAATTACAACTTAAATAATATTTACAAGTAAAAAAAAATTTTTTTTTCCGTTTCTTTCGGATTATTTCTTACTCGCTAGGCATGAAATAATCCTTTTTCAAAATAAAAAATTTAAGGAGATAAAAACAAGGTTGGGTTCAATACTGAATATGGAATTACGCAGAACATAAGTATTTTACTTTTGAATATTCACATGACTGTTTACTTGTTATGATTGACTTTTTCCACCGATCAAAGTCATTAAATTCAGTCCACCGATTTCTAATTTTGTACAAAGACAGGTGACGAGGGTGACGCCTGAGATGGCATTCTCTTTTATGAACTTCCAAGTTTTACTATAGTAAGAAATAATGCACGGGAGCCTGAATACATTGAGCATGACACGTTCTATTGGGTTAGGTATGGAATTAACTACTTCTGGATAGGCAAATGATTGCATGAAAAATATTTCTTCAAATCTCGCCAAAACTGCCGCAAATTGATAAATGAACTTTCTATCTATATGACATTCATATTTGATTCTGTGAGTTAACAGTTCATAATGTAATATGATAACGTGTTAAAATTATGCTATTGCTAAGATATCATAATTATTTTAAATAAATAAAACTAAAATTGAAAAAAAAATTTTCGAGTATTCGCAATTTTTTTTTCGTCTTAAAATAAAATGTTGTTGTTGCTTATCCCCGACTGGCGTGACAGTACCATCACACCAGCCCCATGAATCCAAAAATAGTCAGTCTCTCAAGCACCACCTCCGGTCTCAAATCCATGTCCCCTCTCTCACACCCAATGAACTGAAGAATATTAAAATAAAATAAATGACATAAGTATAAAGTTGCTTAAATTTTTCAAATATTTCTTTTAAATGTCTATAGCAAACAGATTTGGATTTTCATTTGCCAGATTCGTCACACCAAATAAAAACTAAATGACAAGACGCTTTAAATTGCAAGCACTTTTCAATTTATGACACTTAAACCTAGTTTACGGGCGGAAACTAAACCAGGATATATGGAACAAAAATATTTATTCTTCACCGGATTTAGGAAAAGGTGAAAGAACAACACTCGACA